>VFFE01007584.1:277698-448443 GCA_008921705.1 Burhinus oedicnemus | reverse complement strand
GGTTTGGGGGGCTGTGAGACAGTGGAGGTGCTGCCAGAGGAGGGAAGGTGCATGGGGTAAGGGGGAGCAGGTAAACGTGGGGGCCATGAGGCAGCGGGGTGGCCACTGAGGGTTGTCAAGGGGCTGTGGGCTGGGGGAACAGCTGTGGTTTGGGGGTGTTGTCAAGTGTGTGGGGACATGGGGCAGGAGGGGGCTGGCAGGACTTGTGGGAGCACAGGGCAGGGAGAATGGGGCTGCTTGGACTGGGGCTGGCCGGGGGACAGGGAGAGGCTGGAAGAGGACTGCGAGCACCTGGATTTTAGTTTTGGTGAGATGGGGACTGGGAGCACTGGCAGGGTTTCCCTGACAGGGCGGGTGGGACTCAGGGACAGCCTCTTTTCTCTTGTTTAGAAAGTGGTGTTCAGAAACTCTTTCCTTTTCTGAGTTATGGTCCCAGTAGGTGGTTATGCTGGAAATGCTGTGAGAACTGAGGAATTCTGGATAAGCGCCAGCCTTCAGTACAGCTCTTTGCTTGAGTTGTTGTCTCTTTGCATGTCTAAGGTACTCATTTGCTTGGTACGGTGGCAGCGTACCTGGGGTGATGCTTCCTTGGTGGCAAGGACCCAAGTTATTTTCCTAGTGAGGAACTCTGCCCCGCTTCTGCTCAAAATCAGGGGTGTATGGCAAAGTGAAAGCTATGAAAGTCCTTCCTTTGCCACAGAAGGCAAAAGGAGTTCAGAAGATAAAAGTACTCAACTGTTGTTCAGAACGGTTTGTTCCTCTAAACTGGGCAAGGTGTTTCCTGTGGAGAAAGTGTCGACATATCGTCGAATCGGTTTCTTACCAGTATTTCAGCGTGTGATTGCAGGTTAATAAATGTAAACTCTCTGCAGTGAGAATGTGCACGCAGTCCAGCCTGAGCCTTTACAGACCAGGGACTTGGCGAACCAGCTAGGGATGAGTGCGCTCAGTGTTATGACTGTATGATAAATAAGCTGTTGCACTTGATAGCTTCACATGTTTTCAAACACCGCAAGGATGGCCGGGCTTACTTAGATACTGTAGAGGTAAGTATAACATTAACGCGTAGATAGGAATGTTTTACTTTTATGGTTCTTTGATCATGATATGTTCACGGTAATGTTTAATTTGCTGAGACGTAAAACGGTTTTGTTTGTGTTTTGTTTGAGCTCACTTCCTCCTCTCTGACACGGAACGTATCTTCCGTGGGTAGCATAGGAGGTCTTGGACGTTGTTTTTGGAGAACCGTTTCATGGCAGCGTAGGAACCTGTGGCAGTTTTCTGTTCTTTCTAACCTGATTATGGAATTGGTAAAGAACTTCCTGGATTTACAAAATGCTTTTTTAGTTCTCCATTTTATTTGGATGGGGAATGACAGGTGCATTGTAAGTTGGCGGGTTTTGTGCGTTTACATTGTAGTGGGTTGTATTTCAAAACTTTGAAGCTCATATTTTAAGACAAATGATCATTAAGGCAGGTATATGATTAGATGAAACAAACAAAAAGAGTATTTACCCTTTGTGATCATTTCCAATGCTACCTTGTTTTTCTAGAGCCAAGAAGTGGAACAGAAAGGTGTGAGCTTTAAATGTTGTTTCTTACAAATTCCAGATCCTTGGATTTACCACTCATCAAATACTGTTATCTCCTTTACCTGTTTTGTGTTCACAGTGATGGGGAGGGGGATCTTGTATTCATTCTTTGTAAACCTAATTGCTTTTGGTAGAATAATTGGGTCTAATGAAACAAAACAATTTACTCAGGCTATTGGCGTATTTTCCATTATGGGCAATTTTCTCTGCTTGCCTCAATCCCGGTGCAGAGTTGCCCGGCTGCAGCACTGTGGTTTGCATGTCCCCTCGGCTGGTAGCAATTGAGCTTCTAATTAAAACCTGATTGCCTTGACATTAGTGTTCATGGGTTAAGGCTTAATTGCTGAATTGGATTAGTTTTAAAGCCATCATTTAAATATTGTGTTTAATTGCAGGGTAGAAAAAGTAGGCTGACTTTCAGTGAGGCTTAGTCTTTCTCATTGGCAGGTACATGTGATTGGGCTCTTGGGAATCAACTTAAAATGAGAGCCAAATGCAATACTCTGCAATGAGAGTACAAAGCAATGATATATGTGAATTATGTTTTGGGGTTGGTGATCGCTAGTTGAGTTTATGATCGAAATCTATCTTCTTTTCTCCAGGCCTTCAGTTTTCTCTTTACTGTGGTTGACTTCAGTCAAACTTGCGTTGGTTTTTTGTTTATTTGTTTTAAAACCGTGTAATTTTCACTTGCTGTTATGCCACTCTGTACCACGGTCTGTTGTTTATAACAACTTAGAGTGTAAACTCTTCAATCAGGCTAGAGCGCAATTTGAGTTGAATCTCCAGTGCTATATATAGAAGGGTTATTAAAACTTGCGCTTTAGACTTTGAACCAGCTTTTGCACGGTGGAAGGGTGTAAGCAGACTTTCACGCAGTCATCTGCTGTGGTGTTCTTCTGCCTGCGTGCCTGCCTCCGACTCCCCTAGACCCACGCTGGAGACAGGCCACAGGGCTGGACCGGCTGCGTGTCGGACCCAGTACTGCAGCTTTGTGTCCTCGCATCTAGCCTGGTAAAACGCTGTCCTCATCTACTGTGTGTTGGTTTCGCTGTAATGCACGTAGGAAAAATTGCGCTTAATTAGATTGAGGCTACCTTCCCATCCCTTGTAGAAAGAGTGCATTTTCGTATGTACATAGGGCATCTCAGAGCGTTTCTTCTGTACAGCCTTTGACCAGTCCTGAGGGATACGGAGCCTGATCCAAAGATAAGAAATTAGAAAGTACCTTGAACCAAGTACTTAGAGCTTAATAAAATGCTTTGCTGGCAGAAGGATAGTGTGAGATGCAGATAATTGTGTGCACATGACCCTTTTTTTGGACACGACTGTGTGTGAGCTGCTGCTGACCAAGGAAAGAGGACCTGTTGGGACTTGGTAGTGAAAACCAAGGGAACTCGGTACTCCTCTATAGTCTGAGCTCTGACTAAAAGCATAGCATGGCTTCAAATTACCTGAATCTTGCTAGCAGCCTGGTGTGGGCTAAATACTTGTGTATTGATCTAACTGCTCGGGTCCATGCGACGGTAAGGTCTGCGCTGCTGTGACAGCACTGCTGTTTATCTGCCTGCGCGTTCTGCTCTGCGCGTCAATGTATGCACGTGGTGCAGATGTTTCTCCAGCCCTCCCCGGTTCGCCCGCTTCCATTGCGAAACCCCAGCCAGTCTCCTGCTCCCCAAAGTAATTCCAGTCATTAGTCTTGATAGTACCTATCATGTCTCCCCATATCAAGCTTGTTTTCCTCTGCCTCCCAGGGACGGTCATTACAAGAAGCCAGAAATTAGTACTTTGAACTTGCACCAACTGGCGTTCAGGGAGCACGGGACGCTTTGCAGGGGTGAATAAGTGTAATCTGTGTTTCACAGGTGGGGAGAATCACATCACTGCTGAACTGATGTCAGAAACAGAACGCGTCTGTGTGCCAAGTCTTCTAACCACCTGATGGTATGTCCCTCCAGAGTCGATTGTTCAGTCTTCAAAGAACACTGCAAGGTTGAAAAATTACAATTTTCTTTAAGAAACGGAGTATCACAGTCAAATCAAGAATTCAAATTTTGTATTAGTTTCTTCCTTCTTTCTCAGCTAGTTTCCTCAGAACTGAGAGATGGCTTATTCTAACCTCTGAAAGCCCTTTTTGGCTTTTTAAATGTTCCATAAGGGACTTTCTTTAAAAAGAATCATTGCTTTCTGAGACACTGTTTATTCTTCTCAGTGTCTGTAAAATCAACTAATTCTTCACATTAATTTCTCCTGAGGTTTTCACTTTACTCCAAAATATTAATTAGGCTTCTTTCTCTAATGCCCTCTGGCTTCTCTGCCAACTAGTCTTGGAATAAGAATTTCCACATTGTATTTCAATGTAGACTAAAATATTAATTTAACATGAGGGGTTTTTTTTTATGCTGGCACCTTTTCATTTATATTCAGAAGGTTGTCGGATATGCCTATAAGAATATATTTAAGCAGCATGTGCTTTGAATGTTTTGGTTTAACCTCTAGACTGATGTTAAGTGAGATTTTAAACAGGCAAATTTTAAATACTCTCTTTTGGGAGTAGCTTGTTGCATAGTAACCTCTACTGCAGAAGGATAGTTTCTTTGGGCATTATATATTCTATATATATACACGGATGATTTCAAATTGCATGGTCACAAGCGGCATCATTGAACCAATGCTGCTTGCTGTGTGCATGGCTTGCTCCCCAAATGAGTCAGAAACCATAATATCGCATCCTCGGGAAGTCCAGGCTGAAACTGATCCGACGCCACTTTTTGTTGATGTCAAAATACATCGCTCCGAAAGAAATTGCTGCTGGCATGGGTGCATGACTTCCACATTTCACCAACCCAGCTACTTCGAGTCGTGAGAATCACTCGGATGAATCATTTCTCCAGTGTCGTGATTGAGGACACGCTGCATGAGGTTGCGTCATGCATTGATGTGTTTTCTTCCGTGGACATGTTGGTGCTTCTTAGGACTTTGCCTGAGCCACAGGAAACCTGCTGAGCAGTGGCGTTCCCGGGAAGGGAGGGTCAGTGGCAGCAAGTTAATATTCTGCTGTATTATGGTGTTAGAATAATCACAGCTGGGCTGGAACCACAACTGCTGCTCTGCGGCAGTGAGGAATCCCTTCTCTGTAGGATTGCCTTTGAATTTGTTCTATACGTATCTTAAAATGGAGCTTTTATTCATCTGGTGCAATAGGTTTCTTTATAGATACTTGGATTTAATAATTTGGAGGACAAACGGGCCCGTGGGTTCCTGAACAGGTTTTAAAAATGACAAATTAATCGTTAAAAGAAGGGAAATGTTTCTCTGTTTAGATTAACAAAATAACTTCCTGAATCCTTGAACCTCTTCCTATATCTGCCCTGTATGCGGGGCTAGCAGCAGAGACGGATAAAATGTCAAGCTTGATAGATTGTTGGAGCTGTTTTTTGGTAGTTAAACAATAATGAAACTGTTACACGCTGCAGGGAAAACACTGCTCTCTGTGTGCGGACTTTGTCCTGGAGAAAGTTTCAATTGTTCCAAAGAAGGGCGATTTCTAAAATGCAGCTTCTGTGGCTGGTCGCACAGCTGTCTAAATTACTGTCTGTCTTGAGGCCATTACACAAGCATTACAAAATAGTTTGGAAACAGTTTATTTTTCAGATTCCAAATAAAGTGTAGATTTCAAAGTCCCTTTTGAATGTATAATCCCAAAAAAGTAGAAATTGAAGCTGGTGTTTATATAGAGATGGATTTCTGCTCTGGGAGCTCAGAACGCAGGTTTCTTCCCGTCAGAGGCTGATACGTGCATAATTCATACCTTATGTTTCTCGGATCGAGAGGGTTATCAGTTGTTGCATGTGATCGTGTATTTCCTTGTTGGCTTAGTCAAATCTGGTCTGTCCTTGTGCATCTTTTTGTGCAAAAGGCTTTTGGGTAAGAGGGGTAAGGTCTTGCTTCTTACACAGAAGGGAAGTGAGAGGGAGTTGATGCAGGTATTTAATAAAGCCGAAAACCTCAGTCTTCTTTTTGACAAACTTCTTGTTCTTTCTATTCCTGCTGTTAGTTATACTTCTTGTTACTTGCTTCTCGGACTTTGAAGACAGATCACAGACAAATTTTGTAATGGAAATAACTAAATCAAGAATGTCATTCTGAGTGAAGTAAGAAATTCCTGAAGAGAATTGAAATATGTTGTTTAGCTTGCTGCTGGAGCTTCAGAAGCGAATTGCAATGCCTACAAAATGTGCATAGAGAATGCAGTTGGAATTCAAAGCACCTATAAACGACTACTTGTATATAGCAAAGTAGCACACTTAAAAACAAACTGCTTGCAGCATTTCTTTTTTATCTGCCCACGTCTGCCTTCAGAGACATCTTAAATCTGCAAATAGCTTTATCTGATGGTCATGAGTGGTGCTGATACCGTCTCTGAACTCTTCCATGGGTGAAAACCTATTTAAAGATTTTCAAAAGGTGTATACTGTAGAGATAATAAATAGAATGTTTAATACAGTTTTACCATTTTAGTTCGTTCACCTTTTGCTGCGTTAAAGGCCGTTTGTATCACGTTTTCAAACAATGTGTTCAGCTGCATATAATGAAGCCTTTTCATGCAACAGAACGTAGGCCAAACCCAAGCCTAATTCATGAAAGGCTTTACTTTGTCTAAGTGAAGTAAGATGATCGCTCTTGGAATGAGTCCTGTCTCTTCGTCAGTGTTTTCCAAGCGGTGTTCTGCTCAAAACCTAAGTAACTTGGTAAGATACTATTACGGAGCCCTAAGCTTGGTTTTTTACTTCTGGATGTGACTCTTAATAATACAAGCTACGGCTTTTATTTCTCTGCCTGGAATGACAGATGCAAGCTTGAAATTAAATCTGTAATACGTGGTAGTATTGCCTAAAAATTCCCCTAAAAAAAACAAATGTGAAGAAAAGGATATAAACTATTCCTGTCTACTGTATATTTGACTGATCAGCTTTAATCCTTGATTATGGAGGAGACAGTCTAAAAATATTTATTGAACCTTCTGAACTTTTAAATAAAAAGGAATTTTTACAAGATCCACAAAAGATTTGAAATCGAAAATCCTAGCTGTTTTTCTAAACAGCAATTTGACAGGATGCTGCCTCCTTCAAACGTTACTCTTAAGTACCACAGATGTCTGTCTGGTTTTTTGGGTTTTTTTGGACAAGGCCACATTTGGCAGTGACACTTTTTTTTTTTTTAAGTTAAAATGCCCTGTTAAGTAAAAGTAAACTTTTTGAGCAATATTTTATTCTGCACATTACCATAATTTTCCCTGTGAACTGGTAAAGAGTTGAACAAACCAACCCCAACAAAAAAAGACCAAAAAACTAACTGGACTGGTATTGTCTTTTGCACTTGTGTGAAACATAAAGTTGGCCTCAAAACTGTCTTGTCCTTTTTTGTTATATTTATGTGTTTTGTTCTAATGTTAAATTGTCAGCATGTTCTGCGAAAGTGCAAGGAGGTTGTTCACTATAAGCATTTCTTCCTAGAAGTGCCTTAATTCTGTGAGCTGTGCTGGTTCTCGGAAAGTATTTAACTCCGTTATGAATACAGTACTGCTTTGAAGAAATGAAATATTAACTTGATTTCACTCCCATATGTAAAATACAGATAATACCTCGTAAGGAAAACTGAACGGCAGAGAAAGTAGCCCAGATGCACAGAGCATCCATAACAGAGCTAGAAACTGAAACCAAAAATCCTCTTGCCGCAATTGTCCCATAGTAATTCATCCCATTACTAATCTGAAAGAAATTACCCAATGGAATTTGTCGAGCTTCAGGTCTTTTTAAAAAATGGGAATAAGTCGTATGTGATTCTTCTGTGTGTTATCAAAAATGGGGCAGTTTCTGCTGAACTATTGAACTGAGAAAAGTAGAACTCAAAATGGAAGAAAGTTCATGTTGATGTTTACCAAGTTATTGGTGGAAAAGATTGTGTGGCAGGGAGCTGCTTAGCAGCAGAAGTCACGTCTGCTTGTGCTGAAATGCCAGATAAGTTATTTTTTGTTTAGGATCTGAGAACAGAAGTGAAAATATTTTGAGGTTTCATTTAAAAAAATAAGTGTTCTTTGTTGTTAAAGGGCTGTGTGAAAGTACAAGACAGCACAGTATCTGTTCCCGGCTTCCAGGATAGTTACTCTGTCTTTTTTTTTCTTAATGCTCCAATGCCAGGATTTAGTCTAATATGAAAATCTTGTCTGTCATGTTACAAAGCAAACAAACCCAGAATGGAAAAAAAGTGCTCCTCCCAGTTACAGAGAAGCAAAATCAAAATGTGATGATGCCTGTGTACTGCAAAAGTTGAGAAAAAAACACCAACAAACCCAAGGCAAATTAAAAAAACCCAAAACGAAATAGATTTATTGGTTTATAAAACCCAATGATTTCTGGAGCACTGACTCATGATGTCTGAATGCCTGGGCTTGCCAAATGCCGTGAACTGAAATGTGACCCTGGTCTGCTTGTCGGCTTGAGCCATATATGGGAAATTTCCTCTTCGTGACAAAGGTAGGGAATCCAGAAGATGCAGGTCCTTAAAGGCCATTTGAAGCTTTCATTACCTAGTATCCTCTCAGTCTTTTTTTAAAAGGTATTCTATACAGGTAGGATCCAACAATGATTTCATGTTCAGCAATCCAGACTTTCTGCTTTGATCAACATAAATTACAGCAGTTTTAGGTGAGCTGGGGCTTCCGACAATGCCCTGTTCTGCCTCTGTTGGCGGTTCACATAGGTGCTTAAAATGCTTCACACATAATTTTAATGTTCTGCCATAATATATGTATAGAGATGTGACAATAAAGGGAATTTACCTTTTTTGGGGGTAATGGCTTTAGTTCCAAGAGACAAATGTTTACTTGTATGGTGTGTACTGATAATGTAGGTAAGGTCTTGTCTGAGCTCTTGCAGAATCTGCTAGGGATGTTATTCTGCAACTCGATAACCAAAAATATGGGATGAGATAGCTGTTGGGTTTGTTCATGTTTCAGTTTGAATAAAGCCCAGATTTCAGTCCACATTGTTTTGGGGTTACTCGTCCTTAACGTTCTGCAGAGATTGAGGCTGGAAGAAGAGGAAAAGCATGGCAATTGAACAAGGGCAGTGGTAAAGGAACCAATTTAGGATTTTTCAGCCCTGGAAACACATCCTGTGTAGATGGTTGGAAATGGACTTTTTGACAACATCCATCCCACGGATGTTACAAGTAGTTCATGCCAGTCCTGCTGACAGAGCCTGGATGGTAAGGCTTGAACTTTCCCTCCGTTTTCAAGCTCTTAGCCAGGGTTGCACATAAGCAATTTTTGACTTCCAACCCTTCAGTGCTAAATGGAGACTGGCACAAAAATGATAGTATTTATGGAAATGCTTTAAGAGTGCAACTTCAAAGTATCTCTCAAACTTTCACCTATACTAACTTTTTTCAAATGAGGGTGGGGTGTTTTTCCTCATCCACAGATGAGGTGACTAAGCCATAAATTAACGGACTTTTTCATTCCAATATCTATTGCTGTCTCAGTAACAAAACTAGTATTCAGTTTTGTTGCTTTTCAGTGCTTTATTCAACATCCCGGACCTTTCTTTAACTGCTGACAAACTCGTGTATTTCTGCAGTCTGGGAGAACAGAGCTTTCCACAGCGTTTCAGATGTGACGTATGTGCTGGTCTTTGTACATGTCTACCGAAGGAGATGATACGCAGTTGCATTTTATTCTATTTCAGCACCTAGTTTGGATTTGAATTCAGATTAATTTGGAATAGGCATAGCTATGAAATGAGTCTGCAGTGTTTGTACTTGTTCTGATGTGCCTCAATTATATACATTCAGATCTTTTTCAGTCTAGCCAAATAAAAACGATCTTTTTTTCAGGCTACAGTTAAATAGGTTAGAGGTTGCCTACCAGTCTGCACAGTGCTTTCTTGCATGCGATTTTACTTCACGTGCACTTTTCCACATGTATGGATTCCATGGGGTTTAGGTTGATTTTCTACTAACAGCTCCTGAAATAAGTGCAGGGTGGAAGAGCAGGCTTTGTGTATGAGGAATTTTGAGGCCATCTTTTGATTTCTTGGGCAGGGGAGGAAAAAAAAAAAAAAAAAGATTTAGAAGTTTAGTGTTTAAAAATAAACCTGGAGCTTGGCATGAAAAGTAATTTACGGGATTTCCAACTGGTGGTGTAGCTTATCAGCAAACACTCCTGATTCTGGGTGTCTGAGAGAGAGCGATAGCACAGAGTCTTTAGAGCATTAGTGCCAACTGCAACCCCAATTTCAGGCAAATTTAATGGAATTCTGACTGCTGGTACTGCACCACCTCCAACCCCAGCTCAGCTGCTGGATGAATAACACTGCAAGCCTTAAGACTGTGCTTAGAACTGTCTCTATTTTGGGAACAGCTGCTTTGGAGAACTTCATCTCCCTGAATCCTTGTACAACCAGGTGGGATAGGGAGTTTCTGTGCACATCGCTGCAATTTGTGGTGAGATGCCCCCTGTTTTCTGTGTCCCTGCCCTGCCTCTGTAGGTTGGCCATAAGGGTTTTTATAAGTTTATGGAGCTGTGTCTGGGATAATGCCTCTCTTTTCTCCTCCGTTCAACTGCCCCCATGTGCTTGTGCTTCATTCCAAAGATGAACTGTTGATGAACATGTGATTTATCCAGTTGGAGAGAAACCTCCTGTCACAATGAAACAAGCTGTGCAGCTGTCATCATAGGCCTCTTGGGCCAAGGATTTCAACGGAAATAGCTTGATCTCTTTTTATCTGAAGTGGGAACTCTAGTGATATGATGAAAATACAAATTGACATCTTTTCCCCTCCCCTTTTCGTTCCAGCTCCCTGCATTCCCCCCATTTAGGAAAAGAGTATTGTTAAAGCTATCCAACAGGGGTTACCTTCTTCCATGGTGAAAGCTGAGGCGATTCAAAGCTGTTCCCCTGATGTCCCTGGTTAAATTGTGGAACTGCTCCTGCTTGCTTGTAGTATCTGAGTGCTGAAGTCACTCAGTTCATAGCGGTCTTTTGCAGCAGAGTAGAAAGTTGGTTTGAGCAACTTTCTATTCTGGGCAATGTAAAATTTGCAAAGAGAGTGAGGTATTTGTATCGTTATGAGGAGGAAGACTGCCCAAAAAGCTTATGTTGTGCCTTTGGAGACCATTTCTGGCTTTTAGATGGGCACAGATCCAGCTGACCTCCCCCAGCTATTGCTGCGTGGTCTAGGTGGGTTTTGAGATAACCTCTGGCGAGTATGGCGTGACGACCTCCCTTGAATAGACCTGGTTAAAGAGGCCACACAGTTATTTAAATTTTCAGGTTTTCATTTAGCAATTTATTGCTATGTATTGCAATTACAATTTTAGCAGCTCCCCACTGCTTGAAAAAAACAGCGGGCTGAAACTAAATCCAAGGAAGACTTGTGATGATGTGAATGAACAGAGAAAAAAAAAATTCAGAGCGCAAGCCAGCATTGACCTTTTTCCCTGTAATGAAAAGGCCTGATTGAAATGGTACGTGATAGTCTGGGATTCCCGGACTGCTCGTTGCTAAAGTTTTGACAGCGAGCTTCCACTTTCACTGCCACTTTTGTGTGCAGGACAAAGGAGAGAGACACATGTACGCTCACGCAGGATGCTAGGAGGGTGGGAATGGTAATAAAACGGCGTACTCTGGCATCTTACTTCTCCAGAGTTTTCTTTCTTCTCTTTCTGACTTGGTTCGTGCCATATATTACAGCTGACTTAATTTTTTTCTTGCTGACGAATACCATACTAGTGTGAAAGTGCACCGGATTTTTTAATTGTTTTTCAGCATAGGAGGAAAGTGGAGGGGAGATGGTCTATCTAGGGTCACAGCACGTGACTTGGAAAGAGGTACGGGACTAAGGAATTAAGATAGGCTGGGTAAAATAAATAATTTTCTAAAACTAGTCACATGATTTCATTAATCACTTTGTTTTGTGTTAACTTGCTGGAAGAATGTCACTGATTTGCAAAGGAAACAGCTGTTGTTGAATTTCCTTCTTGGCAGATGTCTAGAGACCTAATTACAGTTAATAGCAAGAAGAACTGTTTATCTAAATATTTTTCAATATATAAAGTGCAATTTTGGGTCAAAATAAACAGTTTATATTGAAATAACACACACACCCCAGGTACCCAGTTCCTTTTAAAACCAAACAGGATTCCCAAGCTTCTCACATTAAAATTGGGGAAAAAAAATCATTTGGCTGGTTTGACTTGTGCTACAGAGGAGAGAGAAAGCGGGTGGGTGAGTTTGCACTTCAGGTGCAAGGCTGGGAGTCAGGCGAGAGGGTTTCTGTTTCTGCCCCTGCAGTTAGCTTCCTGCGCAGCGCTGTGTGAATCACACGGCTTTCTAAAACCGTTTCCTCAATTCTAAAATGAAAATTGCGGCGCTCTAGTTTCAAAGAGGTGTTTGAGGCTTAGATTCTTTGTTCCTGTAACAGTATTGGGGGGATTTGCTCATGGGGAAAGGCGCTTTCACTGAAAATCTACCTGTAAATCTACCAGGCGACATCAGCAAGTGTCGCTGAGAGTAAGCTTGCAAATTGCTTGTAACGTAGCGTACTGATAAAGCTGCAAAATGTTCTTAGAATACCCACTGTATTCTTTTCATTTATTTGAGAACTCTAATTCTTAATTTTCTTCCCTTTTAAGCAAATTTTCTAAGGGCTTACTTTGCAAATGATTTATGCCAATGTAAACCAGGTTATAGCCGTATAAAAGGATCTTTGTCTGCGTGATGGTTTCCTCTGTACCGTACAACTAGGAGGTTACTTTGGTACTTCTCTCGGAATCAGCAATAATTGAAGGCGATAGCATTTCATTGAAGTCGTGTGTGGCTGTCTCTGCCGAACTGCAGTGGCCCCCTTCCAGCTTTTTCCTGCGCTGCCCTGCACCCTGCCCCAACGGGGAACGCTGTTTACTTTCTGCTCTGTGGTAGATGGATGTCACTTCCGTGATTAAAATGCTGGTGCGCAGCCAAATTCTCTTCCTTCGGGCTCGCGCGCTCGGAGCAGCGCACCTAGTAAGTGCGCACGCTGTTGAATCCAGTTGTGCGCCCCACTCCTTGATCTGGCTCCTGGCTGGATGTGTTGGGATGTGCTGCGTCTCCTGCCTGCTGAGACGCCTGGCGCCAACACGTAGAGGCTTTTGAAGGCACCTCCGAGGTGGAGAAGCACACATGCAGCTCCGTCATGCTGTATTGAAGAGGGTCTGAAGATGGATTACCAGAAGGCACAAGCTGAAGTACCAGCCGTGTACTGTCCACATCCGACAGGGAAGGTCTAGGCAGCATACAGGCATGGGGTGCCAGTATCAGCCTGCACTGTCCATCGAGCAGTCCATCAGTGGACGCGAGTATGCAGACACCGTTCCAGTGCAGCTGCTAGCCCTGATGTGCCTTGTGACAGTGTAGACACTCTTGGATGCACAGAAGCCTGACCGAGACGCCGTAGAAACCAACCTGGACACTGGGTTTTGACTATGCTTGGTGCAGACTGACCGGAATACTCTGTCCTCTGCCTTCGTAACTGGCCAGTTTCTCACCTGAAAAATTTTAGACTGACATCAAAGTTGCTGATCAGACTGGTGAGCAATCATATATTTGTCTTTGTAAAGATTATTGGTGTTGTATACTTAGATGATTAGAGATGTGAAATGTCTCCAGAGGTTTTGAAGGCACAGAACAAAATGGAAAAATGTCTCCTCCCTCCAAACAAAATTTCAGTCTCCCTTCCCCCTGAACCACTCATGTTTCCAGCTGTGATACAGTGCTGATATTTATTTACTTATTTTTTCAAGATGTGTGTGCTGTCATCTTGGGCACAAGTGAACTAGTACCTTTACTCATAAACACGTTTTTTTCTATCCCTAGGTAAAAATCTTATCTGTTCAATCCCGCTGTTATATACAGCAAATTAGATTTACGTGCTTTGTGACCAGCCAGGGCTGGTCTGTGCTCTTCATTTTCTCATGCTTTGTACTGGTTAAGATACCACCTCTGTAAATGTCATGCTGAGACTGGCAACCTGCCTCCTTCCCTCGTTTTTGCTGACTTTTCCACCTGTCCCAACATATGGTTGCTCCCATTTATCATAATTGAGGTCTATGTGCCTGTGACACAGGCGGATAAAAATAAAACTTCATGCATAAATGTCACTTGAGCAGATTATTCGATAGCTCTGTTACCAAGTAAATACTAATTTTTGACCAAGCAAGCTGTGAATTCAGTTTGTAAGCGGTAGGTTATTAGTGAAATTAATTTAGCAAGGCATTTCTTATCAGTGCGGGTTTACTAAAAAAAAAAAAAGTAAATTGTAACAATGAGCAACTGTACAATGCTATTAATGAGGAACCAAGATGGTTAACTCATTAAATACTTAAATCATTGCAAAACAGCATTCATGAAAGTGGGAGCTGATAAATTTTGCAGGGATACAGCATGGAATAATAAGGCAAAAATAATAATTTTAAATGTACTTTAGCAAGACATCAGTATTTTAAAGCCACACTGCCCTGTTCTGGCTTCCTGAATAGATGTCAGTGATCTTCAAGCTCCAAGACATGGCAGAACCTACTGCTTTTGTGATTAGCATTAATCCCAGTCTTGGTGTGTTGCCTTGAAAGTTGTGTCTTACCAATTAATGCGGTCTTGCTGTTGCGGAGGCCACACAACGGATAACGGGTTGGATATGCGTTGTTGTATAGCATCTGTACTTGAAGCACACAGACGTTACTGGATTCTGCAGTTTGGCAGTTACCTGGTGTTTGGTGAAGAGTGAGGGGAAGATGGAGAGAGGAGACTGAGAGAATCTCCTGGAAACTGCTGAGAAACAGGAGAAGGCAATTCAGGATCATGGAGGGGTTCTGACAGGCAGTAAGCAGGTAGTCGAGGAGGACGGCCTCTCGATGAATGAGATGGAAAGAGGAGCTTGATGGTTCAGGGAGTTAATAGAAAAGAAGCTCATTGTGGTCAACGGTCGTCTTAATTAGGAGGTGCGAGGGCAGCTGGTAGAGCTAATGAGCAAACTTTATTGTAGGAAAGCATGCCCTAGCAAAGCTGCGATTTGTCTTGCACCTCCCTCCCTTTTTGGCACCCTTCTCCATTCGCAGTAGCCTCAAGGGTCATCAGCCCTGGTGCTCCAGTGGTCGAAGGCCTCTCAGGAGGAGGAGGAGGAGTACTTGTTGCTGTGGTTTCTCCTCATGTGGGAGCAAAATCCTTTTGCTCCTTTTGATCCCTTAACTCAAGTGTCTCGTTGGTGCTACTGCATTCCTGCCCCCAAATTCCTGAACAGTCATGAAAAGAAGCCAGACACAGTCATCAAGAGCTTTATTATACGGAGCCGAAAGCTCAATGATTCTGAGATGTTCCCTTTGCTTGTTCTAGTCCCTTATTGTTTGCACTCTTAGGAAAATAAAGGGAAATTTTATATTCAAACATAACCCGTCATTTTCCTACACAGCCAAAGCCTACCCTTTGATAGAAATTCACAAAGCATGTGTAATAAATCCTGGATGTAGACAGTGATCTCTGATACTCCAGCCAGCAAATTTATGGCATTAATATTGCATATATAGTGAGAACTGAATTCAAACACGTTTTTTTAATGAAGATGGAAAGTATAAAAATCCAGGCTTGCATTATAAATGCTATCTTCAACAGTGTATGGGAGGAAAACTTTGACGTCACTGGTATTTCCTCTGGAATTAAATCATGCTTGCAAATTTATACAAAACTCATGGTGATGTATGGAACATGCTAATGAACAGGTGGTGAAATGCATTTCACTCTTCTGTTTAAAAATCAGTGAAGAGAGTTACAGCATTCACAGCTTCATACTGAACGGAATTAAAAAAAAAAAAGGCTGGCCGTCAGAGCATGGTAGTGTGCTAGCACTGCTTTGCCCACAGACCATGGCAAGCAGCTGCCTGCCTCATCCAATATTTATTGGATTTCTTCTGGCTTTTCCTTAAAGAAACTCAAGAAAGAAGATAAAACTCCCCTTTCTCAAGAACAAGCCCGGCATGATGATTGCCATGTGGGTGGATGTGTTTGCGTGGCCAGGATGGAGTATTTAATCTTGGCATCTCCACCCTTGGTAAAGCTCCTTCTCCCTTTGCTCTTGCAGATGCTCCAAGCACAACACGCAGTTAGGATTTAGAGCAGGTACTTTTTGGCTGCCAGAAGTCCTCTCTTGAGTGCATGCCATATAGATTTCAGTTTCCCAAAACCATGCTCAGCTGCATACTTAAAACAGTTATTTTCTGTGGCTCCCACTGACCAATATGAGCATCATGTCCAAGAATAATGAAGACGGCTGATATCAGTAATGCCTGTAATGTTAGTCATACCAGTAAGTCAACATCTTTTATTCAAGAAGTTGCTTGAGAATTCCTGAAATCTATAGTGTCGTTAACTTTTCCAAACCTACGTGTTAATACTAGTCAGGTTACTCTAAGTGTTTACCAAGCCCTGGAGCACAATGAAGGCGTAGTTCTTTCTGCTGGTAAATTTTGTAGATGGGCATTTATTTGTTGTTTCAGTGTAATTGGGGAGCTCCTTGAATGTAAAATAGCCGTTTGTCTGCAAAGGATTAACAGGCTTTACCCAGGGCAGTGCTTTCTGGCTGTGGTGCTCAAACTCTGTCACATCTGTACCAACAACCCATCCATCAAAGCTTTGCTTACAGAAACTACCAGTTTCTGGATGGTGCTGACCACGTTCCTCTGAATGGGGATAATTAGGTTGTAGCAAACATTGTGGGGATATCTAGGAAATTGCCATCCTGAAATTTCACCGTGAAATTCTGCTTGCCGCTGCCGGTCCTCTCCCACCCGTGGTGCCGATTTCCTCAAGTCTAAAACTGATGCTGTACAGAACAAAGGAAATGGCCCTCGTGAAGCAGCTGCGGAATCTTACCTGCATTTCTTGTCGTCGTCTTAGTGCAGGTGTAGGCAGATACAGAGACGTTTTAACATCTTAAGCCTCGGTTATATCTGCTTGGTAGTACAGCTGCCAGTTAGCAAAGCTTTGCCATGTAGCATCCACTGCACGTTACGGGTGTCAACAGTGTAATTCTCGCTCTTCAGCCATGGTGGTCTCCTGGGAATTTGGAAACGGTAGCAGGTATCTACAAAATTAGTTGGGGCAACGTTGACTGAGATACAGAGCGTGCTGGCCACTGTACAGGCAGAGGTGGAAACATTTGTGAGCTCCTTTTCTCGCGCTTGGAGCAGTCTAAGCCACAGCTGGAGCGGGCTGCGGCATCGCCCGGGTGCTGTCCCCGACCCGTACGCCGTGTTGAGAGAGGATGGTTGCTGGCTGGCAGGTACCTCTCGGCATGCCTGGAGGAGAATCCCGCTTTGTGTAAGAGCTGAGGGTGGCACAAAAGAAGCGTGGGATGCCTGCTCACAGTGCAAAGTACGTGCTTGGCAGGAACCCACCGGCCTCCTAAAAAGCTGATAGAGAAGCGAGAGCTGTCTGTTTCTGGGTGGCTCCAGCCATCAGCACAAAGTGGTCTTCAGTGAAGCATCTTTGTCAATGTAAATGCTGCAGGTAGACAAGCCCTAACTTAAACTTACCACCTCTGTGTAGAGGTCCTTAAGTAATTAAAACCTGACGTACGCTGGTACAGGCTGAAGAAGCGTGTCTGTGTTGCAGGAGTGGCTGTTGTGTTTCCATGTGCTGCTATCTCTTAAAGATGGGAGATACCTTTGGAAAAACATTAACGATCAGAGGACGGTCCTGGTTATTAGTTGTTTGTTTATGGATGTTTCCCTTCCATGGGTTTGTAGAAGAGCGGGATCAAGGTTCTTCTAAAGCAACATCTGAGCCTTTTGTCAATCGTTTCGTTTCCTGGCAATTACATAAAACTACAACTCCAGCTGAATGCTGAGTTCTGTCTTATTTTAGCCTGGTTTGTGCACTCCCTTGTGTTTTTCTTCTCAGTGTTTGACATGTTGCAATGTTCCAGAGTGAATTAGAGCGCTGTCTTTTTTAGGAAAACAAAGTTTTTTGGGGCAGGCAGTAGCATTTGTGTATTCTTTTATCGTGGGTGGCCTTCAGTTTGCAGGGGACCTTGAAACAGGAAGGGAACTGACGCTGGACACAGTTTTCCAGCACTGTGGAGGCTGTGAGTACTTGTTGCACTGTGCAGCTTTCGTGTTGTTTAGATTTGTAATTCCTAGGAACAAACTAAGCCTCCAAACAGCATAGTTTAAAATAGAAATTCAGTATTTTTGCAATAGAAGGGATGTGTTGACTTCGGAGTGGGACTGATTACTTGATAATTAATGTGCAGAAAGAGTCATTGTTTCTTTTATGCTATCTAAAGTATGTGTTTTGATTGCAGTGGGGAGGTAATACAAATGGATGATACGTTATTTCTGTTTGTGGAATGCTTCTCTCCATGTATTTATTAAGTGATAATTACCCCTGCTTATGCAGGATGAGTACTGTGGCATGTGAAACGAATGGTTAGGCTAAGACACTGCAGTTACGCCATTACTATTTTCAGGCTTCAGATCCCTGTGTGTCAGGAAGAACTCGCGCTGTTTTTCATTGATTCTTGTTTATGCTTATAAATAATAACTGTGTTTAAGCTTATTGTCTTCTGACACCAGGTTTTGTACGCAGGGATGTAACACGAATCAAAGTTCTTGGTGGCCTGAAGGATCTTGTTGTTTTGCTGTGTGATGACTATCCCGAGTATTTCCTGTGCAGAGCTACCTGCGGTGGTGGTTTGCCGTCGGAAGCTGCTGGGGAAGCACAGCAGCTTGCTTTTTGTGTCTGAGAATAGCTCCAAATGATGTGGGAGGAGGATGGTCAAGGCACCTCCAAAATTTTGTGTCAGCGCTCGGTGAGAGGATCGTAGGGCAATGGAGAACACACTGATGCCGCTTTAGCATTGTGATTTTCAGTGTTTGACAGAATCAGCATTTGATGTCTTTGATATGACAGATATCTGTAATAATAGTCTCGCACCCCTTGTTTCTCTGCCGTACCTTTGGTCACCCCTGTCCTTCCAGCAGCCAGCTGGTGCTCCTTTTTTGTCTGTTACTAGAGATGTAGTTGCCAGTCTAAGTGCAATTTACACTACAGCATTGTGCACATCAGTTACACTAAGAATTGTTTATCGTGTCATGAATCTGTAGTTTTTTACTTACACATTAAAATCTGCTGAGGCTGCAGGATAGAGTTCATTGGTAAGCTCACCATTGTGGATTTTGAA
The DNA here is from genome assembly GCA_008921705.1 of Burhinus oedicnemus. Classification (NCBI taxonomy): domain Eukaryota; kingdom Metazoa; phylum Chordata; class Aves; order Charadriiformes; family Burhinidae; genus Burhinus; species Burhinus oedicnemus. Next base: position 429,580 of record VFFE01007584.1, on the reverse strand, counting down.
AGGCATATGTCCACTGCAGTGACAGCAGTAACTTTGACGAGCCAAATTCAACTAGATTTTGAAAGGATTAAAGATGTCACTAAAGCTACAGATACTGGAATTGCACCAAACTGCAAAAGCTTCCCAATTCAAGTCCATCAACCCAAAAGACTTAACAGAGCTTAAAACAAAACAAACCAAAACCCAACAGAACAGTATGTTAGTATATTATACCAAATAACCTTTAGGACTCGTACCACCCCCCCTTCCCTTGGGAATCTGGAGATTTACAGTGGCAATACTTACTGAGGCGAAAGAAATGAATTGGCTGTGTAGCTGAGAGATGTTTTATTTCCAGAAGTTTATAAAATCGAGCAGTTGCTGAACGCTATCAGTGATGGACCTGATTTTTAAGACATAAAAGAAACATAGTCCAGGAACTACAGTGTGAGTGCAGAAACGCAGAGGAAGCAATTTGTATTCTGTTTACCAGTAAGTGATGACACATGGTGTACGCTCTAGAAACGGAATGCCCAGATGAATTCAGATTTCTTTGTGAACTCCCAAAAGCAAGTTTATAGCAGTGTGTTTCTGGAGTACTGCTGCATGGGTGGTCTTAGAAGACTTCAAAACTCTGCATTTTGCACTGAACTGTCAGGATTTTAGGTAAGTGTACATATATCGTTATTTGGCTTGCAAAAAAAAAACAACAAAACCAAGTGATTATGTGTCTCAGATGCAATTGTTTTCCCAAGCAAGTTATCGGAAACTAGTATTTGATTTTTTTCTACGTTACTGATGTGTACTCGCTGTGGATGATTTAGCCTTATAATGCTGCAAATTCAGTTGAGAACTGGCATGTGTTAAATCAGTGGCTCCACTGTCCTTTTATTTTATCTTTTTAGATTTGTAGCTGTAAATCTGTAAAGATATTTAGAATAAAATTGAAGAATAGCCATCTATGATCTTGCTGCTGATTTTATTTAAATGCATGAGACAATTTGAGCTTCTGTTTGCTTTTCCTGATGCACAAAAAAAAAAAAGTGTGTTACAGTTTACGTGGAATAGAGACACCCTGTTACAGCCAACTTGATCACAGAGTCTCATACAGCCAACTGGAACATAAATTTTATCTTATCTTTGCTGTAATCTCTTAACTCTAAGGAATTCCAGTAATAACTGTCCTGAACTTTATTTGTTCTTTCTCACAAAAGGCATACTGTGCTGGACTGGCTGTGTGGTTTTTGCATGTGCTTGTAAGTTAGAGGAAAGAGCAAAACTTAAAAACACACTGTCAAATGAACTGCTGGTGGGAAATTTAAAGATGCATTTTATGCTTTGTTCTCACTTTAGCTGATAGACTGTTTCCCATGTCATTTCTAACGTGTATCTTTTCCACTTTCAGTTACTATGTGGGCAAGCTGTTGTAATTGGTTTTGTCTGGATGGCTCACCTGAAGAGATGCAGCCGCAGCCGCCGCAGGGAGCCGGAGCCCAAGCCTATTCCAACCCTGGGTACAGCTCCTTCCCGTCTCCCACTGCTTCTGAGCAGAGCTGCAAAGCCTGTGGGGTGCACTTCGACAACTCCTCGAGGAAGGTGAGTCGCAAACATCGTCTTCTGTGCCGCTGACTTGGGGCAGTGTTTGGTTTGACTGCAGTATGCCATCTGACTTCCATCTAATTACAAAGAGCCAGTTTGAAGAGAAATGGGTGCACATTAGAGGCCTCTGATTTGAGGACATATGCTATGGGAAAAGGCAACTTGCCTTTGCTTCTGCGTCTTTAGTCGTTTTCTCGCAATTAGCAGACATAGTTGGAAATATGGTCGTTAACCTTCAGTAGATTTGGCTTTCCCAGGCGCTGAAAGAAGAAAGCCAAACTGCTTTAATCATTTAAAGGAGCATTAACTTGAGCATGAGATTTTAAAATTGTTATTTAAAAACACTAATGTCCTTTTTACAAAAAAAAAAAAAAAGTTAAGAAGTTTAGTAATCCATTTGTGCTTTGAGTAAAGGAAGATCTATATATCTCTTTTCCAAACTATTGTTGCTCAAACTGAAAAGCCATGGAAATTTATCAAGGGTGTGTGCTGAATTGCTGAAGTTCGGTGCCAAAAAAAAAAAAATAATCCATTTTATCTTGTTTGTAAATTTCATTTGTGAGCATATAGATGCCAAATTAATTGTTGCCACAAGATTTTTAATTAGACAGCAAATTCTGTCTGGGACATTATCTGGGCTTGGTGGTTCCTGTCATGCTGCTTGAAAAATGTTTTAGTGAGGACCGTTGTTCAGAGTCCAGACTCCGCAGCTTAAGAAGTGTCATACATCGTACGTTACTGAACTTAATAATGTGGGAACTTAAAAATTACAGTGAATTTTGGCCACAGCTCTTTTAGATTAGATGGGGAAATTAATAAATTGGTCTTTCTTGCATCTTTTTATTCATGCACACTGGCACATATCTAAGAAGTGGTAAGTCTTGGCAGAGCTGTTGCTTTCTACTCACAGAACAACAGGGATGTTTATGCATTTTTGCACTGATAATTCTTACTGCTCCGGAAATCACTACAAATTTAAATTTTGGTAATATATTTTGGGGGTTGGGTATGTATGTTAATATATTTTGGGTATGTAACTATGCTTAGGCTTCTTCTGACAGTAGGCAGATTCTGGGTCAGGTGGGAATGGTGAGCCCACATAGTGTTGTCTTTAACATTGTCCTCATTAACGTGATGTATCTTCGCAAACGTTTGCGGAAAGAATTATTCTGAATCCAGTGCTTACTCTTCTGCATAATAGCAAATAGCAGATGTAGACGATTCTGCTTTTGAAATGAAAACAATTCATGCAGTTAAGTATGGATTAGACAGTAGCATTGCTAGAACCATGGTCTCATTTTTCCTGGTATCTTCTAAAACATATGTTCTAATACAAGCTGTCTTTAAAGCAATCTCTTGTACAAGAGTCATCCGTACCACTCGATATGTGACTGATCGGGGTTAGGTAAAGCTCTGGTGTGCAAATTGTAGGGGATCTGCTGAAGCAATTTAAGACGTTTCTGCCCCCAGCAGACTTCCCTGTTTCTCTGCTGATTTGGCTGTCAGTGTAACTGGGGCAGCAGAGTACAATGTGTGCTTGTGTCTTAGCGGCTCTCACTCAGTGCAGACTATCAATGAAAATGAGTTTGAGGTTTATATTCTGCATATTGGAGAGGGACTTTTTACAAGGGCATGTAGTGACAGGACGAGGGGTAATGGCTTCAAACTGGAAGAGGGGAGATTTAGATTAGATCTCAGGAAGAAATTTTTCACTCTGACTGTGGTGAGACACTGGCCCAGGTTGCCCAGAGAAGCTGTGGATGCCCCATCCCTGGAGGTGTTCAAGGCCAGGTTGGATGAGGCTTTGAGCAACCTGGTCTAGTGGGAGGTGTCCTTGCCCATGGCAGGGGGTTGGAACTAGATGATCTTTAAGGTCCCTTCCAACCTAAACCTTTCTATGATTCTGTCATTGTGAAGGGGGGCTCCAAAACCTTCCTTCCACCTTCCTTCTGCCACCGCAACTACTGAGCAGTAATCTCTGGGACTGACTTGAACTACATGGCTACAGATGGCAAAGCTTAAACTGCTGCAGGAAGGTCTGCTAGAGCTCATCCATCAGTCCTTGGTCTCCAGAAGAGAGCTGAATACATAACTTAAAAAACACTGACGTGTTTGTAAGCCATGTTAATTCTTTAGTTCTGTTGATATGAACCACGAAGTGTATGAAATCTCACATTGCGGCAATGAGACCACAGGAAACTCTGCATTCTGTCTCAGGAGAGGCAGTACCTTTGAACCCTAGTGTCCAGTTAATGTTTATGCTGAAATGCAATGGATAAAAATTCCTTCCACATTGGTGACCGTAAGGAAAACCTAGATTGCTTTAAAAAAACCCAGAACCAACCAACAAACAAAGAAAACCCCAAACAGCAGAATGATGGTATCTTAGGTACCTGATCTTTTATCATAATTGTATTTTAATTTTCACATAACATGGCACCTACTAAAAGGATTAGGGTAGGGGACATTTGAACGGAGCATGTACTTATAAGATGCTTTCAAGTAACTGTTGGAGCATCTTTAAAGGATGTAAAATTTAATCATGGTAGCAAAAAATCTGAGTTTTTTTGTGTTCTCCTTCTCTCAGATGACTTTTTGACTTTGGTTTTCTGCAGCAAAAATCTTTTAAATTTAAACCAAGCATTCTTCATTTCCCTCTCTGCCGAAAGCAAGCTATGGCAGGCATTCCTGGTGGATATGTCAGATCGTTATTACTCCTTCCTTCCCCATTTTTGATGTCAGTGCCTTAAGTTGGCTGACATTTTCAGGAAGATGCTTTTCTTTGCATACTTACAGAAAAAGCTCCTGGCAAGACAGAGTGTAAGATTGAAAAAAAAAACAACCCGAACAACAGTAGCTATAGTGAAAGCTTGAATGTTGGCATTTCTTCATTTTATCCTGCATACAGGGAAGAGCCAAGCGTATCAAAGCCCCATCCTGGTATCTCTGGGAGACTAGCTGTTAGAGCAAACAACCAGGAACAGCTTCCATTCCTGACAGCCTTCTGATTTCAAGTATTTCACTTCTGTTTGACCATCCTGTGATTGTGCTACCAGTTAAGAAGCATCATTCAAACGTGGTCTGACCTTTTAGTAACAGGTTTTAATTTACAACAATGTTTGAAACTAATCATTCTGAAGAGACTGGTGTCTTCAAGCATTGCCCTTTCAGTCAGAGTTCAACAAATATAGTGAAGCTGTAAAAGCTGCTTAATACCGAGATTCGGTAAACAGCTTCTGTGCGTGTTTAAATACTTGATGCTCAGATACAGGCTGGGGACTTTTTTTTTTTCCTTTGAAGATGAATTCTAGTGGTGAACTGATAAGCCAGAGACATGCCCGGTTTTATTTTGACTTCTCAAATGTATCATTTGATAACTAAGGCAGACTTGTGTTATTACTGTTAATTGCTTGCAAAAAAACATGTCGGATAATGCAGCCCTTGTACTGTGCTTACTAACGTGATATCTAAACATGTGAGTACTCAAGTAGGGGGTTTCTGGCTGGAAGGTCCTTGGCCGTACAGTGGTTCCCTTTGGAGCCAGTTTGGCAGGCTGCAGAGCACGGGGGAGGCTTCCTCCCGCCAGACTGAAGCCGGGTTGGTTGTGGTTTTTTGTGGTTTTTTTTGGTTTTGGTTTTTTCCCCCCCCCGTCAGTTGTTCTGGTTGCTCCCCCGTCAGAGATGGGTGATCGAGAGAGGGGAACTGTGGTCAACGGTGTTATTTTCCATTACTCTGCCTTTGTGGAGCGCTTGTTCCCCTGCTCTAGACACATGCACAACCAGTAGTTGCTGTCTCTGCCCTGAAAATTTCCCAAGGAACTGGATTGCTCCTGCAATCGTAGGGTCAGAAAAGTCAGTTACATACTAAAGTCTTTTATAATGACCAAGTTAAGGAAAACTTTTCAAAACTGGATGGTATGTGGAAATTGCCCTTCCTGTCTTGCTTTGTGATTGATGAAAGTCACTTTTACTTGGCAGGTCCCCAACAGCAATTTTGAGATGAGGTTTCAAGTTTGCATGACCAGAGATTCTCTCTGTGGTGGACGTTTTCATGTCTTAAAATGCTTAGGCAGGAAATTAGGATTCTTTCCACTAACTGTCATTATAAGTCTATTACAGGGTCTAAATGAGAAGTCTGTGGGTTATAATTGGAAGGGCGTGCGTGGGGCAAGGGGGCTGCTAGGCTGTGAAGGGGATCAGGAGCATATGTAAGCAAGTAGTGTATTTACACCTTTTAAAACATGAGAAACATCTGCTTTCTTTGAACTGTGAAGTTAAAAATGTTCTTTAATCACTAGAAGCAATTCATGAAACAATTTTTTTTGTCTCTCAGTCTTGTATTTGTTGCTTCTCCAACTCGGTGTGTGTATTTTTCCTTGCATAGCTCTGCAGGGTCAGGATGTCAGGATTTCATAGAGATGCTTGTCTTCTCAGAGACTGTGAATTAGCATTTTTAACCAGCACTAAAACCAATTCTTTCTTCCCTCAGGACTTTTTAAAAGGTGCATAATGCGGCTGTTCTGCTGCTATACCTATTGGAAAATGTAGAATTTGACTTTCCAAAGTGTTGAACAGTCAAGTTTCTGCAGAAGTCAACATGGACTGTGAGTGCTTGGAACTTCTGAAAATCGAGCCCTGAGTGACGAGACTAGAACAGTACAAAATATAAACAACAGAATTTAATCTGTAAAGTTTTTAAACATCTGGGGCCTAATATTTCCAAAACTTCCAACACTTTCTGTCTAGCGTCTAATTGGCACACAGTGTGCATATTATTTTCAAAATAAGCTGGCTATTTTTGTTGTGTAAATAAATGTTGAATTCTTTGATGTCTGTCAGACACTGCAAGCTTTGCTGTTTCCTTTTCCTCTTATGGTGAAAAAAATATTCCTTTAGTGATTGCAGCAAATTGTAGGAAAAAAAAAGGGGGGGGTGTGTCACTCATAGTAAGTATTAAAATTATGAACTAGTGAAATTGTTTTAAGTAGTTCCCTCCAATGCTAGAGCTTTCTTAATGCACAGAGCAGTATTTCATTGTTTTATAAAGCAATGCAGAGCGAGCTGTGAGTTATTTGAAAGTCTGCTGCCACATAGGTATCTCCCGATGTCATCTGTGGCTTAAACTGGATGAACAGGTCTGGAATACGGTGCAGAAAACTCCTGTCATTTGAGGGAATTGTTTAAGAATATAGTATTTCACTCTGAGTAAATGGAGTGGAAATAGTGCTTTTTTAAGAACGATGAAGAATCTAATGATCTACTCATGGGATCAGTCCTTTTCCTCATCGAGGAACATGAGTAATATGCTTGGTACTTTTTAATAAATTAGGTTTTGTGTGCTTTAACAGAGGCTATTACTTACTTTGGCTTCCGGACGGTAGGGGAGCACTGCCTGCGGTCATTGTGCACCTCTGTCGCAGGTCATGGTGCATTGGTTTGATTCTGTTCCCTTCTCTTTACCAGCACATCTGCTTGGACTGTAAAAAGAATTTTTGTACATCCTGCTCAAACCAGCCTGAAGGTGGTCCCCTTCTCTGCCATCTATGCCAGCGTTTCCGAGCCACAGCTTTTCAGCGAGAAGAGTTGATAAAGATGAAGGTGAAGGATCTGCGAGACTATTTGGCACTCCGTGAGATTTCCACAGAGCTGTGTCGTGAAAAGGAGGACCTGGTATTCCTGATTCTTGGCCAGCAGCCTGTAATTACCCAGGAAGATCAGATAAGAACAAGTCCATTTAATACTAGTGCCTCTGGACAGCAAGACTTTGTGATTCTCCCACCAACCAGCATAGCATCTTCTACCTCACATGATGCGTCTCCTGTGTCTGCAGATCCCATCTCAAGTTCACTAGCTCAGGAACATCAACAGGTACAGTCTGTAGCCACAAGCATCTTTTGCAAACTCATTCATCTCTCGTTTTGGGTTAACTACTAAGATGCTGCATGAGGTTTTCCAAGTAGATAACGTCCCAAAAATTTTTTACATTAAAGATGCCTGTTTAAAAAGCAAGGAGGGCTTCTGTTTAGAACAGATGATGAAATACTTCAGTTGCATTTTATACATGATCTTCTCAGGTTTTGGAGTGAGGACCTCACACCTTCCTACAGGATAATTAGGAAAATGAGTTATTTTACACTGCCTTGCTGCTGCACCAACTCTGATGTGCCGTTCCCTTTCTACATTAGTGGAATTTATTTTGGTGGGCAGTGCTGAGCACACTGAACATTCACTCTGAGAAAAACATAACTATTTTGAGATGCATTTTCTCTGGTGCTCTGGTCCACACTTGCCATTGCCACTAGATACTCCTGTGACTGGTTCCTTTGGTACTCCATGTCTGTGGTGGTGCACAGATCTATCTTGTGTGCTGATGTCGACAACTTTCTGACAATTCTATGTAGGTGTTAGATGAAATGGTTATTACTGTTCTCTAATTCATGTGCAAGACAGCAAGCACAATTTAAAGTAATCATGGATTTGAAACTGCTGGCAAAGATGATTGTGAGGTGGGTGAGGTTTTTGGTATCTCCTGCACCAAGGTGAACAGAAGACAAAACCCAAGTCTGTTGTTAGTCTTCAGTTTATGATGAACCCTGCAGTTCTGATGAACCTTGTCAGGGGCATTTGAGCTTAATTATTTTTTATTGACTTTGCTTTGTTTGTCTTTCTGCTATCTGGTATGGGAAGTTTACTCAATGTTTGACATCTGCTCCTAGTTCTATTACTAAGTAGTTAGGTATATTTAGTTCCCTGTGGACCAGAGCCATGAAAGTGTACGAGCCTTCTGCTTCCTCAGCAGATACATCTAGTACAAAAGAAGAGTTTTTCTGGGAGGATGTTTTTTATGAATCATTAAAGGGCCTTTTCATTCTCTGGTTTTCTGGATATTGCCATCCCAGTTTTTACCAGCATGTTCAGCTCTATCATCTTCCCTTAATGCCCTATGGTACATTTCAGCTTCTTGTCTTGACTCGCATGAGATCCAGCTACAGTTCAGGCTCTTTCATCATTAGTGTTGTTCTTTTGCTTTGTAAATATTAACAAGTCACCACTTAGATAAGTAGGATGGTAACATTACAGTCTCCTTCGTCAGTAGGGGAATGACAGCTGCTGAGGGCAAGTCAGCTAGAATTACACTGCAGTTCCTTTCCTTTTAGTAAGTGCTTAAAGCAACTGCCCCTTCTCATTCTCTAGCTTTGTTGCTGCTGGTCCTTCACTTAGTATCCAGGACCTCCCTGGGGAGGTGGTTCTCTACATCTACTTTGAAGAAGGCCTGTAGCCTTTGAGCTGTGTTACAGAGGAGTCTTACACAGAGCTTTGCACTGATACCCAGTGTGCCATCAGAGCTGTGATTTCACACATCACACACTGCAGCCACTTCAGTGGATTGTATATATATACATGTATAAATTTGGTCTCCACCTGATCCAGCCTCACAAGAACATCATGTGGGATCTTACTCTACAAGTACTCTATCAGGGTTTAAATAAAGTGGGGCTTTAAACGGTCAGATGCTGCACTTCAATTTCAAAAAGTTTTGTTTAAACTTTATCCGTTTTGTAAGTGCTGCACAGGAAATACCTGCTGTGAGTGTGCCTCGCTTTTACCTTGTGCTGCAGTTCATCCTTCCAGTGGGCAGGGTTTGCAGTTGTGCTGAACTATCGAGCTTATTTCCCTTTGGACACACAGAGATACGCTGTTGGTGAAAGCTTTATTTCCTCTTCTAGGCAAACGGTTATGTGCCGCCAAGCCAAGTCGGTATGACAGGAATTGAGAATGCAGCAGAAGCACCAACAGAGGAGGAGACACAGGTTTGTGTGTCCTGGAATTAGATGACAAGGAATACCAGGTTTTATAGGCTGTATTTGCTACCACAGAATCATTACTGCAGAGAGATGGGTGGCTAAACATTCAGACTGACCACCGGCAGATCTAATCAACCCCTTTCTTTGGCATGATGTTGTCCTGGTGTCACTGGGACACTGTCATAATAGAAATTATTTATTTCCATCCTAGGACTTGTTATTCTGATAGATGGAAGAATTCACGGAGTAATCAGAGTTACATGTACATCCAAACATGGATTCCCTCTAGTGCACATGTTGAAAGTTGATTTAAATTGTAGCGCTAAGTGTTGAGGGCAAGAATCATTCCATCTTTGTTCCCTTTCAGTCTACTGACTCAGAAGATAACCTGGTGCAGGGGAGGAAGGCTTCTCTCTCCGATCTAACAAGCATTGGAGACATCAATGCGCTCTCTGTGCGACAGCTGAAGGAAATTCTAGCACGCAACTTTGTCAACTACAAAGGCTGCTGTGAAAAGTGGGAGCTGCTAGAGAGAGTGACTCGTCTTTACAAAGAGAAAGACCTTCAACATCTAGGTAAGAAACGTAGCAAACATGTGCCTGTTTTCCAGGTTTTCCCTTTCTACGGACAGTTGCAGAAAGGAATAGAACTTATCTTACATTTCTGTTTCGTGCAAGTGGGGAGAACGGAGGGAGTGTTTCTGACATGCATGTTAAAGTAGCTAAACTCTATTCACCACTACTTGTAGTTGTTTAAGAGGATATTATGGTAGCTCTGGAGAGTGACTTCCCTGTAGTAGCAACAAATGAGAATGGTGCACCCTTCATCTCAGGATTCTGTAGAGCTGTGGCAGATCATGCTGGTCACTGCATCACCCACAGAACAGTTGATGCAGGACTGTAGACAGATGGGGTGAGCTCTCAACTATTGACTCACGGTAACTGGCAAAGCGAGCAGGAAAATGCCCTGCCCTACTTGGAAAACGCCACCAAAAAGCAGCTGGGCAATTCAGAGCGGGCATGTGCTTAGTGACAGAGGCTCCCACTGCTGAACAGTTGTGGTCATCTGTGGTTTGACTCTGTCCTCTTGATCACAAGAGTGTTCCTCCTGGGCACTACCTGCTCCCGCTGGGCCTGCACAGTTGACTGATGAGGGGACAGTGGTGTGATAGAGGTGCCTAGAGAATGTATCTGGCTTGACTTTCAGGTGCCAGTTTGCACTTCTAGGTGATTAGTTAAAAAATACATATACTTGTAAAGTATTTACAACAGAAACGTATTTTAAGACTTTGATTTCATATATAGGTTTGTTTTTCAGTGTTGTCCAAAGTAGCATTGTTTTCTTAAACACATCTCTGTCAGCTCTGTCCTCTATGATTGATAAAAGATTTAAGGCGACTGCTTTGTTTTTATATTCTTCTTTCATTGTATCTTGTGCTTTTAAAAGAATTTATCCTTTTCTCTTAATTACTGTTGGCTGTGCTCAACAATATAGGTGAGATTGTTAACACCAAAGAAACTGGCACAAGGGGCTACTGAAAGTGGAGTTCGAGGGAGCCAAAGACTGCATAAATTCCAAGACTGTCTTAAAAATTGAGAAATCACTTCAGATCGTTGCTTATCTTTGTGAAGCCTTAGCTATTGTGGAAGCTCAGTAAAAGAGAAGGTTCCTTGCCAGTTGAACAAGTTATCCTGATCAGAGAATTAGCTTGGACCTCTGCATGGGGATAACCAAAAAGCAGTCTTGGTTTAGTAGCCTCCCTTCAAGGCTTTCCTCTCCTGCTTAATAGTACCACTTGAGTAATTTTTTTTCCCAGCTTCTCTTATTCGCACCAAATAACTTTCTTTTCTTATGTTGCAGTTTCTGACACTGATGATCAAACTGGTAAGTGACATTCTTAATGTTGCTTCCGTCGCCTCATTGCTAAGAATCTCAGTGGTGTTTCTGTTTTCACGACACAGAAAAAATACTGTGTAAAAGCTAAAACTTTCTGCTCCTTGCCAGATGGAAACAGATCTATCCACATTAGTGTAGATACAAGGGGAACTTTTTTCAGACCTTCAGTGTACATTAGGAAGCCCTTCAATAAAGACAATTCACAGATTGCACAAAAATGACGTACCTTTCTTTCATGCAAACTGTGGTCTGGTCTTTTTTTTACTCAGGTGGTGCTGGGCTCCCTGGCATGGAGGACAACCTCTGCAAAATCTGCATGGACGCACCCATCGACTGTGTCCTGCTGGAATGTGGCCACATGGTCACTTGCACCAAGTGTGGGAAGCGGATGAGCGAATGTCCCGTATGCAGGCAGTACGTGATACGGGCTGTCCATGTCTTTAAGTCCTAAGTGTGTGTGAGGAAGACTGGTGATGCCTTAAAGACTCATCTGCTCTTAGAGGCATGGTCAAAATCCCTACAAATAGTTAGGTCAGAGATTAGCACGTGGACTCCACTGGAAGCTGGAAGAGAGGGGAGGATGAAGCCTGTTCTTACTCAAGCCATGCCTGGCTGTGCTCTTCCTACTACCATGCTTTACACCACAGTGCCTGGACTCCTTGGAGCTTATTGCCAGCAGCAGACACAGAAACCTTTAACAACCTGCGGTCTAGAATAACTTGATCCACTGGTGTTGGGGACAGATGGATGCTTGGCTTTCCACCACAAAGATCAGATTGAGAGGCTTTGTATTTTTTCCCCTCAATAATAAACAAAAGTGGACTGGGGTCTCAAAGAGTAACATTTGTTTTGCTGCTTAGGCTATACACCCAGGAAAAACTATTTTCAAAGATTAAAATTGTACTGTTCTTGTTAATTTTGGTGGGTTTTTTTTTTTTTTAATTTAATGTTAAATTTTTATGCTTGCAGGACAGGCAGACTGCCTCAGATTTCCATATTCAGAATAAGCATAATTCTAGCCTAGTGCAATTGTGGAAAAATGTATAATTTTATTTGAAGATGAACTTTGTATGTGACTCTGAAACATACAGCCTTACCTTGTGTGGTGGTGGTTTTCTGTTTACATGCCAGCAAGAGGGCGATTTCTAGTTTTACAGTTGTCAATTCCTTTGATTTCACAGGCTTCCTTACAGCATATGCCAGCAATAGTTTTAAAATGGAACTGACTTCACTTGATTAAGGAGCTAGGAATCTAAGGCTTGAGTCTGTTAGATGATTTAGTGTGGAAAACATATAGCTAAAGAATAGTAAGTATTCCATTGCTACACAATCGTATTTAAGTACAGGTGACTTTTTCTTTTTAGAGGGGAGGCATGAAAGAAAGCAAACTTTGTCTCCTTTGAATCAATGAGTGATCATCATAGCAGGTGCTTCTGTTTACTAATTGGCTTTGCCCTTATCTTCCTCCCTTTTGCTCAGTTTTACAGTCCTGTTATGTTGAGACTGCTTATCAAAAGCAATTTATTTGTACTCTCTACTTGTGAGGGTGGATAAGAGAGTCTGTGGTCCAACACATGACAATTGCAAGCCCTTACAGCTGCTATCCTCATTTGGAAGCCTTGCTAGAGAAAATTGTAACACATATTTTTCCCTCAGTGGCCTGCAAGCATTCAGTCTGTCTGGCTGGTGGCACGGCTGAGTTTCAGAATCTTCATGCCTTAAGTTTTCAGCCACTGTGGGATTGTGTACTTCATTTGTGACACTGAGTACCTTCTGCTGCAGGTTTTTTCCTGTCTAGCTTTCCCCTTTATTGGGGGGGTGATCGCTTAGTGTTCAAACTGAATCTCTGCACGGCTGTCAGCAGAGGGAACAGCATAAAAAACAAGCGTCCACTTAAAGCTTCTGGAGTAGTGGAAGTGCAGTTACAGAAATAAACACCAAAGCCATCTGCTTTTGCAATAAGTGGTAATATACATTAACAGCAAATTAAACTTCTGTAATCTTTATCACGGAATAGTGCATGAGTAGCAACTCCTCAACTGGCATGGAGTGGAGTCTACTCTGCAAGCTGGAATGAAAAAAGCACTTAAGATGAAAAAATCTGTCACTCGGTAGGTAGCAGAACCTCTCCACTATTGAGGTGGTCTCTGAACTCCACAAAAATGCAAGAGCTGCTGAGGTTTATTGAACTAAAAATTCTGAGTTTTACCTCTTTCCCTGTTTGGGTTGTTCTCTAATCCAGCATGAGAAGAGTACTGGTACAATTCAGTGCACCATGTTAAAAAAAAAAATGCAGGTAAGCAGTAACTGTATTTACTCTTCAGGAGGGTTCACAGGGACCTCTTTAAGAGGTACAGGAATAAGCATAAAGTGTTGAACAGCCTCAATAGTAAATTCACTGTGAAAATTCACGTTGTCATATTTTTCAATAAACTCAGGGCTGGGGGAATTTAGCAGGAAGAAGATTATTCCCCTGTGGACAGATATACTTTTACTTGTAGACAGTAGGCTTATTTTCTACAGCAGATAAATCAGTTGTAGATCAAGGCCTGAAATTTTAGGAATGAGAAGATGTACCCACCATATGACTCTGAAGTGTGCTTTCTGAAGGCAGGACTTTTTTCTCCTCTTTTTTTTTTTTCCTTTTTTTTCTTTTTTTTTTCTTCCTGACTAGAGTGCTTCCCTTGCAAAAATGGATTCTCTACTATGGATATGATTGTTTTTAAAGGAAAATCAAAATCTGGAGGAAACTGATTAATGATCCAAAGGAATATAATGATCTGAACTAATAAAGTAAATGGAAATATTTATGTGCTTTTATGTACACTGTACATAGTTTAAATATTTTAAAAGTTAATATTCTACTTGAAATAGCATGTTATTCTCTATTAAATCCTCTTGGTACTATAATGGTTAAACTTACTAGTTTTGGTACAGAAGTTTGGTTTATAATTTTATAATAAAGTTGAAATGTGATTTAGTTAACCTTGTTTTCTGACTCTGTTGCCAACAGGCTCGGAGAAAGCAGAGATCCTACTGCTACTTCTGAACTTCAACCAGAAAAGACTTGGGGTACCAGGTGCTTAAATATCATTGGAGGGTGGGGTGCAAGTACAGAAGAGCTTGAAGGAAAAAAGTTAACTGAAAACACTAACTTTTTAGCAGTACAATCTTATCTTTGTGAGTATTACAAATTTACAATATTACTCTGTCCTGTTGAGACTAAGGGAACCAGTGAACTGGTCAACTCACTTTTCCTTTCATAACATGCACTTGGCCTACTCATGCAGAGTTATTCAGCAAATAAATGCACCTTGTTATTTGCAAAACAGTTAAGTGAAAAAGAACCCCTATTTCTAAAACCTATCATCTTCCTTATTTCATTAATATTCAAGTACTTGCAATAGTTTTGAACAGCTTCAGATAAGGAGGTCGCACAACTATCATAAAAGATCCAGATGGTAGAGTTCCTTTCTCAGCTTCTACTCGTTGAAACACGAATAGCAGAACACAAACAGCACATTCTAGAAAACAAACACTGCAAGAGGATGCTTGGATAATGCTACAGCAGTTGCTGTAATGGAAGCTTATTTGGTGTCCTAGTTTTAATACGAAACCTACAGCAGAGGTGTAAACTGCTACTGGATACAGACCTGTGCAAAATGTTAAAAGACAGGAAAGAAAATTCAAACCAGGAGGATGCGTGTCCGTCACGTAAACTGTAGCCATGCAGCAAAATTATTCTGGCAATACATATTTGGTGGTCCGTTTTCCTGTCCAGGCACAGAATAACCTTTGGAAAATAAGTCCTGACAGCAAAGGAGAAACTGCTTCAGTTTTATTTCTTTATCTATAAAAATACCCAAACTTTAAAAACCCAAGGAGACTAAACCAGCACCTAGATAAGTGCAGTGGTTTACATTATGGGCAGAAAAATGGATTCAGCAGTGACATTTCTTCAGTGAGTTGTTTTAATTAATTCCGTATACTTGCTATGGATCTTTGTAACTACCTCCAATGGACTTGGGCATTTTATTTCTATCCATGTCTCCACAGAGGAATTTCACCACTTCTCCCACCTACCTAGTTCTCAGCTGTTCCCTTCAGGGAATTCTTGTGTCAAGACTGGTTAGGTGCCCACACTCCTAGCATGGGGCTACCAGTCTCCGTTTCCGTATGCATTCCCAGATCCAGTTGGGAGACACACGCTTAGCACCAGGATTCTCATCAATGTCCCCTATAACATGTGTTGCTGAGGCTGTGTCAAACTCTGGCACAAGATCCCCATCATACGCTATAAAGTACCGCCGGATTTTGTCGAAGTCCTTCACAGAGGGCGATAGGTACAGCTTCACTCCAGTGAATATGTCCAGCAGTGGCTGCATATTGTGAAAGAGGATGAGAAGCACAGGTTGATAAAAACATTAGATTGGTCTGGAAATCACACTAAATTGAGCCACGAACAAGTCCATTCACAGTTCCCAAGGTCATCATTCTAATCCCACGCCTAATAACTGTAAATTGCTCTTTGGACTGCCGTTAAATCATACACAAGAGCAACACCCATACAGTTCCTCTGAAAGCCAGATGTTACAGCTGAACAGTGCTTCCCTGGCTAAGGGAAATTATTACCCCATTATTCCCCTTAGTGGTGATGCCGATGTGGTCCAGTAAACATGATCTTAATGTCTTTGCCTTTACAAGCTGATGCTTCTTAGGTGAAGTAGGAGAACATAACCTCCTGGGAGGGGGCTTGCTGTTTACATCAAAATAGCTACTCCAGGCTTATCAGGAAACTATAGCTCAGTGATTCTTAATCCACTCCTACAATCTGCTGCACAATGGACTAGAAAGGACAGTTCTCTCCCTTTACAGCTCCCAAATCTCCCATATGCAGCAGTCAGGAAGAGCAGCCGCTCAGCAATCACACCACTTTGTGGAGCAAGACATTGTTGGTGGGTGAACAGAGTATTGGCCTTTAGCATGACAAACCCAGTTATGTCAGCTGTGCAGACAGGCAAGAAGAGCTGCAGCCATCCGCTCCCTTTACAACGGGGCTTGTTGCTGCTATTTCTGCCTTTACATTTCATTTTAATTTCGGGTGCTGCTGTAGGGAGATTTCAAAGACTTTCCAGATGGAAGGCAAAAATGCACAGACAGTTGAAACTGCCTCAGCTTCCTCCCACCCCGAAGTGGTTGCTGTTCAGCTGCCCGTACCTTTTTTCCATTGTCATCCATCTCAGATGCTTTTCTCTTCTCCCCTCGTTTCTCCTCTGATTTTTGAGGGGATCCAATGACTGCTTTGCTCTCTGAAAATAAAAACTTGGGTCATTTGTGCTCTCTGTCCAGATACCGGTTGTGTATTAAATTGGAGGCAAAACAGTGAAGACAGTAAAAGGGAAAAGGCTTTTCCCCCCTCTTTCTGGACAATCCATGAGTTACAATGTAACTAAGACAAATTTTTCTACTGCAAATGGCCCAGGGCATCTTCCTGCCCTCATCTCCAGGATGTTGCTGTTCAACTTCCCTCCTTGCTGTCACCACACTGCCTTTTTGAGACTGCTCAGAAATTTGCTTCACATTATTCCCCAGTGACAAAGCACTGGTGAAGAGAACTCATTTCACAGCTTTGCAATTTACTACCTGGAAATCCCCTCCATCCAGGTGCCCTATTTATATGCATGAATTTCATCCAAATAAAATTAATACTGGTTCATGGCCAAAAATGTCTAACCAAAGGGCATGTGATCTGCAGGAATGGGAGCAGTAGGTTTGCTGTTCAGACCAGTCTTGTACGTACTGCTAAGGACCCTTATCTATTAAGATTAAAAGGGACTGCAGTCCCAGAGAAATCACCCCAAAGTAGGTTTGATACTAACTATAACTGAGACTCTGCTACGTTAAGATACTTGTTCTGGCAGCATATAATCTCAGAGAGCTTTTATTGTCTAAATGAGCTGCCCAAGCACCAACCTGAATAGCATCATCAGTGCTGTTTCCATCTTTTCTCAATCCCAGCACACCTCGGAGCTGTGGCTGTTCAATCCATGCTATGAACAACACGGGCCAAACCAAGGGTCTAAACAGCTTTGCCCGTTAACCCTGATGCGCACATGAAAGCTGCCATGGGATCTTCGAGCATCTGACGGAAGGCAAAAATCCAAAGCCAGCCTGCCCCAAACACAGAGAACACACCCTGAGGCTCCTCTCCCTGGAAAGCACCATCTTACCTTCTGGCTTCTGGGCTTTTGCAGGTGACTTGCTTGGGGGAGTTTTAATAGCGCTGTGTGGTGTGGAAGACCTGGAATTTCCCTCATTCTCTCCACTGCTGCCAGCCGTGGACTCATCTTCCTCCCCAGCAGCAACACTGAAATCAGCCTTCTCTTTGGAGAGTTGGTACAGCTCCTGTCCCAGCAGAAAAAAAGCATTGCCTTTAGCCACAGTGAAGCCTCCGATACTAGACACAACCTGAAACGCTTGGTCTCTCCTCTTGTTTGTTTCCCCCCCAAAGTGTTTGCTCATACGCTTTTTCTTCCTGCACCTCTTTGTAGCCATTTTCCTGTCAACTTTGATCAAGCTCTCTACATTCCACCCAGCTGCTTGACATTAAGGGAAACCATACAGGGAGGTACCCAAGAGCCATATCTGCATGACCTACTACAGAGCAAGACAGACTAACTCTTCAGAGCCTGGCTCCTTAGCCTGAAAAATGAACAATACCCATTGCTCGCTCAGGGAACAGTCTGTCTGAAGAGGGTATTTTACCTTTCTCTCCCCTACCTGCACAGGGAGCCAGAAAGACTGCTGGACAGCAGGTGGGCTGAATCATTCCTTGCTTCAACAGCATAACAAGCACTTACATCTGCTGCCAGTATCCCTGTAGGCAGTGTGAAGACAGCCCAAATGACAATAAACTAGACTGAGAACAGAGCTCATCAACAGCTGACTTACTGCTGGGGATGGCAGCGAGCCAACCGGTTTCTATCAGTAAAGGAGGCGTAGAAGCGGCGTGGGGTGGGTGCAGCTCCAGGGGTCCTGGCTGGCTGCCGTTTGGCCCCCGTGCCCTGGAACTGGGCCAGGCTACCCTCAGTCACTTCCCAGATGCCTCCCCTAATCTCAGCAATTAATGGGAGACCGAATGACCATAAACACTTAAGAGAATAAAGGTCACCTCTTTCAGGAAGGAAATTCCTCACCATGAAGGCTGTTACAAGCGCTGATACAACTAGCTGCCAGCACAGACTTCCCTGCAAGTGCACAACACAACAGCTCAAGAGACTCGAGAGGCCCCATGAAAGAATAAGATTCACATCAAAATGATCCAGCAAGCAGCCTGAGCCTAGAATAAATGGAAAATGTAACATGCCATCATAGGCACCAGTCAGCAGATATCTTCACTTCGTACCCTGCTCTCAGAATTTGCCTTTTTAGATACAGACTGTTGTCAGAACTTATTCTTGAACGTGCTGCAGACATACTGCGTTAATTCACCTTAAGCTGCTGGAGGTTGGTGGCTGTCTTCCAGTCTTTGTCATCTCGAATGCGGGTGCAGCGAGGGAAGCGAATGGAGATCCCATCTGCAGTGTGGGCTTCAGCTTTAGAGAATTCAGCCCCTGTGATCTCCCACACCGGGGCTTTCTAAACACAGTATTGAGGAAGTCACGTCACACTCCTGCGTTGTATCATGAACTAACTCTTAGCGTGTCTGTATTCCTCTAGTTCTGCAACAACTCCCCCTCCCCGCCCCAGCACACAGAGTTCGATAAACACAAACTGACCACCTTGGTCACATTAATTAGAAAAACTTACATTTTTATTGCAGCAAGTCAGAGATCCTCAGCTAATACATAATGCCAATTTCTAAATAACACCTTTTCTATCAATCAGACATACATGGCACAAAGCATACTGATAGATTTTGTAAAACAACAGCAACTTTTGGGTTACAGTTGTGCTTCAACTGTTTTAAGTCAGATTTTTCATGCCTCAGATTTAAAGCAAGTTCACTTCTGGAAGGGATTTAACGCACAAGAATATTTCCCAGAAGTGCTGCAGGTATGATTTCTTCATTAAGCTCTTAGCCTTAAATGCACCTGCAAGATTCTGAGGTAAAAACTTGCACTGAATTTCCTGTTCCAAGTATGAAAACTAATCTTGTAACAGAGACAATTTGTACACTTAAATGAAGTATAGTAGATTGCTATATCAGGGCTGGAAAACATACTTAAATGACTATGACAGCACTTACCTTTGGATCTGGGACAATGAAGTCCGGGTAGTAGATTTTGTTAATTTTCAGCCACCTTGGAATTTTACTAGGATCCTATTAATTAAAAGCACAAAACCAAAATGATAGCCCTTATGATCATATATGAACCTACTTCTACAAAAGAAGTTGCTGAAAGATAATCTACAAGTAAATTAACATATAGGTATTACATTGCCTTTGTATGGATGAAACTTGCTTTAGCCTGCAGTGCAAGGGGTATGATCTGCAGCAGTTTCTCTTACCTAGAGAATCACAAAAATTACCTGTAACACAGCTCTCAATTACTGTCATTCTCTATGTAAAACAATAAAATTGTTGCTCCAATTGTGGTTCATACAAAACTACCCATTTTTTTTAAGATTCTATAATTTTGATGCAAATGGCCTTCAGGATGTCAAGTATTAAAATTCAGCTCTCTGTTTATTTGTCAAGTCTTGAAAAGTAAGATTCCTCACCTAAATAAGTCACTCACAAAAAGTCTTAACTCCACAAGACAATAGTCTGACTCGAGCATTTCTCACCCGCAGCCCCATCTAGTGGCTGTCTTCACCAATCGCAATATGCCCCCCAAAAAAAAAAGGTACTCGCTCTGCTCTTCCCAATAAAACTTTGTCTTTGCAGCAAACAGATGGTGCCTGGCTTCCCACTCAGTGTCTGAGTACAAATCTCAGGCGGTGCCTCATCTCAGGAGCTGGCTGCACCTTCCTCTCATTTGTGTCAGAGCAGTTTATCTGCTTTAACTCTAACTGAGCCTCTATTCCTTCCCAGCAGAGCACTCAATTCTGCATTTAGCCAGCAGCACCTCAACTGAAGCTCAGCGGGCAGAAAGTTTTACCAAGCCCTTTGCTAAGCATTCCTTTGATCGTCTCCATGCCAGAGCCCCTTCTCACCTTGCTGATCTTCACCATATCCAGCTCTGTTTGCAGACGTGCCAAGGTGGCATCATCATGGCCACCGGAACACTTGGTCACAGTGCACCACTTCTCACTCTTGGGATCATAGCAGCCCATGAGGAAGATGGACATCATCCCACCTGCAGGAGGGGAGAGCAGGGTGGTTCAAGTCTTCTACAGGACAAGCCACAGCTTTTCAAAAAGCAAAGTAATGAGCCAAAACCCTTTTCCATCTTGCGGAGACAAATGGCCCTGGGCTTGTGATGGCTTCACAGCATCAAAGCTGAAGAGAAAGCCTCTACACTGCACAAGAGCCCAGACCTAAGGCTTTACTGCACCAACTAACCCACAGTAAGCTCATACCCTGGCAAGTGATGGGCTGCAGCAGTCACTGCTACAGCCAGTCTCATTCTGGTAGGAGAACAAATGCTACAGGAGGCAAGGAATGGGAAAAACCTTGAGAGTTTTCTGAACCGACAGATCTCCGACTGAAGCCAGCTCTTAGAGACTTACCTTTACTGCCTTGTCCATAGAAGGCTCCCAGCACCACCAGGTCTGCTGTGTCAGCCATTGCACCCTCATTTAGGTAGTCCTTTTTCACTTTCAGCCAGTGTCGTTTTCCTGGTTCATAATTACCCTGTGCAAAACAAGGCAAGAACCCCCAGTCTGAAAGGAGATCATCTGGTGGACAGCTATCTCCTCAAATAGCCCTTGCTTTTATCCAGTTTAGCAGTACAAGAGCACAGCAGTGCTCAGATATATAAGGAGCAACTTGGATTGGGTATCAGCATCAACAAGAACCCAGAGATGTTTCAAGGATGCTCAGCCTTGGTGCTTCATCCACAGACCTCTCTCTGTCTGTTGTTATTCCCCAATTCCCAGCATACACCAGTGAAGAGTAACTGTGAACCTGCCTTTGTATCTTTCAACACGAGTCCTTCCAGTCCCTCACGGATGACTCGGGTGATCATATCTGCCAGATCTGAAGCTTTCTGAAAAGGAAAGGAATCATGGTTAACTCAAGGCTGTCCAAGGGGTGTGGTCTTCAGGCTTTCTGTTTGGAGCAGTGCTGCACTAAACCCAAAGCAACTGCAGAGAGATGAATGAGTAATTTCATGAAACAGTTTTCCAAGGAGAGTCCCATATGTGTTCTCTTTGCTGCACATCCAGTGACTAAACTGGAGATACGTCCCAAGAAGAGAAGGGTTTGTTAGTTAAAAAATACTCCTCAGAGATGAGGTAGCCACTCTGTGTCCTGAGTATGTCCCATACGTACAAGATCAGATTTTCCTCAGCCAGCAGCGTCTGCTTACTCCTCTGTCCAACTTGGAATCTATGCTCTTTTCTTCTTCCCAAAATGCTTTCTCTGTCCCAAATGTCCAAGCATTCTCCACCAAAACCAAGCTGCTACAGAAATCCGTAGCAGTGGGGAAAAATAATGGGACACAGGGCTTGCACATAACAATCCAAGGAAAAACTGAGCATGCTGCTGTCTAAATGCAGTTTTTAGCACTCAGGATGTATCTGGGCTGTGTGGCACTTGAAGTTCCCAGTCTGGGAACTGGAAGCAGTCTAGGTCCCTTCAAACATACTTCAGTCTTCTCTACACAGCTCAGCATTGCACAGTACAGGTTAAGTTACAACAGGCTTTAGCTCATCCTAACAATGTCAAAGTTACATGGTTACCAAATCATTAAGAAGCCGAAACGAGATGTGCAAGTTAAGACTATACTGAAGTGGCTGTAGCCGAGCCAAGGTGGGAGCACAGGCACGGCCCTCTTGAACAACACTAGCTCAAGAACTCTTGCACACAGACCAGAAGTAGAACCATTGTGGCAGGCAGGGAATTGCTGGATTTGCAGCCTTAATCACAAAAAGGGCCACGTAGTAAAGGAGAAATGAAGTGTCCAGAGTGCAATCTATGAGATCACCATGTATGTTATTTTAACATTGAACTCACTGTGACGTGCTTCATCTCAGAGAAGAGGATCCGGTTGGGGATTTCAACCATGTTATCGTGGAGAAACTTACGACGTTCACACAGAGGCCTAAACCAGGATATGGATAATTAGGGACAAGCAAGCAATTTTAACATGAATGTGAAGATTGATAAAAGTTATTTAAATAAATTATTTATCCTACAGAGTTCCAGAAAGCACAATCAATTCTTACTTTCCTCCAGGAAATATAAAATAGAAATTTTGTGTTAAGAATGCATTTAGTTTCAGAGGATATAAGATGAGCTGGGTACTGAACCACCCTCAGTTCAGCTGAAATGCAGTTAATCCCAGTATTTTGGAACTGCAGAGCAAGATGGAGCTCCATAGTGAAACTCCTTAGCACAGCAAGGATCCTCCCACGCTGTCTTTATTTTACAGGGGCAAATGGCCAGTCTTAACAGCCAATATGCACTGCTCCCTCTGCCGTATTCCAGCAAGTTCATGCTGGGAAACCAGTCTGGCTACTCTCACACTATGCCAGACACAGACCTGTCCATCAAGCTGATGTCGTTGAAATAGATGCAGTCAAACACAAACAAGCAAACGTTGGCATCTTGGAAAGCAGCTTTCTGAAAGACAAGATCGATTAAAAGAAATCTGCTGTCGTAGCAAGCAGCAATATGGAGTTTTAGAAAAATAACAGAAACAAAAGGATGTATTTTTATCCCCATAATCTTTTAGTTATAATAAGTTTAGACCTCTTCTAAAACACAGAAGTATTCTGAGAATTAAGATTTAGACTGAATGTGTCAAAGCACAAACTAAGAAGATAAAACATGCTAATTTCCAGGGAAATAATGCCACAAATACTAATGACTTCGGGCAATGTAATATCTGTCACTACTGCTGCAACAAAAAACCAACAAGCATTCCAGACTTCAGATTAACGGCTACTTTAAGTTAAAGCACTTACAGTTCAATTTTAATTTTACTGTCCTCTTCCTCACCACCATTTAGTCTAGACAAAAGCACTACATAATATTCATAAGGACTAAATACTCTCTGCATCATTGGGGTCTTCCAGTCTGCCATACATTGTTCAAGCATGATAAGCAATAATAGAATTGCAAGATTTTCCACGGATTTTTTAATATTTATCTTGAGCTGACATTTTCCTACTGTCCTGGTAAGTGATCCGGTTAATAACAAATCTACTGTATTAGAGCAGTACCTTTTCATTAATATCAGCCTTCTCAGGCTTATTTTTTCCCCAAATGCTGTAGCAAGCACCAGATCTCTTAAATTATCCTGTGATAACAGACCATAGGCTAGTGTGTTTAAGCCAGCAGAATAACAGTGCCTCCAAGCACAACAAAGGATTTTTCAATTTTTTTTTTTTTTTTTTTTTTTTTTTTTTTTTTTTACCTTGTGCACACCAAGAGTCCCAAAAGGAAGCGGCTTGCCAGTTTTGTTGTCAATCAGAAGAACTTCTGAATCCAGGATCATACTTTGCCCACCAGGGAAAGCCTGGGGGATGAAGTCCTTAAAATGGGCTACCTTGGGGGCAGGGCGGAAAGAGGAGAAAAAAAAAAAAGAAAAATACATCTACTGGCTGAAGAGAGGGACTCACGCCAATGCAGATATTTTGTCCAGAAGCGTGTCTGAGGCATGTGCAGGCACATCTGCACCAGCTTTACTTTCTATTAAGGTACAGACAGCACAGTCCACAAATAGAAAAATGAGTCTTGAACAAATATAACCAAGTCACGCAACTGGCATCAAGCCTCCCAAAATGTAGTGCATAAAGACAACTTTAAGGAAGCTAGCTTTAGTTTCAAGCTCTTAATGTCCACCAAAACTAACTTACTACAATTCTTTTATTAAGTGTTGCTTTTCCAGCTTCCAAGTGCCTACATAAATTAGAAAAAGTCTGCAAAAGAAAGTATCCTCCCCCTGCCCATAGAAGCTGTTGTGAAATCCAGTTGTGTTTATAGAGGAGCTGGCACAACAGAAGAGACAGTTTATAGGTGCTTACTTTATGTGGGAGGACAGGTTTGAGGCTTCTGCTGAAGTAGCTGAAATGATCTCCATTTTTATGGACCTGCACCCGCTCACCATCGTATTTGATCTCTGCGTACATGCCATTTGGGCACTTCTTCATGGCATACTCAATTGACTTGCAGGCTTCAGCCTTAGAGAGGTGGAAAGAGAGAAGTTCCAAACAAACTCAGATGATATATTTAAAAATAAAGCTACACTTACCTAAGTTCATGAATGAACTACCAATTTCTTTGTAGATCTTTTTGTCCAGGGTCTCTGATATCCACTCCAAGTTTTCCTTTTCTTAATTACTCATTTACTTACAATCATCTGCATATGCCAAGATAATTCCAGCTTTTCAGTGCTCATCTCCTCCAAATACTTGAAGGTGTAAGTACTGTGCCTTTTGCATCACTGCGCTTAGCCCAGAAGTAAATATTTAACTCCAATTTGTTCAAACAAAAAAACCAAACTTATTTGAATCTCTAATCCAATGGAAAGCTTACGCTATTTACAGAGAAAGGATCAACTTCTGGAATGACAGCAAACAAAGAAATCGCTTCTGGACTGAAAGCAAGTCAAGATTTTAGCTTCTGAAGTGGCACTGAAGGTGCAAGTACTGCGTACGCTGAATACTGGCCTCTTGGTAGAAAACACTTCATGAAATGGCATTAAACATAGAAATCATCACTGCACACTCTGTTAGCTCATACTACATGCAGTCACTTATCTGTCTACTGATTCTTAAATGTGAGGGTCTCTGACAGTACATGAGACCTCCATCTCTTGCTCAGCTGAAGGTTACCATTGCAGGGGAGCCAACATTACCAGCATGGGCTGAACCGGGGTCATCAGAGAGGCCTGCACACTGAGGGTTCGCTTCAGACCTGGCATCTTCTCAGCCTCCTGCTGGTTCTTCAGGACTCGCTCTACCACATCCTGGAGGTTGCGTGATGCTTTGAACGCCTCGTAAGCATTAGGATCCAAAGCATCCAACCTTTAACACATTGAGGAGAGGAAGGAAACATGGATCAGCCTCAGGTCTGCTGCTGCTACTGGCTTATGAGGCTAATATCCACTTTTGGTTTTGCCTCACAATGAAAGGTAAGACTTACACATGCTTTGCTCCAGCATTCATTTTCAAGTCATGCTTAATTAGCCTGATGATGCATTTCAGGTCATTGCCCGTACACCTGAAGTGCGAGAGAAGATTCAGAAATGGCAGACATTTAGCTGAACTACTTTCCAGCTGAAAAAAACTGATCCAGGCCTCTAAAAAAAGATCCTCCCCTTCTGTATGGTTTAAACTCAAATGAGGACACATGTTACTAGTGACATCTCACAGGCATAAGAGAATATCCAAAAGGCTTTTTTAGCATCTTTACGTTTGAATGCCAATATGAGTTCTGCCTCAGTGCTGATGAAAATTCACTTAATGCATCAGCCTCAGATCAACATAAACTGAGCCAGACCAAGAGTCCTCAACATGTCTAAATGACTTGAAGGCTTTTCCCAACATACCTAAGAACAGCAACTTATTTAACAGCTAATTAACTACCATTAAGGTAGTTCTGCAAGCCACTTGTTTAGGACTAATCGAACAGTGTCTTGACAGGCAAGGATGAAATTCTCTGGCATGAACAGGAGCCATATGTGTTCTCCATTGCTGGTCAGCAGCCAAGGTGTCTTAATCAAACCACTAATAGCAGCTTACAGATGTTAAGTTCAGTCTCTGTGGATTATTATTAGTTCTTCACCTATTCCAGCTTGTGATATATAGATAACCATTCCTAGTTTTAGGGTAAACCTTCAGAGGCTGATTACCTTCCTTACCTGCGAGTGATATGTTGCAGCACACTTTGTTGGTCATCTTCCTTAGTAAGCTTTGATAGCTGGATTAGAAATTCATCTACCTCTTGGATGGTCAGGAGACTTTTGGCTGCTGGAGGACAAGACTTGCTCTGTTCAAAGAAGAGGCGTATGGTCTCGGAAACATCTCCCTGTCTCCAAAAACAAAATAAGGGTGCGGGTCAGAGCTAGAGAATGGGGACACCACTGGGTTTTAGGACGCCACTGCTTATCATTCAAGTTGTAAACAATCTTAATGATGCCTGGTAACAGCAACTTAATGGTCAGGTATACGTCACCATTCAACAGGGTTCCAATAAGTAGGATAAAGCACAGGAGTGATGCTGGGATTGCATGAAGGAATTGGAATCAAACATTAGAAAAAAGCTGTCACAACACAGAATAAAGTTTCTCAGCTGTTTCATTTGCAAAAAAAAAAAAAAGGTAAGAGTACCAGTATCATCTCACTGCGCTATTTTTCACTGCTGCAGCATCACAGACCCTTTATTTCCGCAGGATGAATCCACTTGTAAATCCAAGGATCCAAAACAGTCTAGTGATGTCACTTGAAGGCAGTATACACCAAGGCAATAAACACAGGTGAAAGAATTAGCTTCATTATCTAACTCACCCGTTTGTTCCATCTTGCAATGAATCAGAAGTGTGCATAGTCAATAACCAACTCCTGTGCACAGGAACTAAATGCACACGTGAGCACTTGCAATTGTATGAGTGTAGCTCAATGGTATGAACCACCTTAAGCTCACATTAACAGATCTGTTAATTGAATCAGTTTTTGATACGTGATGTTACAAAAAAGTAATAAATCAGTTACATAGGAATATACTAGACAAAGCAGTTTAGACAAAGTGGATGCAGCCCAACTTGCCTAGATATTTTAGTCTTGCTTTCTAAAGTTTTGCAGGTGAATTCATATCTTGCTTTCTGTTCAGACATTATTTTCTAAAGGTTCCAGATGGCAGGAAGTGCTATGAAAACTGCTAAAGTGAAAAAAAAACCAAATAAAATCACCAACTCCCATTCTAACAGTCAAGCTAACAATCTTTCAAATAGGAGTTTAAAAAAACCCCAAAACTTTACAGAATTTCCATACCAAGGGACTGAACAGCAGAAAGTAAGAGAACTGCTGTCTGTACTCACCTGTTCCAGGTCCCGGATCATTTCTTCTTGGCTGCAGTTAAAAATCCTACTAAACAGCTTTACAATCTGCTTATCGTTCAAGTTGTAAACAATTTTAATGACACCTGGTAACAGCAACTTAATGGTCAGGTATACGTCACCATGAAAACCATCTGGAAAAAAAAAGTGCAGCCTGTCAGAAACTGTCACAATTTATTTTCATGTACAGGCTCCAGTTGTTTGTGCCCATTAGCATGACCCTTGAAAAAAGAACCCCACAGCTGGAGCTTCCTCTTTCCACCACGATGTTCTGCTTCACATGAAAGATTTCTTAGGGGAAACACCCACAATCATCCTCCAAATCTGATCTCAGCACTAAGTTTGGCAGCACCTACAAACATTCCCCATAATCCTAGACTGAAACATTCTTATCAGAATTTGTTATGTACATAAACAGCTCACTTTACAAACATTATCTCCATAGTTCAGAAATCATCACAGCACATAGCCTGGACTACACAGCAATCAGATTTTATTTCACCCTTGCTTTTGAAATAATACTTTGAGGTTGGTTTTGAGAGCGCTTTCATACGCTGAGAATGCCAAGCAGGAATCATACCTCCTCCAGATCCCTTCTTCAGAAAATCCTGGATGATCTGTGTTTTCACATTATAGCTAGGCTTTTCAGCAACCATGGCACAGAGCTTCCTGAACTCTCGCAGCAAGCAGTCTTTGTGTTTTGGATCACATTTTTTTGCAGATAGGCTAGACTTGTGGGAAGTGTTTGCAGAGACATCTTCTGAATTCTTTGGCTTGGCTGCATCAAAGACATAGTAAGTTGCTTTTTTAACAAGTACAATATGGTGCAAGTTTTGAAGTTGAAGGTACCTCTGCTTGGCAGGCTGAAAAGAACGATCCCAGTATGCTGGCAAAGCTTCAGAACTAAATAATGATGCGTGCTACGCCAAAATATGTGACTTTATATTTTAAATTTTAATTACCATTAAAAAAACATTCTAAACTATTTTTTCATTAGTTTTGCTCTTCCTGGTACACCAGAATTTTCTGGACCTTAACTCTGCCAGACAAATATGATTAAACCTGGGTGAAAAGGAATTCCTGTTGGCAGATGCTTCTGTTTTATTTCTACTTTGTAGGCCTTTGCCCTTCACAGGAAGATGTTTCCTAAGATCTTTTCTAAAATGGGGGAAAAACATCCCCATCCCCTCTTCTCTCATAATACTAACACCCTTACGTATTCTCATCTCTTTGGCTGAGCATGCGGCAACATGTGCTCTGGGTGGTTCAGAGCTACATGTCTGTGTCAGGTCAGTCAGCGCCCACACACTGACTGTCCTGCTGGCAGCTGTTTCTCAGGACACACTGCTGAAGAGTAACAGTTTTTCTCCCCCGATGAACACTGTAACTGGGAATCTCTCACAACCAATTTTTTTACAGATTTTGAGCTCCACATGGGATATCGTTATTCTGTACCTTCACAGTCTGACTGAAATTGGCCACCAGACTAAGGTAGTAGTGGTCTGCCTGACAATATGGGTTACTGCATAAACTTTGTTTCCTTTGGAATACTAGAAACTCAAACATCAGTTCTTTCAAGACTGACAACCTGAGACAGCACTAACCGTTCCTGGCAAATCAGATTTTAAAAAAGTAATTAAAACTAAACCATCTTCTATAGATAAAAACCTACTGATCTGAGCCAAGTTAAAACACCTCAGGTGTTGATATTAGAAGACAAGGATTTCCCAGAATCAGTTTCTTAAGTCCTACCTGTGAAGCCAGAGAACTTCTTTGGTGATGGAGTGATGAGAGCTAATGGATCCTTTGTAGTTAGTTGTCCTGTGGCAGTGAGCTTAGCTTGGACTATCACTTTTTTCTTCGGTGTACTTGCAGCCTTGGAATTAGCTTCTGTAAAACAGCAAGGTTCAAAACAGCAGTCAGAGATAATCTCATACATCCCTCGGCATATTATGTAAGATACACTGCAACAAATAAGTCTTAAAAGAACTGGGGATGAAGGAAAAAAAATGAAGAAACATTTTTCACACATCAAAAGTTAAAAGACTACATAATTTAGTAAAGATCACGGGAAAGAAGGTAAAAATGGAAAAGAAGTGATGCTTCCTCCTGGCATTTATCTGCCCGTGTCTGCATATCAGTTAAATCACCTAGACCTTCTCCATAATCAGTTGTGACAAATGAATTAAGAAGTGATACTGTAGAAGTGACTACTTCTTCCCTTTCCTATAGAGCTGAGACATGATTTGAGCAGCGATACCCACTTTGTCACTAGGTCATACTAATACATCAGTGAGGGTTTCGTGGTCAAGGCACAGCTGTGTGATCAGTGGCGTATCTTGAAAATGAGTAAAGTAGAAAAGCGACCCAGGTGCTGCCTTGTGTCTCACCTGAGATGTGCTTGTTGATTAATTCTTTCTCCCCATCTTGTAGCTCTTCCCATCCTTCCAAGTCTGTGATGTCTTCGATTTTCTTGGTGGTGGCCCGGGCCTTATCCAGCTTCTCAAACATGCACTTCACATGGTACCACTCCTTCATGTCCCCGCCAGACTCCGTGAAAGGATTGGGAACAATCTTTCCAATGCGCACCATTCCTTTCACGATCTTCTCCTTGCACTTCTTGCAGCCTGCTGTGCCACGCTTGGCATAATCTACGCAGTACCTCTGTTCTGCCATGTCCTCTGCAGCTGTGCAGGCTTGGCGAAGCCAAGCGTTCAAAAGCAGGGAGAAACTGAAAGCACCAGCACCACCACCCTGGTTTCTGCCTGCGGACCAGAGAGATACACGCCGTAACAGCAGCTGGTACCAGCAACTGGGGCTGGTTTCAGGGAGGACAATGCAGCAAAGGTAGGGTCTTGGCAAGGAGACCTGTGTATGAAGGGAGAAAAGTCCTGTGCCCCTGCTGAGTACCCGGGCAGCTTGTGATAGTGTCCTGCTGCCTGTGGGCATCCAGCCTGCTCCGTGTGTGCTGCAAACGAGAGAGGAGACATTGAGCCACCCTGGCCGCCTGTGTGCCCCATCCCTTATGCCCGGTGTGGGACGTGGGGCCTCTCAGAACCCTCAATCCTCACCCCTCTCTCCCAGGCCTGCCTCACAGCTATCTCCTCGTCTGGGACCCGGTCATCCTGCCCTAAGGGCCTCCATCGCCCCCTGAGCCTGCCCCACAGGCCCGGATCCTCCTGAGCCTGCCCCCCAGCCCGCTCCTCGCCCTCAGGCCGCCCAGTCCCCTCTTCCCTCACCCACGAGCCCCGGCTCCCCCCAGCCCGCCTCAAGGCCGCTTTCCCGCCCTGCGCGCCCCGGCCCAACCGCAGCCTCCAGGCCCCACCGCCCCCGCCCGCCGCCGACATGAAAGGCTGAAAGACTCACCGGGATCCTCACGGCGCCGCCATCCCGCCCTCACCTCCGGCCGGCGGACACGGCACCCTTCAGCCTCCGCTTTAGGCCGGAGCCGCCGCCACCGCCGTGCCTTTAAAGGCGGCCCTGCAGGCTTCCGTAGCGCAGGGCGCATGCGCGCCGCGCCGCGCCCCGCCTCTTCCGCCCGAAAGTGGCGCCCAGGTCGTGCGCGCGCGTGAAGCGCCGCTTGCGGGCCGTTGGCCCCGCCCACGCGCGGCGCTGGCCCCGCCCCGCCGGACAGGTCGCGCCCCTTGCCCCGCCCCGCCCCGCGCAGGCGCAGACGCTGGCGAGCGTCTTCCCGCCTTGCGCGCGACTGAGGTGTTCCTGAGGTGTTTCTCCCCCCGCCTCCCCGCCCCCCCCCGGGCGGTTCTCCGGCAGCGCTGTGCCCGTGTGTGTCCGGGCCTGAGGCGGTGGCCTGTTCCCGGCTTCCAAAGTCGGCCCTCCGAGAGCACTGCGCCATGTGGGTACGGGTCTGAGGCAATGCCCTATCCCTCCAAGAGCCCTGTGGTGTGTTGGTCTGAGGCGCTGTTGTATGACCTGGCCTTCAAAATCGGCTCTGCAAGAGTGCTAGGCAATGTGCGTGTGGGGCTGAGCTACTGCCCTATCCCCAACCTCATGAAATTGGCTCTTCAAGAGTGCTATATCGTGCTCATGCAGGTTTGAGGTGCTGCCGTGGCTGCCAGCCTTCAAAATGGGCCCTTCAAGAGTGCTACATCATGCTCGTGCAGGTTTGAGGTGCTGCCGTGGCTGCCAGCCTTCAAAATAGGCCGGCCAAGAGCGCTAGGCTGTACCTGCACAGGCCTGAAGTGCTACTCTATCACCTCACCCCCTGAAATTGTCCTTCCAAGAGCCCTACGCTGTGTTTGTGTGGGCCTGGGGAGCTGCCCTATGCTGGGCCTCCGAACATAGGCCCTCCAAGAGCACTCTGCTGTGTCTGTGCAGGCCCTGGAGGTGCTGCTGTGTCACCCCAGTCCCCTGAAAACAGCCCTTCATCCCAGCACAGATGGGCACATGCCTGCAGTCCAGCTGTTGGCTCTCCGGTGGTGGCAGCTGGCCCTGTTTCTCTGATTAAAAGTGCTGTTGTGCGGTGCCAGGTGGCCCCTGAAGAAGCTGGAGTGGATGCTATACACACCACCAACAGGGTTCCTGCCTTCATCCAGGAAAAGAATGCCATGTAGGTTGTCATGGCCGGGCTGTCCCTGACCTGCTTCGCTATACCTCAAAGGCAGGGTATGAGGCATAAGGTATAGAATTTGCATCAGCAGAGACATGTCTGTCTTTTGCTGGCTTCCAGCTAGTTGCAAGGTGAGCTACAGGCAGTCTTCCTCTTTTTCTCAGCACACCAAACTCCAGCTACACAAACCACATTATTTGGAGCTGCGGATGAGCATAACAGCTACGTTTGGTCACAAAACTGGGATGAAGTCCGTGAGATAAGCTTTTCTGATCAATAGGATCTGGCTATAAAGCAGCCAGTCTGCGTTACTTTGCAATACTTTACATTGTAATACTTTGCTCTTGGACAGCGTGTTCAATCCGTGATCTCAGAATAGCAACACACCTTCCTGTCCCTCATAGCCCAGAAGTGGTGGAAACCCCAAAACAAAAGAAAGAAGCAAACTCCCCCGAGTCCAACTGGGGCTTTGAGTCACAGAAGAGGAATTGCAGAAGGATTCAGGGAGTTCACAAAGGACTTTTTGACTGCTATTGACTTTACAGGGGAGGCATCCAGCCTATGCTCCAGTTTTAAAATGCTGAACCAAAAGGCTGTATGCATTCAGCTCCAAGACCGTGCACTTGACAGTCTTGGATGAAAGGTATGTGTGCGAGTTTAATGCGGTTAAATTTTTAATCATTCAAATTGCTTTGAAAAAGATGTATCGTTGAGAAATTATTTACAGAACCAGCAGTGGCTGGTGCGACGGTTTGCATTAACACAGACATCTTATAGGGGAATAAAATGATAAAACCCAGGAAAAGATGTGGTGGGTACACTGTTCAGAGAGAGCTTGTTGGGAGCACAGAGCACAGTGCAGTGTTCACAGCATCCCTTTTGGTGAGATCTCTCATTCATTGTGTGTTATACCTGGTAAAAGAGATGGAAAGATAATCTCAAGGGCCGACACTCACTGCAGTGCGTCGTTACTGGGTTTAAATAAGGCAGCTGAGCAACCTCTCAGCAGTAGGATTCGCTTCACTAACTTTTACTGTTTAGAAGTCAGCAACACGATCTAAACTAGGCTGTGTCTATAATCAGTAGAGGAACCTGCAGAGGGCATTTCAGAGGCTTGAGTTAGGGTGAGATGAATTGCCTTCTGGCTCTTTCCAGTCTGGAGGGTGTTCAGATGACAGCACGGACAGGGAAGTGAAGTAGGAGGGCTCCCCTCGGGAGAGTCGTACTGAGACTGAAGACTGATGACCTGACCCGTGATGAAATGCAGTATGCACAGGCAGGTGGCAGAACGCTGCCGGGAGAAAGTGTGAGTTTCAGATTAATTTCATCAGTGGGAAACAGAGACAACTGATGTTGGGTTGCTTTTGAAAGGTCTGGGAATAACAGCAGCAAAGCTGGGGCACTCCTAATTCCAGCTTTCTTTCTCTGGAGCAATGTAGCTGAAGACTCTTCAGCCTGCAGCGTTAATTTTGCTGTTCTTCCACTGTGGCCCCAAAGGAATGCGTAGAAAGTTAAAACTATGCATCTTCTGAGCTTTTTGTGGCTAACAGGTCTGAAATGACATTAGGAAGTGACAGGAAAGTTTCAACTGGCATGGGACTGAAGGCCCCTGATTTTGGCCACTGCTCCTAAGTTTTCCGCACCAGCACTTTCTTTCCCTGAAGTTGCAATGTGCGTCTGCTGCTCCTATTCTGAGTGGGAAAGTACGTTTGCAAGGGAGGAATTAAAATTACTTCAGATTTTACAGTCTTATTTGAATAAACTCCTCCAACTCCCACTTTGGCCAAGATGTACCTTTAAACAGCTGTGACTAGAGCAATTTATCCAGCGAACGTCTTTCCACAAAACTACGGGAGACTGAGTTCACAGAAAGCTGAGAGAAAACTAGGAGTCAAATCACTGCTGTTTCTCAAAGGATCAGCAAGGAACTGCTGCTGGTGTCTCTTTTGGTAGCTAATACTGGAATTGCTGAGATGAGCCTCTTAACATAATGCTCTCTCTGTGTAGAAGTCATCGATGACAGACTAGTAGAGAGGCCCCTAGGAAAGCAGAACTCTGTTTTAAGTAGTTTATTCCACTAATACAGGGAAGGTAATGCCCAAAAAGTCAGATTTAAAGGTTTAAGTCTCTCCTTGCTTAAGCAAAGTGGCCATCAGGAGTCTTGTCAGGAGTGTGAAAGCGAAAAAATGGTCTCAGATTTTGTTTGTGTTTTTTTTCTCAGAAGCAAAAAACAATTTTAGTTTCCTCTTAAACTACTGTTGAGAATAGTTCATAAAAAAAGGTTCACCTTGTCCAGATCTTCTGGGGATACCTGAAATTGATGGAGTTTTGAACTGAAATTAAAGTTTCAATGCAAGACTTCTTTCAGAGTTACATTCCAATGAATCCAATCTTCTTGGTATTGAGAAAATGTCCAGAATCTCACTAAAATCAAATAAAGGGAGGGAGATGTTTAGAATTTTAATAACTGCAATGAACAAATACATCTCCCTCTCTGGCTGCTAAAGAAGATACTGAATCTGGACATGTGGTTTATTAAAATACATGAGATAACAGAAATGGAGAAGATTATAGAAAACAGACATATATACATGGAATACATTTGAAAAAAAGGGAAGTGATGTCAGTTAAATAACAGATCAAGAAGCCATGTAAGGGAGTTATAAAGCTCAATATTAGTCAGTTATTTGCATATATATTTGTTGGTAAGACTGACTTTGTTAGGGCTTTGAAAGGAAAAGCTACTACCAGCTTAATGGTGAAGTCAAACATAGAGTGGTAGATGGCAGTTCAGTCTGAAAGGACTCGCAGTGCTTTTGGTTTGAAAAGTGGCTTACAAGGCTTTCTGGCTTCTAAGGGTGTAAAAAGTTGAAGCTGAATATAAGAGGAATGAAATTTCTTACCAGCCTCTTTCTGGCTCTCAATTTGGTAGGGAAAGGGGAGAATATAATCTATTGTCAGTTTACAAATGAGTTTGCTTTTCTGCAGTTCACATTTTCTTCTTATGGACAGGAAGGGTGTTTCCTGGAACTGTAAGTGGGACTAAATATGATCTAAGGTATAACACTAAAAATTCGGATCTCAAAAGAAGAGCTGTTCCCTTCTGTAGGACATGTTATTAGGTGTACGAACGCTAGTTCACCTTTCCTTTCCCTCCATGTTAGCGCTTGCCACGGCGGTGCTTGTGATTCAGTGCATATGACACATGCAGCCATGTCACTCCTCTGCATCCCTGTGCCCATCGCAGTGACATGCCTGCCTAGAGCGGTGACAAAAAAGATGACAATGAATGTGGTATTATCCTGAAATTGGTATATACAGCCCTCTGCAGAGGAGACAGTTTTGGAATGTGAACTTTGTCCTTTAATCCAAACACAGCAAAAGTCTGTCTCTCCCCTCCCTCTTACCACATCTCAGCTGTCTTTTTGAGGGAAAATCTTGACATTTGGTACATGGACATTATGCATATCTGAGTACAGGGAAACAAATGTGAAATTTGTCATTTCTAGTGCAGGTTGCCCAAAGAGTCATTTAACAGCCACAAAAAAATGTGTCAGAGATTTCTAAAGGCGCTTAGGAGATGCTCATGCCCATTTGGTGTTAATACTAATGAGAAGTGAGTGTCCAAATCACTTGGACAGGTTTTGGAAAGTATCAGCTAGATTCATGTCTTCCTGGAGGAGATTATATTTGACGGGAGGCTTCTGATGCAGAGAGAATAAGGGCATTGGAGGCCACTATTTGAATTCATTGTATTTCAGTTCAGAAATCTGCCAAATGTGCAATATATACAGATGCTGGTATCTACACCTCTATTCTGCTGTCAGCTAATATAATATCCTTTATTTTTCTG
The DNA here is from genome assembly GCA_008921705.1 of Burhinus oedicnemus. NCBI lineage: Eukaryota > Metazoa > Chordata > Aves > Charadriiformes > Burhinidae > Burhinus > Burhinus oedicnemus. The sequence goes on along the minus strand of VFFE01007584.1, from coordinate 393,713 downwards.
CTTACTGCATATGCTGTTAAATTAGATAGACGTATTTGCAAGGTGAATGACAAGTGTAATTGGCTATAAATGCTCCATTTAGAGAGATTGCAAACTATGTTTAAGTTACACCCAAGTGCACCTGTACTTGAGATGCAAAGTCATTCAGCTCCCACAGCACCTTCATTATAACCATACTTCATCCTCCCACACAAATAGATTCTGAGGAAAATAATTTCTCCCCAAATGTACATCTGCTGCAAATTATACCAGCATCATTACACATGCAAGTATAGGGAACACAAATCTCATACTATATGTTGGTGCTGATTGAAAGATGATACCTACTTTTGGAAAACAAAGGAAAGCTAAAATAAAAGCTTGACAATTTTGTTTGTTTGTTTGTTTCAAAGCATTTCCCAAATTCATTTGTCATTTCTGCATGCTCAGAGAAGATTTTTTCAAAATTTTAATTGAAAATTTTAGCTCTGAGCCCTTGAGAATGAGGTTGAAACCATGGCTGAATTTTTTTTAATTGACCTTGTTCAGGAATCACTGTTGCTAAAACCTAGAGATCATTTTGAGACCATTCTTTGTGACGTCTAAAATTAATTTCAGAAAAACGTGAGTATTTTCAAGATAGGCTATAAAAGTTTAAACTCTTTTGTCTTTTTGCTTTTGGAAAGCCTTTAAGTCTTCTGATAAGAGGCTATTTTTGAATGCAAACAGCTTTTTATTGAAACACTTCTGACGAGTTCTCCTGCAAAGTAACACTTGTGACCAGAAAGAAAATGGTGCAATTTAATTGGTGCCTACCTTTCATTGTACCCGTCAGAGCTGCGGTGGGTTGTGTTAAAAGCATACGCGGGCAAAGCACTGCTTATTATCTTAACAGCTAGGAATCTTGCAGGTTTCAAATTCCCAATTTCTCTTCTCTGTTTCTTTATTATACTAAGTGGCAGTTGTGTACCAATACAGAACAGACAGGGCTGAGGCAGTTTGAACTTCTTTTTGTGTCTCAGGTAATCGGTGTTCTCTGCTTTAATACAAAGTAGTCCCAAGGCTGCTGCGCACTTTCCTGTGTTCTTTCAAGCCACATCTGTCAAATCTGTACTCGACAGCTGGTCTGTACGGGTGTCATACATTCAAAGCAAAGACAGTTAAATGAAAGGAACTCCTAAACAAATTCAATATAGATTGTGCCCTGCTGCCTGCGATGTGGCACTGAGGTACGCCTGACTGCAGATCTAATCCCACTCTGATACCTGAGTAGCAATAATGACAGTCGCTCCATTTTGTCCTGCCCAGGGAGGCTGTGGGATATCTTTAGCTATATGAAGTATTAGCGCTCTTTAGGCCTTCCACAGCCAAGACCACGTTTCAGAAGACAGATGGAAATTCAGGTACAGGATGACTCCTGGAGACCCCAGCTCCTGTCTGCTGCTCAGCACGTGTAGGAGTTGTTATCCCTGGGCTTTAACAGAGCCTCAGGGTGCCACCTGCTAAGGAAGCATAGACAAACCTCTGCTTGGAGGGAAAATCTGCTGTTTAATGTTACAGGGAACTTGAACTTTCTTACTTTACTGCTGAACTGCGTTATTTCTCTTTGAATCGTCCCCAAAGTAGTGTGTGGCTTTATGCATTGCTGTGCTAAGGGCTGTACGTGTAATTAGTGACTTGTGTGACTCCCGAAAGCTACAGTCTCAACCTTAATCCAGCCTTCGTGTTGATTACCATGCCACATCTCTTGAAAGCGTTTATGATCAAGGGAGTGCAATTCTTAGAGCCAATTCCACATTGGAGCTGACTTTTATTAGGGAGACAGGATGTTAAAAAAAATATTAAACTGGTCCTCATTAGAAGCTGGAGACATAATAGTCTCCAGAGCCAGATTGTGACTGCCACTGCAGAGCTGTTTATGCAGCTGTTTACGCAGAGAATAGCTCTCCAGGGATGGGCTATTTGCTGCTGCTGCTTCTGCTCCAAAGACCCCGCACCTTCCAGTGCTGGAACCAGGGGTTTTGGGTTCCTGCCTGAACAGCGTGAGTCGTCATGATTGCTAAGTGCCTCCTTCCCCCCTCTGGAGAGTGGATGAGTTGTCACAATGCCTCTGTCTCACTTGCAGTGCCCTGGGGCATGGGAAATGGACAAAAACAAAGCCAAAGCAAATGCAAAACCTCTGACCTATCTGCAAATTTTGCTTCTGGGGCTATTTGTTTCTGTGTATCCTCAGAGCACGTTGGGGAATGCCGGTTTATTGCTGCCTGGGATATCTTATCGCTCGGTTTTCAATGAAATGTAACTCCTTTTGCTTTCTGAAGGGTTTTGCAAATGACTTAAGATGAACTGAGGAGCTGCCATTTGGCTTCCGTGCATCCCCAGCCAAACAACTACACATTCACTTTGTTTCTATCAGAACCATCACTCTGCACAGCTGCTGCCCAGAAAATCGGGTCCCAGCCTGCACTTACGCATGGAGACTAAACTGTCCCAGGTAGAGGGGCTTTGCTGAATTCATGAGATTCCTGTTGGCCCCTTTCTCAAGACTGTTGAGGCCCCTCAGTAAAGCCCAGGCTTGGCCTGTCCCTCTGTCTTCTCATCGCGTTCCTTCCTGGCTCCCCGTTTTGCTCCTTCATCATTCCAAATCTGAGATCTCATTGAAATAAACATGAGTGAGTAAAAACACCTGCAAATTGAAGCAAATACATTTAAAACAATATTAAAAAAAGCTTTTCCATCTTGGTTATCATCTGTTGTTGGTATTTTGGAGAAAGCCAGTCTGCTTGCAGTTAACCAGTACCTTTACACACAAGGTCACATTAACTGTCTGAGCAGATGCCGACAGTGTTGGAAACACCCACCTGCTGCAGATGAAACCCAATTAACTGGCATCATGCTGTTATAAAAACGCCAGGCAGGAGCTCTACTGGTTTTTTGCCTGGAGAGAGAGGTTGTGTGGGCTGTGTGCAGGCTCAGAGCTAGGAGTTTTACTCTTTCTTCTGTCTTTCTGAAGGCTCCTTCCCCTTATGATAGGAGATGCTGTGCTGAATAACACTATTTGAGAACAATACCCGTCTGATCAGTGAATTTTCTTTAAACCAGGTCTAATTGCCCTATCTAGATCAGTGCCTTTTTCTCCTTACTTTCAAGGATATTTTTAGACTAGTCAGTAAGTCTGTGATATGACAGGACCCCTTAAAAGCTCTGGATAGCTTGGCTTGTAGAGTCTAAAAGGAAGGGGTGTAGGATTTGCCTTGTGAAGAGGCTGACAGCTATTCTTAAGGTGTTTAGATCTAATCCATACTAATGAGATAGCTTTTTATCTAACTGAACTGCAACATTTCTTAACTGCTGTCTGTCTTCTTTTGAAAACCTATGTATTAAATTACTATGAGACAATAGTTTCTAAAAGGCATTCTCCTAACCTTAGTTTCTTCACTAAATTGAATGAATCTAGTGAAGTGTCTCTTAGAAACAAATCTTTTTTAAACTTGCACTCTATTCTTCTTAACCTCTCTGCCCTAAACAATTTCTGAGACAAGATGAATACCAGCCTGTGAAGATCATAGCTACATATCTACTTAAGCATTCACTTGGCTGATAGCCTGGAATAAGTCACTTCTGAGGGTTAAACAGCTTCTGGGGCTATAGATGGGACCTCATTATGCAATGTGTGAGGAGAGTTATTACTGTAAGCTAGTTGCTGAGGTTCAGTACATAGAAAGTACAGGTACTGAGGTTACCCTGGTGTTGAAACCTCCTAGCTGAAATCTGAAACAAGCGGGTTAACCTCTCTCCCATGGGAACCTTCTGCACTTGGCCCTGTTTTTGCTGATTTAGGGTTCTACCATTTTGCTGCTAGAAAATGTAGGAAAGGAAAGTTTCCAATCCCTGTAAAGATTCTGTCCTTGCTTTGAGATGCTTTGAATTGCTAATGCTAGCTTAAATATGGCCTGGGCTAATATCAGTGTTGAGAAGCAGACCGAGTCATTGACAAAACTTAGAAATCAGAGGCTTCCAATTTGAATCTCGGATGGTCCCCAGGGCTCTTGAGCACGAAAGACAGTATGCCTAAACACGTGAGGTGAGGGATCCTGCCTTTGTACTTCAGTGGGATAATCAGGATGGCTGTTTCTCAAGAATTGTGTTGCTTAGAGTGATCTCCACCTCCCAGTGTACTCTCCCATTACCTGGCGTAGATGAACAGGGTTGGGGAATTTCCTGCTCCTTTAGGAATACTCTGAGCTGAAGTTTTGTTTGGATTCTTCTTAACAGCCAAAACCCTGTGTCATGGTTTAACCCCAGTCAACAACCAGGACCACACAGCCGCCTGATTGGGATGGGGGAGAGAACCAGAATAGTAAAAGTGAGAAAATTTGTGGGTTGAGATAAAGACGGTTTAATAGGTAAAGTAAAAGCTGTGCGCACAAGCAAAGCAAAACAAGGAATTCATTCACTACTTCCCATTAGCAGGCTGGTGTTCAGCCATCTCCAGGAAAGCAGGGCTCCATCATATGTAATGGTTACTTGGGAAGACAAAACACCATAACTCTGAACATACCCCACTTTCTTCTTCTTCCCCCAGCTTTCTATACTGAGCATGATGTCACATGGTATGGAATAGCCCTTTGGTCAGTTCGGGTCAGCTATCCTGGCTGTGTCTCCTCCCAACTTCTTGTGCCCTCCCAGCCCTCACAGGTGGGATGGTGTGAGGAGCAGAAAAGGCCTTGACTGCTTAGCAACAACCAAAAACATCAGTGTTTTACCAACACTATTTTCATCCCAAATCCAAAACATAGCACTATACCAGCTGCTAGTGAGAAAATCAACTCTATCCCAGCTGAAACCATGACACCCTGTTTTGGCCTGTCAACAAAGGCTATCTGAAAAGGGTTGAGAAATAAGACCACCAGGAAAATGAACCAAAAGCACTTGTTTTCTTCATTGATTAAAAAATCTTACTAGCTTTTTTGCTGATAGAAAGTTACCTCTTAAAGGCAGATAAAAGGGACTTTTTATCCTCAAATGGGATTGGAAGGGAAATCTGGATTGTTGGTTTGGTCTTGCATAGTGAGGGGGAATTGCTTTGTCATGTTCAAAGAATCACCAAACTATTAAAGGTTCCAGACTTTCATGCTGCAACCTTAAATGTCTGTGTCCTAGAAAAATCACTTAACCAAGTAACTACTTTTTGGATCCGTCTGAAATGCTTACGTCTACAGGCTGAATTTTGAAATCCTAGTGAAATGCATAAAGTCATCTTAGATTAAGAGTTTAACTCACCTGTACTGCATGCTTAGAGAGAGACGGGATAAATAATGACATGATTTGGATCACTTTTCCCACACAATAAATGACATTTTCAGAGTAGAAAGGATACCCAGCTTTGCCTACCCTATGCGTAGCTTTTTTAGCTGAGCTTTGGTCTCCTCTGACTTGCTGCATTTCCATGTGAACTGTGTACCTCTTCCTGAACTAACGTGACTTCCGAGTAGATCTTCAAACCGGTGGGGTTGCTGCATCCTGGGCTTGCTTTCAAACACCCACGTCCTTATGGGGAGCCCGTGCTCTAGTTAATGTGATGGAACATTCCTTCCTCCTCTGCATGGGGAACGAGCACCAAAAAGTCATTGACCAAATGCTTCCAAACAATGCCAGATTCTCTTAGGACTGATATCACAAAGCAGTATGTTAAAATGCACTCAGGGCCTCGCTCATAATCATGCTTAACTGTCTATATGTGATGGAAATTGAAGGTTAATTCAGTGATGGTTTGCTGACTTTCTGCATGTAAATAGTGATCTAGAGGGTGCTGACAAGGACCCTCTAAAGGGGTTGTGTAATGTTCGCTATAAATGCTCCCCCAGTGACACTCCTACAGATGAAGTGGCTGCTAGTGCTGTTCTGTGCACTGAAATTGTCGAGGTTTTCTGTTTTCCAGCTTTCAGAATGGGATCATACTGCAAGTCCTACTTAGCCTGCCCTTGCTTCAGAGCGAAAACCTCTTTGATAAAGATGTCCTTAACTCTTTCAGGACACCATACAGAGGTTGCTAGCTGCTTTCTTACCTGCCCCTGGGGTTGCTGCATAACTGAAATCATCAAGTTGTCCTTGTAAACAGTTGTCCCATTTCATTTTAATACTTCAAAGAATTACTGGACCTCGTAATATTGATCTATTCACTTCCTGTCCTTTTATAGCTGCCTATATAATTTCTGATCCTTAAATCTGACAACTGTGTCCCCAAGATGACTGTTCTTAATGTTTAAATGATTGCTACCTTCCATCAAAAAATCTAGCGTTAAAACAGTAAATACAGTGCAAAAGCAATAAAACAGTATGTCTATGGATTAATTTCAGACTACCCTTTAAGTATAAAACCAATGTGTGGAATAGAATGCGATTTTTAGCTAAAACTGGATCAAAGTTCTCTAAGCGCTAACAAGAAATCACCTGGAAATAGTGCCAACTGCAAGTAAAAATGCCCAAATTTTGTGCATTTCATGTATATGAAACTGCATAGAAAGAGTTATTTCAGAAAGAACGAGAGGTTTATGCTTTTATGTAGATATCACAAAGACATACAGGATTACGAGAATGCTAGAAACAGCAATTAATGTACTAGATCTTTCAGTAATGCCATTTCCTCTCTGTTGAGCAATACAGTGCTTAAACTTTATTTTTTCTTTTTTAGTGGATTTGTGTCTCCATGCTAAAGCACTGCATATAATTTTGGGGTATAACTTTTATAACTGCAAAAAAATTCCCTGCTACTCTCCTTCCTGCTCTGCAGACCACCAAAGAAACTACTAATGCAATTTTAATTTATAGCTCTACCTTTTTCTCAAGCTCTGGGACAAAGATTCCCTAAAGTGCTTTATAACAGAGGTCAGACTGTGTTTTTAAAACAGCTGTGAGAAGCCTCAGATCTGTAATATAAACCCCATGCTATCCAGCTCTGCAGTCTAATCAAGCTTGGAAGCTGCTGATTTGGTAGGAGGGTAACTGTGCATGCAGCGGCTGTGTAGATCACATCTTCATAAGGCTGTTAGGTGCTGTGGAACGCCAAGTTTCCAGTTTTCCCTCTATTACCATCCCTTCCTTTTCCTCCAGAGCCATCCCTCAAGCATAGGAGGTGTCTTAAACAACCAATGCCAGCTGCACCTGTTACCACAATAATTAGCTTCACACTAGCGCTGCGCTCTGCATGGAAACTGTTACAGCCTCTCTCTCTGGATCTATTAAGAGCTGCAGCCTTGCCGAACATGCTTCCCAGAGCTTCTGGCTTTTGGCTTGACATGTTTGTCCATTTCTTTGTTTGCATGTATAGCAGAGAAGCCCTTATCCAGCTTTGTCTGTTTGCTCTGGCTTTCTAGTACAAATGTCAAGTGACTTTTGAGCCATCTATCTTTTAAGGGTAAAACAGGCATGAAAATCAAATGCAGCAAGTTTTGAATCTGGGCAACTTCCACAGTATGAGCTTCTAAATTTCTGTGCTGTGAGGCAGATGCTTTTTAAGTCTTCTTGCTTATCTGATGATCAAATCTCCAGATAGTTAAGTGATAAATATGTGCCAGTCCTACATCTATCATCCAAAATATGCTTGGATTTTTTGCTGCTTGTGCAGATGGATTGTGTTAGGTGCTTGTGTTTGGTTGGGACAGTGTTACATGTTACATGTCCGATGCTTATATTCTATGTAAAGGAATGAGATTTGAACAATTTGTATTCTGTGGTATTTTTTTTCCCTTTCTTTCTTTTCCTTCCTCTTTTCTTTCCAAGATGCATGACGTCTATATACTCCCGTTTTCCCTCTGTATTCACCCCATGCCACCAAAGGTGCACCACCTGTGCACACAAATGTTTCGAGGACAGAAAAGTGAGGTACTGTAATTCCAAGTTTAAATGTGTTTCAGTTCAATGTCTGTAGAATCATCTAGTGAGTCATCTTTCTTCAGAGCAAGATGAAGCTACTTCTTAGCAGTCTGGGATACATCTGCTCTCAGCTAGTGAGACCAGGTGTTATAGTAGAACAAATACTTTTGGAACTGAAGGTACAAGTACTGAGACAATAGTGGGAATTTTTGAACTGGCAGTCACAAAAAGTGTAACTTTGTTACCAGGTCTGTTTTTTAAGACTTTACCAAAAATCTTTTGTAAGTGCTTAATGATTTTGGTATCTTAAACTTACACCATCCCTCCCCCACTGAATTTACAAGCAATCTTATGATTAACCTGCCTTTTTCAGGCAAAACATTGATATATAAAGCAGAGAAACATGCAAGGGGCATATCTCATATCTAGGACTGATAGTCTAAAATCTGTTGGGGCAGGAAGCCCTGTTTGCAGCATAAACAGTGTTAAGCTTTTCTGGAGGAGGACTCGGTGGGAATTTCTGTAATACAAAGAAGAATGAATTTTAGAGGTTCTCCCTTACAAAGAAAAGGGAGTTCACTGAGATTTATCAAATGTCGGGCAAGTAATTCAGCTTGGAAAAGCTGGTTCAGAAGGCTGCAACTTTGAAGCAGGGAGTCAGTCTGCAAAACGCAACTCTGCTGAGAGATTTCAATGACCCAGCCTGAAACTTCAGGTAATGGTGGCCACTGAAGTTCTGTAGGAAGCAAACTCTGCCTGCATGAGAGCTTTGCAGTGTGGCAAGGAAAGCCGACTTCATAAAAGCTCCACCACCAGCCACCTACTTTAATTTTCTACTGCTACAGCTTTCCTGGAAGGGTTTTCACTAGAGCAGTGTAACAGGATTGTGCACAGAGCATCACATAACTGTTGTCTTCTCCCAGCTGCAAGCCTCTTTTTTGCACCCCCTCGTGGCATCAGGATTCACTCTGAGACGGCAGACACTGAACCTCAGTCACGTACCTGTCTGAAGTACTGAGAGCTCCTGAAAAGTTGTTCTCATTAGGGCAGACTGGCAAAATAAAGTCCTGTTTAATCTCTCAACTGTCTTATTAAATACAAGGTGTTGTTGGGGCTGCTCTGGTGTTGTCAGTCTTGTTTGAAGCAAAGCATGAAAAATGTGCTTTGCCTTGCTGCTGACGGGGTTGCTGGATAGAAGAGGGTGATTTAGCGGCTCAGCTCCCTATATTCTATGTGTAATCTGCCACTTGAAAAGCTGCTGGTAGTGCCAGGGTGGTGCTAAGCCATAGTAGGTAATTTTTCTTCCTTGTGCTGTTGGTAAGAGAAGCTTTGCACAGAAACTGCCACTTTGACCTTCAATTTGCAAGAACAGAAATACTAGCCTTTATATAGGGAGGGAAGGGAACCTGCACTTATCTTTCAGTGGGAGAAATTTGCACCTCCAGCAGGCTTGTCTGGGCTCATCTAAGAAGAAAATTATTTAAATGCTGTACCGTAGTTGTGGCCGCTTACTGTCTCTTCAGATTGTCTTATCTTCTTCCTTTTTTATTTTTTTCCTATCACTGTATAAGATGTTAGAAAAGGTTTTAATTTCTTTCTGAGTATGAGAATGGGGAATGGCAAACAGGAAGTTAGTAGTAGAGAGGAAAGCGTGGCTGTGGTCACGTCTTCCATCGGATCCGTTTCAGGTGCTAAGCAGTAATGTGGTGTCAAAATACTGAGCAATGAAGCATTAGGATGATGCATCTCAATTTGTTTCAATCCTCTGGAACCTGAAAGGAAATCCTCTACTACTTCAGATCCCATCATGAAATAATGGTATTCCTCCTCTCTCCTCCCTCTGTACTCCCCAGGGGAGAGATCAGGCAGTTTTAGATAACTGTAGTCTTCATTCATGTGGCATAATGATATTATAAGAGAGAAGGTATTTAAAAACAAGCAACAAACAGGTCTGAAGTCAGAGTCTCAGCCCACTCTCCTTGTGGTTGATGGCCTTTTTGGAGAACATTCCCGTGCCATTTTTGCTGCCTTCATACTAATGTCAGTTCCTTCATGGGCCATGATGGATAGTTTCTAACATATCCCCTGGTTCCTGGCATCCTGTAAGCAATGACTTTTGAATGACTGAGAAGTGGTGGAAGAGAGAGGGAACGACAGCATGACCAGGTGACCTAACAGGCTTCTGGCCAGTGCAGCTGTCTGAGAGCCCAGAGCTCCATTCCTCATTGGGACCATTTCTTTCTGGACTCTTCCACTTGCTCACCAACCTCACTTTTCAGCACGATGAGATGCCCTTTTATCACAGACCGTAGGTCAGCCTGTTCTCCATCCTGCTTCCCGTAAGGAGACCTGTCATCCTGCAACGTGGCCAGGCAAGGAGAAACACGCTCTCCCAGGTTTTTCATGGTGGCAGATGAGCAGTCTGTAGCCTGTAGTGCTCTGGGCAAGAACAAGTTGTTTTTGATTAGAGCTGTGGTGTATTGGTAAACCAGCAGTGTATGAGGGATAGCTTGAAACATTCAGATCCTCCAGGACTAGATAAGCATAATTGCATATTTGGAATTAGCAAAACTGCAAGGATCAAAGCGATCTCCTGGATGGATGACTAGATCAAAGGAGAGACTTTAAAAGAAGAAAACATGGATGTTAAGTTCTCCATCTACACTCTATAAATACAAGATGCCAGCGGTAAAGAGGATATAGGAATAAAGGGAGCTTTTGCACATTTCTCAGCAGGAAATAATTTAGTGTCTGACTAGTTTGATTTTAAATTATGATAAAATAACAGGCACAAAACTCCAGCACACACAAGGTTCTCCCTTTAAAAACTGAGTTTGAATCCTTATTAGGATATAGGATAAAATCATAACTTCTTCCATAAATTTACATGAAGGAGCAGTATTGTGTTCCTCTGCTTGAAGAACAGATGCTACCTGACTAAACAGCAAGCTGCAACATATCCAGAACTCTATCAAGAAAATACTGTTACTTGGCCTTACTTTAAATCACTCGCTGACATTCAGATAGAATCAGAGAATACAGATCTCTCCTTGAGCACAAGGGGCCCAGCAAAGTGCATGGCAGATTGGAAACATGACTGCTGCTTGTTGTGCATGAGGCTATTAAAAGCATATGGTATTCTGGATGAAAAATAGTAATGGTAATCTCCTCAGGCTTGCCTTATCTTTTGAAGGGGGAGATGCTTGCTTTTAATATTGGTCAGTCTTATCTTGAACAGCCTGCAGATGTGGTTGTCCTGCTTGCGAATTGACCGTGATACTTTGACCAGGGTGGAGGTGGCAGCCAGTGGAACTGTGGTGAGAGCTGAGCTGTGAACTCAGAACAGAAGCATCTCCAGAGTCCGGGTGTTGCGGTATGAATCGTCTTGCCGTATCCTCAGGGACTGAACTCCCACGCTGACATGTGCATCCTGCTGCAAGTAACGCTAATGAACAAATACTCCTCCAGTTAAATGAGATGTTTCAGAGGGTTGTAAAAGCAGCTTTCTGGGAGTCAGAAAATAAGCTGAGCAGCAGCTTATGCAAGAAGAAAGTGCAAATTGTAAATGTCTGTACACCCAGCCTGTCGCCCGTACCTCACTCGTGTTTGTGGATCTGGAGGTATTTAAAGGATTAGGCAGGCAGCTCTGAGGCTCTCAGTGTTGGACTGGATGTCAGTTTGTTCACTGACATCCTTTTGTGAATCTGACCCCTCAGGCCTATCCCGTAGCTTGGCAGTGAAAATATGGAAGCCTGGAGAAAATACCTGGATCTTAGGGATAAGACTGACTTAACTTTTGTGAAGGGGCATTTAGAACATGGCAGCATTAATGTTACTTCTTGCTACAACTGGGTTTTCTGCCTGAGGCTTTCCTTAATTACACTTTGGATGGGAGACAGGAAAGAGAAGCATCCAAAAGAACAGCCAGCACTGCCATGCCTGGCTCCTCTCCTTTTCAGAGCAGATAAAGCTGAGAGGAAAAAAACCATATTTTGTTGTACAGTGCTGTTTTTCCAGATTCTGCGATCAGTTAACTGCCAAGCACTTTCTAATCCAACAAAATCAATTTGCAAACTTGCATTAATACTATCAGGTAATCTGCAAGCTGTTTACCCCCTGCCTTATTGGAAGGTCCATTAATACACAGGATAATGGATACCTCAGGGAAGATAGACATTAAGTTAATAATTAATGATTACAGAGGGCTTGAGGCAAGTGAATGCATTTACCTCTGTGAGGATATTGAAATTGCGTTACTCTAATTTCAGCTGTCTCCCTGCAGTTGGTACTCAGAGCTGGGTTGGAGCCTGGCTCCAGACTAGATGTTCTCACCCTGGCTTGCAACATGTAAAGTGTTCTTGAGAACTGCTGGGCTTGTCTGCGCTATCCTGTTAGCTTGTGCTAGTGCTGGGGGAGATGTACGGGGCTAATTCCTCCTGACAGGCTCCTGTGGTGCTCTGCTTGTACTGTTGGAGCCTGCTGCGCACGTTGTGGGTGCTGAATGCAGGGTGGGTGGAACTGATGTGATGTGAAGTGCTGATGCCTTCACTGTCTTCTAAGGACAATGCAGAAGAGTTGTACGACCTCAGAAGAGGCTCTGCGAGTGGGAGGCATGGTGCAGGGTGGATCATGTGAGGGACAAGCAACCCAAACACCAGCCCTGGTCTTCAGCTAGCCAGGGAAGTAGTATTCACTGAAGAAGCCTCTCACAGAGAATCCAGCACAGCCTTAATCCAAAGGTCACAACCAGGATCTAGATCAGGATATGGATGGATCAGGCTCCATCCATAAGCCTGAGAAACTGGGATTTTGGTTGGCAGGTCTTGGGGTGTTGTATGCATCTTTACCTCTGCAATTCACTGCTTGCACAGTTTGCATAAATCAATTGTGTGTGTTCATTTAAGAATCTCAGCTTTTTGTAGGTTCGTCTCAAACTTTTCTTCCCTTCTTTCTGCACCATCCACAGTTTGATACATTACCTCCAAAAGTCCTGGCTCCAGTTTGACCTATACCCAGTGTACATGCCCCATTCTCTCAGCCCACGTGTCTGCTGCCTCTGAAGTTCCCTTTCTGTGTGCTACACTCTGCTGATTTTGTCCCATTTCCCTCAGAGTCAGTTCTGCTGTAGCCTGTTCCAGGGCCAAACTAAGTCTACTTAGGGTCAGTATGCTGGGCTGTGGCTGACCCTGCTGCTGCCTGCAGCACATGCCTGTGCTGGGACAGTCATGGGGCTTTTGGGCAGAAGGACTTCAGCACAGGCATCTACAGATGTGAAGGGAAACTGAGCTGCGTATAAGACACCTGGATTTGTGGCCTTTTGGGTGACTTTCACAGTGCAAGCATAGTACCAACATCCCCACTGCCATGTTTGGATGAATTTTTGCCAAGTACTGGAATGTCTAAAATAGCATTAGACAGACCATCCCCTCAATTTATAACCCTTCAGTTCTGAAGAATCTGGTTGGAAAGTGTTTTTAATTCTTACACCCATTGTTTTCCACTCAGAGCCTCTTCACTTTGGATGTGAGAACAGCCACTCTGAGCTCCTTGTCTTTCATCCAGTCTCCTGGAGATATGTCTTATCTGGCTCTGAGGTGTAATTTGTTTGAAGCTGTCCTTCTTTACTCATCAATTTCAATGATGTTAATGTGGCGCTTAAGCTAGTTCTTTTATTAAGTTTCAGGGGGTTTGTATTCCACAATCCAATTTTTCATTATTGATAAAGTCTTGAGCAGGGGATTACTTGAGACATGAGCTTTCTGGCGCATTAGTCATACCTGAGTTGTATTTTTCAGAGGAAGCTGGTCTCCTATTTAGGCCAGTTACTTGCCTGTCTGACTGCTTCTGTTCCTCTGTAGCACTGGGGTTACTCACTCCAGGCATAATTGCAGGCTCACGTTGTCAGGGAGCAGCAAGGGAGAATGAGCACAGAGCCAAGGGTGACAGCAGGACAAGCAGAGGCTATGGCCTTGCTGAAAAGCAGTGCAGTCCCACAGTACCCCAGCAAGAATTGCAGAGCAGGTCCGGTGACAACAACCAGGGTCAGCCACACCTCAGAAATTGCTAGCCAAGTCCATAGTGCCAAGGCAGGTCTTGACGTCAAGCTGGGAAGTTAAGCCAGCAAGTCAGAGTCTGGATCAGGAAGGTACATGGCCAGGCACAGACACTTGCTGAAGAATGTGCGTAATGCTGTCCTTTGGGTAATCAGGTCTTCTGGTTGTGGGTCCATCATGGCAATGGGGGAGGACATGTACTCACAGAAGTCCATCTGGGTGTCGGGCTGCTTGTCCCAGTACAGGCAGTCTTCCTGGTCTTGCAGATGTGGGGAGGTGGTGCCAGTTCAATGCTGTGTCAGGAGCGGGACATTTGCGATTGCCTGGAGAACTTCTGCAAAGAGCTCATCCCTCTTCCATGGCTAAAATGAAGTGGGTTGGAGAAAGGAGAGCAGGTGTGTGTTGCAGAAGTCTGCAGGGCCACGAGCTACCTCTGTAGGCTGGCCATAGTCTCTGCCAAAGTTTGGAGGTCAGTCTTGAGCTGTGGTGGAGTCCTAAAGGTGTGTTTGGGGAAGATCGCAGAGCCTGTTGATGCACTCAAAGTGCTGACATGTGGTTCCTAAATTACACATCTTTCCCTATGGATGGACATGCTTTGTAGCCTTGGAACCACAATGACTTTCATGTACCGCTTACAAATCTAATAAAATGGTAAAATAGCTTTGTTTTTTCCCAGACTTCAGCAAGATGATCTTAAAGACATTGAAACTAGTGACAGCCTTACTTAATCTGTTAGCTCACTGGTAGACATGCATGTGTTGGTTAAAAAACAAGCTATGTGCAGCCTTCCACCTTAACAGCAGGGCAGGGTACATCCTTCTTGAATCAGCTCCACACAGCACAGATCTGCCATTATAGACTTGCTCAGAAAATAGCATCAACCAGAAAATGTAAACCTGATTGAAGCACTTGCTCTCTTTGTTGCAGAAGGAAGGAGACATACATTTCTGCAACAAGTTTATGTCTTGGGTTTTCCATGACTAATTTATGTATTTTTTAAAACACTGTGTGGAACTACCAGAAACAAGGTATTGACAACCCCAGTGTTCAACTCAAAATAGACTTGAAACTAGTTGTGCAACAGTTCTTTCCTCTGAGGGTTTTTTAGTGCAGTTTGCAGAACTGTGCAGTGAAGTGTGACTTGTATGCAGTCTGGTTTTGCTTTCCTTGACTTGTGTATTATCACTTGGGTAGGACAGTCCTACCCTCAAAGGTCCTCAAAGGATGTACTCCTGTGGATATGTTACATGCACATTTCAGAGTGAGTGCTCCTTGTCCTGTTCAGGTTCCTTATTGCATGCTCATTGCTGCAGTTATCTCATTCCCTTCCACATGCACCATAAAGGCTAGAATCAAAATGGCCCCTCTCTTTTTCCTTCAACCTCTCCTCTTATGTGGGTGGAGGGAGAAAGAGGAAATAAAAAAGCCTTAAAATTGCATTCTTCTGTGAAATGGCTAGGATGAAGGTACACAGCTTCGTTTTAGAAACCATGGGGAAGTCTGGTGTTGGTGAGACAGGAGACATTCACTCTCCACCTGGAGGGGTGTCTTCTGAGTTGATCCACCAAAGTTGTGCTGTATGGACTGAGAGTGTGCCTCCCACATGTGGCTCTGATCCAGACAGTGGAATGTCACAGAGCTGAGAGTAGTGCCCGGTTCCATACCAGAGCCTGCCTCAGCTGCCCAGTCTGGGTGGCCGCATCCCAGCTGTTCTACCTGTTTCCCATGAACCTCTGCACTTGAAACTACTGAAGATCCCCTCTGAGCTTCCTCAAGGCTCTTATTAGCTGAAGATTTGACAGGCTTACATTTCTGTTACAATTCACATGCTTAAAGGCCTTTTACCCACCCTCCCTGCCCTGTCCCTCCCGCCCCCCCCGGCTCTAGCTTCTATTATAGAGGGCTAGTTTTATAAGCCTTATTAGAGTCTCATCTTGCAAAGCTCTTGGGGGCTATTTGGCTTGATAAAACACCATATAAATTAGAGTGGCTGTTGATTTTGGAGACTGTCTTATGAGACAATTGTGTTTCCAATTAGGGATTTCCTTCTCTTACATGCACAACATGTTTTTTTTCTTTGCTAGATGGCTTAAAATGCCTGCCATGTGCTGATAAGCTCTGTTCTACACCTTTTGTCTTCTCCTGGTGCATGTGTACAGGACAAAGTGCACAATGGAATAGTGGATACAACTCCCCAAATCCATTGCCAGTTATATAAAAGGCTGATACAAGACAGTGTTCGTGCTCCCCAGCAGCTGTGGGGATGTACAGAAAATTCAGTAATGAAGGTAGATGCTGTTTGGACACTGCCAAATGTGGAATTGTTTGGTTTATAAGACAGCCTCATCAGGCTGAAAAGGTAGATTAGCAGGGCAGGAGTACTGGCAAGTGCTGATACCAGCTGGCTGTCTGTGGGCATGGTGTTGCCTTGGTAAGAGCCCTGGCTGCAGGGAGGGATGCTCACGTGGGGTCCCACAGAGCCAGGGGCTCCTTCGTTTCAGGCACAGGAAGTGGGGTGGATGAGCATGGGCCATTCCAAGGTTCACAGGCCGGTATCGCCCAGGTCAGAAATAAGTGAAGAATCACAATGATATTTTTGTTAAACCTTTCTTTACTCCTGTTTGCCTATTCAAAAGGACTTTCATCATGAATTAGACTTGATTGTAATAGGGTTGCAGATTTCCCCCCATCCCCTCACCCCGAAAAGTTACAAGAGAAATAAGAAAGCCAGGCTTAATATCGGATATTATCTATTAGGATAACATGGGTTCTGATTGGAGGGGGCCAAAAGTGATCTTTTATCTTTTAAAAGATGACTAGCTAAAAACACCTGTGAAGCAGGCCTTGCCAATGCATGCAGATTTTTAAGGGTGGGGGAGATGTGGTAATTCTATCATACTTTTTTAAAAAGAGTAGGAGATAAAATTTGCTCTGGACTCCATAACATGCTCCAGCACACTTGTCCTCTGGTAGTGGCCTGTGCTAAAAGCATATCAATAAAATTGCTGATGCTGCTGTTAAGTAACAAGGTAATTACAAAGGATGGGGAGGGGGACATAACAAAAAATCTGAAATAGTAGTTAATGCCGTTCCCATTAAGTTACCAGCCTTAAATACATGGCTTACTGCATCTCTAACTTTTAGTGCTATAAAATGGTACAAATTGCAGACTTAAGAGATCGTTAGAATAATACACAATGGATTTATCTTCATGAATAAAAATGATGCAGCACAGAGCATTTTCTTTTGTGGATAAGCAGTTACAAGTCAAGACAAGAAAGACTATGTTCCCCGATAGTGTTTCTTAAGAACAGCAAATGTGATTCTGCTCCAAAGGTTATGCTATATGTGTTGTTAAGACTGTGTCTTAACCTCCTTGATGTAAATAGTTCTTAAGATAAAAGATGAAGCTCTTCCGAGAATATTTTGCCATTCCCTGGTGACAAATCAAGAAAATGTTTTGTGCTGATTAAGTCACTGTCAGAAGGTCAGCCATCTCAGTGAACTGATTTAGAAGGCTCTTAAATAAATCACCTCTTCTTCTCCCCCCCGTCCATTACTCATTCAGCTCTGTACCTGCCCTGGAGATATGGATGGGGCATTGTGTGCTGTAACCTCAGCTGTGACTCTCCCCTCACCTCTATGGAAGCTCAAACAGCAGAAACTTCATGTGCTGGTGTCTACCAGCTCCGTTGCAAACCAGCTCCTGTTGTGCTCCGTGCCCTACAAAATGAAAAGGGAAGACAACGTGTTCCCATAGCGAAGGTTAGGTTTTGTCTGCCCTTGAGCTGGTTACGTTAATTGTGGCTATTCAGGTTTTAGACTGCATCCAGCTTTAAGATGCAGTGAAGCTGTGCAGATTCTCATTCCAGCATGGTTGGAAAAGTACCCTAGTTACCCCAGAGTGTCTCGTTATCCCAAGCAAGTCTATAAACAATGTGCCTCCCTTCTCTGCTTCATTTCATATCTGGTAATGAGAGAATGTGCATGTGCCTCACTTCTGCTTAGCTAAGTTGTCTAGAGGACAGGACTTTCAGGTTGTAATTTCACAGAGTTACTCTGGATCTGGGTACAAATAAAGCAGTTGCACAGCTGAGTCAGCAAAGTGGTACAGTAGTGACTCTGCTGACACAAGCCTTTGGCACGTTGCCTGGTGTCTCTGTCTTCTATCATGCTGGATACCTTTGCATAGTGGGACTTCTTGGGACAGTATCTGCTGGTCCTGCCTTTTGCTTTCGCAGTCAGTTGTGACTCCCTGTGACTGTGCTCTTGGAGATGGAACACATTGCTCTGGCGTTGCCAGGTGCCTGTTGGGAGTCCCTGGCCCTCGGATGAGCCCTCTTCAGAGCCTCAGCACAGCAGCTCTCAAGATCCTGGTAGTACCAGCATGGGATGGTCTGTTCTGCAGTGCAGTGGTACATCATGTCATTAGGTATTGGACTGCTGCACTGTCTGCTGTCTTCTTCCTGGAGCTCCAGCAGGTCAAGCACTTGCACCCAAATATGCTTGTATTTGTACTATGAACCGCAGATGGTTGTGGCTCTCGGACCTTACTTGTCTTTCTGCCATCTCATGTCAGGTAAAGCAAGCATTTTTTCAGGAGTGCTAGCAGTAAAACCCCACTGGCTCACGCCAAAGGAGACTCAGTGCTTCAGTCTTAAGGCTATGGGGGCCATGCAGTCACGTACAGTGACCTCAAACAGCATCAGGAGTGGGGAGATTGCAAAAAAGGACTGTTGCAGAGGCCTGTGGGATTTTATTATGAGACATTAACCGAGCATAAATTCTGTTATCATCATTAACATTTTCAATACAAAGCTGAATGGATCTAGGAGCTTTAGACCAGATCAGGGCTCTGTATCATCTAGCCATTACAGCTTTTGATACCGAGCCAACTTCAGCCTCTCACGAATCAGAGCTTTGGCTAGCAAGAATCTGAAAAGCTTTTGCTCTGTTTTCTAAGTGGAAGAGATGTATCACCAGTGCTCTAGCTTCCCTTTTCTTCCATTTCCTAAAACAATAAATATTTCTCATAGATGGACCTAATGGTTTAAGCACAACCTGGCAGTTCATGAAATATTTCCTTGCTTTAATCAGAATCCTGAAGCAAACAAGGGTGGAAATAAAAAGCCAATAATATGCTTGGTTGTGTGCACAAAAGTAGAATGAAATATATGAAGCTGGTAATGGCTCTGCTGTCACATCTTAAAAACATTTGCTTTGACTTGCATAAGTGTCAATTCAGGTTGCACTTGATACATTACACCATGGATAAAGCTGCTGGCTTTTAAATCAGGTCTCTTACTCCACAAACGTAGAGATACTCTAAGTAGCTGCTCTGTATTGTTGGGTAATGATGTATATAGCAGAGAAAGCTTTTTTCTTTAAAAGCTCAACTTTTAGGTTGCGATTTTTTCTGCCATCTCTCTGTATCAGGGAAGGAGCCCAGAAGCTCAGCCACAAAGCATGATTAAAGGCAGATTTCTTTTGCCAAGGTTACAGCAAGTTCACGCTCTTGGCCATTTGCTGGGGAGGTGTGTTAAGCCAGGCCTCGTGCTGTGCCAGTGCAGCTTTCCAGCTTCTGGGCAGCCTTGCTGGGAAGAGAGCGGAGGAGCTGGGGGCTCTGTGTGCAGCTACCTGGAAATATTGCAAATCTCAACCTGCATTTGTTAAACCTTCTGTTCCGTTGAACATCCTCGTGGTGGTCCTATGTGCCTACATATTGTGGCTTTGAACTGGGCTATGGGAGATGAGATTTCTCTGTTGTTCTTTCACTGTTGGAAATGCATCACCTCTCTCACACTTGTGCCTGTCACAGTTACATCATTTAGCTGGTCTTGGAAGGACTGAGACTCCAAAGTCATCTAGATCCTCTGTTATTTGCGGGCAGCAAATGCATGACAAAAACTCTCCTGTTCTAGGCTGGTTGATCTTATTTCTGTGTCTCAGGTGTTCAAGGTCACCTCGTTATTTTTGCCTTCTTTGTATTATTGTGACAACTGAAATGCAACACCTCTGGCACCATGGAACAATCTTTTTTTTTTTTTTTTTTATACCATGTGAATTGCAGGACTCCTGACGGATGTCCACTGGTTGCCTGCCTACAGCCTGGCCACTCCACTTAGCGCACTGCACGCCTTGTAGTCTTTTTCTTTTGGTTCCTTGCCTGCACTTAACTTCTCATATTTTATTGACTCCATCTGAACTTTTTTTTTTTCCCAAAGGAAGAGTGCTGTACAGAATAGCAGGTTAGATCTGAAAAGCAAATTTCATTCCCTGACCCGAGCCCAAGGTCATGGAAATCTGGCACTCTTGCCCAGGAACACCACCTAGTTTCTCCTTTTGGATTAAAAATTGACCAGCAGCCTCCTACCACCCAGAGAACTTTCTTAATTTTCTCCCCAAGATGACATTGAGTCAAACTAAATCCTCTGTCCTATTGGTCCTCTTTACCTACTGTCTTTGACATACTCCTATCTTTGCCTCTTATTTTTGTTGCTAAACATACTGCATTTAGTTTCTGTGATCAAAATTAATGGATCAGTGGATCTTTTCTCATGTTGAGGTCACATCTGTCATGGGCTTGTTGATGTTTTTGTCCCAGCTTTCTCTCTGTTTATCATGAGAGTGTGCAGTTGGCCTAAGGTCCCTGTCTAAATGCAATACTGGCCCTTCTCTAGCTGTGTTGCTCATTTCTTTCATGCTTTCACTTTATTTGCCCTCCCGTTTTAAGTTTTTCATTTATCCCTTCCTCGAACCTTGTAGTCCTCTTCCTATTTTACTCCCGCTGTATAACAAGACCTTCTCTCTGTGCTAATGCTCTTCCTCCATTTCTGAGCTTGCAGGTTTTTGCATTGCTCCCCCACTTGTCTGGACTCCCTCCTGTACAAATAGTCCTCCTTCCCAAAGACATCCCACCAGTTAAGCATCTCTCCAGACCTTCATTCCAGCGCTTATCTTTGAGCCACCTCTGCTTTCCTTCTCTCTGGGCTGGAGAAATCCCATTAACGGGCGCTCAAGTGCTCTGTCTTCTGAGCGCCCACCTGTCAGGGCAGCAGTATCCACTTCGACTTGTTCAGCTGGTGTCTTACTGGAGTATCCTGGAGCGTAGTAGCTAGCTCTTCTGAGCAAAAACTCCAGGCAGGGCGAAATGACTTACAAGGGGCTGTGAGTTAATGCACCTTGCACGGGGCAAGACAGTTTACCTTACAACTGCTTCTCAAGACTTTACAGTCTCTAATTTTCTTGTCATACTGCCTTGAACTTTATTTACTCTGGAGACAGTTGAGGAGATGGGTTTGAGTGTTTCTCAAACACTGAGCAGCAAGAGCTGGATTGGGATGTGTGAATTGCTGAGAGCCTTAAGTGACAGCTGCTGTACTTGTGACTATTGGGCGAGGAAATTAGAGGCTATGAAACCTCTAGAAAGGCTTTCTGCCACTTTATTTACTTTGCCCAAGGTCCCTAAGGCTCACTCAGAAATGTGCTTCTGAGGACTGTTTAGTGCTCGCATGTTTACAGTGCAATGGAGTTAAAAGCACTTGGGATTCGCCTTGCTGCTGGAAAAGCTGGGTGGGAAGCCAGGCTGCCTTGAAGGCTTTTTAAATAGGATTAAAGCTTTCCTTACTCTGAGAGTAGGAATGGGAAAGCTTTTGCTACAGTGTTGTTTGATCAGTGGGAAGGGGGATTCATACCTAGGATTAGCTGCTGTCCTGCTTGAGGGGCAGCCTCATGACGTGTGGGAGGATAAATATATCTGGACTTTCACAATCCCATTTTTCTCTGCAGGCAGTTTTAGGATTTCCAAACTGAGCCCTCTCGGTATTTTTGTCCTGTGAGAGAGGGCAGAAGTCCCTAGATAAAAAATAGGGACCTAGTTCAGAGAGACAGTGTGCTTTAAACAGGAATTTTGTCTTCATAATACCAGTCCTCTTCCCTCTCCAGACTTGGGGCTGCAGGTTACCTGCCCTCCAGGTAACCTTTCTCACTCGCCCTGTGGATGAATGGGAAGCAGGAATGTTGCAAAAGGCTTCCACCATGTCCTTTGCAGAGCAGGGAGGTCCTTCCTCCATTTCTGTTTTGGTATTTGGGATCTAGCTAGCCGGATCTTTTTCTTCAGGATTGGTTTTAGAAGGGGATTCATCCTCTCCTGCCCTAAGCCTGAGGATCTCAACCTCTGGAGCAATAAGCACTATTAATGTGGATCCTTATAGCCACGTTCACTCCATGGCTAATGCGGTTCTCATTAGAAATATAGCTGAGCCCCTCCATAACTCAGGAAGTGGGCGGCAGAGCGCTACATGAGAGCAATTGAACCATCTATGAAACGCTGCTGGAGCCCGTGGTGTTTTAAGGAGTCAAGGCCATGAAGAGTGATTGCAAAGGATGTGCCATATTTCTGAATCTGCACATTCTCCCTCCCACTGGATGCTGCTCAAGCGTGTCTAAAAACTTAGTTTAAAGGCAGCTTTTTCCAACTGCTGCCTCTGAAATACAGGGAGGGAAATATCCCCTTTATCACAAGGTGAACCCGGAGATGACAGTCCTTGTAGGCTTGGAAGATAGTTCCCTTCCTATCAGAAACCATGGAGAGGATTTTCCTTTCCTCAGTGATGAGAAATGTCTTTGCACCGCTTATCACTGGAGGTGCTGTTGGCAGTGAAACACTGCATTCCAGTGCCTGTGCTGCCTCCCTTTGTGAGGTGCTTTCCTCAGGGAATGTGCTTGCAACTAAATTCCAGGGTCAGAGCCCTTGATCAAATAGAATCTTGCCACTGCCAGACTTTATAAGGCTAAAATCTGGGAGATGGAGTCTGATTTCCTGTCCTGGCAGTGACTCTATGACCTTGGATAAGTCCTGCTTGTGATGGGGGTGGCTGAGATGAGAGCTTGAGATGTTTTTGTCAACAAAAAAGTGCTTATGTAGGCATAGGAAAAATAAATAAATAAACAATCCAGGAAATTTTGTAATTTTTTTATCTACCGGTACCTGAAAAGAAAAAAAAAACCAAGCAAACTTGGCTGGAGTCCCTATTCACTTAATCCTTTTCTCCTTGATAAATGCTGTGAATTCTCTATGCTGGAGCATATTCTTCAAGAGAAGTCTGGCTGTTAGTACATTAAGAGGCAATTTAATATTGAATGCACACTGAAGAAGCAGAGTTCTTGACTAGAAAGCAAACAGGACCAGAAAGGGGATACAAATAAATAAAGCAAGCACCAACCTTTTCCCAAGTCTCACCTTAAATTCCCTTTTTAAAAAAGGTATAGCTGATACCACCATTTCCTGCTTGAGGAACTCCTGCTACTTTATCACTGTATAAATGCAAAACAAGCCGAGCAATAAAACAGTCCTCTGGTGATCCGTTGTGTTGCTGACAGCCCTGTGGCTGCGAGTCCTTCTCCTCTGAATGCAAGCAGAGTTGGTATTTTTTTTGCTGCCCTGCAAAGCCAAATGCCTCAGGCAGGTTTTACCCACAATTTCCTGCTGCCTATTTCATACAAATAGCACATTGATAGCTGGGTTTTGTTGTTTTACTTTAGAGCATCCGTTTTCTGTGAGATGGTTTTCAAACAGATTGGGGCGGGGGGAGAGGCTTTGCAGCAGGGTATGGAAGACAAATGTTAAAGCTCCATCCTCACTGTGTCAGCTTTAAAGATAATGGAACATCTTTGCGTGTTGACATCACTGAGCTCTGCCTGTTCCACCCTGTGCCCCTCAGTTACTTGTCATATCTGCAGGTAACAGCTGGGTAAATAAAGCTCATATGCTAATAGTAGGATTACCATCTTATTATGCTCTGCTCTCAGCAACATGAGTTGAAATTATAGCTGTTCCCTTTTCAAGGCTGAAGATGCCCTCAGTTCAACAAATAATGGAAAGCTGGAAACTTGTGGTATAAAAACGTACAGGTTGGTTGGGAAAAATTCGGCATTTCAGTGCTGGTTACAGTTCTTGCCTCAGTCCTTGCGGTTTCACTAAAGCAACCCATAAAGTTTCCTCATCTCTGCAGCAGACAGATACTGCACTATGGTGCCCAGCACTGATGTAGATACTGTTAATTTTAGTGGAGTCTGATTTATATGGTGGCCCCTGGCTGATTTGTCTAATTTACCCAAAGATGCACTGATTCAGTGGTGAAACACACTTCACTCTCCTTGCCCCTAGCCCAGCATCTCACACCCAAGATTTACCTTTGCATCCTTTTGAAAACATCTTTTTGCGAAACCTCTCCATACTCAGAGGCATCCAGTGCTGTTCTGACATCATTTCTCCCTGTCTGAAGCAACTTCCTTAAGCAGCTCCTTCAGAGAGCAGGCAATCCCCCAAAAATGGTTGGAGGTGTGGCTTTGCCAGAGCAGCGTCTGGGCTTCTAGAGACCTGGAGAGGGGTTCACGCTGGTCTGTGTTTGGCACTTCTGAGCCTCTCTGAAGCGAAGGAGAGTTGTTCCCTGTACTGTTCTAGGGATGTGTTTCACCACTGTAGAGGTTGAGGGAACAGTGAGACTTGAGCTAACGCAGTTAATGTTATGGTGTTAGGCTGCATACAGGTTTTGGCTTCTCAGCCTGAGACACAGTATGACTCTGCGTCATTGTAGCCGCCTCAAGCTTTTCCATCTGTTCCCTGTCCCCCTTTATTGTTGCCCTGTAACAGAGAAAGGATTGACAAGCTTGTGGAGACTGAATCAACCTCTGCTTGTGGTGGGAACAGGTAGAGAAATTGGGCTTTTAGCCCCCTCCCCTGGGCCTAGCCAGGGCAGAATCCCTTTAGTGCCAGAAAACTCCTCTGAGGACAGTGCTTCTCCCTCCTCCTCCTGTCTGTGAGCAGATACAAATTGTCCCACCATGCTCTGTGGGTTTAACTTCATTACAAAAAGTGTCCCTGCTGAAAGCCAATGCCCTTCACAGGTGCGAAGGGAGAAAAATGTGTCTGAAATAGCCCATCTGGTACATGTATTTTGATTACTTCCCCCCTTCCATCTCAGTGCCCTCATTACTAAGAAATGCCCAAATGCTGTTAACAGTCCATTCCCCTAATAACGGTGCTGCTTCATCAAGTGCAGCCTACATTAGAGGAGAAAGTGAAGAAGCTTTTTTTCTTCTTGTGATGGGGAAGGAGGAAATCATGTTGGGAAATCATGTTTGGACCCAGAGGAGGGTAGGGAAGGGAAGAACAGCCTTAGGGCAATAAAAAGCGGAGTTGCTGTTCTGTCAGTGTGATGGGCCAGGAGGTTTAGAGCAAGCAGTGCAAAAAAAGCTGGTAACACAACTGCTGAGGTAACACAACTGCTGAGATAACACAACTGTTTGGTCGTTCTCATGCCATAGGCATGTTGCACTATGCAGCAGCAAGGCAGATCAGCCCTCAGCTTCCTCTGCTCTTACAGGACTGTAAAACTCCCTAGTTGTTTTGGGGACGTGCACCTCTCCCTCAGAAAAATGTAGTGCTGGCCTTAAAAAAACCACAGTTATGTTTGTATCTGGAATAGTAGATGTTTGAAAGCCAGTTAGATGGACCAGTGATTTTGAAACTAGCAGAAGAGAAGATACGACTATGAGCTAGAGCTAGCTAAATGAGGAAATTAGTTGCTTATGTAGTCCAAAGCCCTGCAAAACATTTATGCTGCAAAATCAGATGTCAGTTAAGTTGCTGCTTTCTCTGGTTGTGTTCCAAAATTTCTGTTCCTTCTTGCTCATTCCTCATGCTCCCAGCGTGACCATATCATAACCCTTTGTCTTGGCAGTTAAAAAAAAACAACCTAGGTGTAGTGACCTATCATCTCTGGCCTCTGCCTTGAAACAATAAATTGCACTGTCTGGACATCTGTGCTGAGCAATAAATTTGTCTCTTGGATTAAGCAGAACTTCACTGTAGGGGGAAGGAAACAGTGAATTTGTGAATTGTGGGGAGATATTTCTTTTTGTCTTCTCCTGATTTGCTGCTCTTCTCTACATCTCCCTGCCTGGCTTTTGGGTAGTCACTGAGGCTACTTAGCTTCTTCTTCCCTGCCTGAATTACCAATAAACCAAAAGTGACTTTTTCCTATGTCTTGATTGTCTGGGGGAGGCTATAGCCAGCACCTGATGCTCTGGGAGGGGAAAGATGTGACGATATTTAATTTGGTACATACCTTCCATAACCTCATGTGTCCTTTCCGTTGGCACAGAGCAACAGGCTGCTCACTAATTGTGGGTTTCCCACATGAAGTGTGGCCCTGCAGTCTCTGTAGAAGTTACAGGAATGTTTTCTTAACTGGGCATGGAGCAGATCTTTCTACCAGCCATATCAGGCCTTAGTGTTATCCAAGAATAAAGCTGGAGAAAAAAGATCATATAGCTGTGGCTGAATGGAAGTTGAGACTGTACTACTAAGTCTGTGTCCTCTAAGGCCCATACATCCTTGTTTCATATGTTGCAGCTCTTGGTTGCTTTTGCAAAATGTTTTGGTTTTTCCATGGCCTCTTCTGTTCTTACTCCACAGCAGAAGTGTGCCTCTTTCAGAAGCCTTGTTTCTTTTACAGGTAAATTATCAGGGCTTTCAGTAACATGTGCATCTAAAGCAGCCAGCAGCATGAACAATGGCGTATCGTAAGTTGAAAAAGCAGCTTCAACATTTGATTTAATGTCTTTATGGAGGAGGCAGCAGAGACAGAACTGGTGTGGTGTGGGACCATTGCAGTCAAATTGTATTTGTCAGGAAAACATGCTAAATTTCTCTCTCTCTGTGTCATAATTTTTTATTAGAAGCACTCTGAGCTGGCTCTCTCTTGCCAGGCGAGCAGGAATCCTTATTTCACCTTCTTCCTGGTCCTCCCCCTTCAACGCTCAGATCTTGCTAATGGTCCCCAACCTGCTTTAGGACTGCATGCCCCCTCACGCTTTGACATCAGCACAGACTGTTTTTGTCAGCTCTAGCTGCCAGATGTGCCACACAAAGCTGGATTTTAGATGCTGTGCTGCCTTGGAAATAGTCAGTCCAAGGCAACAGTTACCTCTGACAGCCCTCTCATTCTTTGTTCCCTTACAGCAGAGGGTTTCTCAGTTCAGCCTGGACACCCCAAGTGTGGGTAGCCACCTCCCCACTTCAGACCTCTCACTCAATTGCAATGCAGCAAGCCTAAGGTATGTGGTTGTTTCACTCACAAACCCAGTAGGAGCCATCTTCAAAGTCTTGGCACTGCTTTGAATGCCCGGACTTCTGTGCAACCCACCACCATCCACCACCATCTCCATCACTGTTGCTGCTGTTTCATTCGTTGGGCCTGACGACTCTTCTTGCAAAAAGGCTTTAGGAGCTAGCAGATTCCCCATGCGTTGCAAGGCCCAGTACCCAACACAGGCACTTTCTATATGCAGGATTAGTGCCTGTTAAACAGTGCTGGAAAAGGAGCAGCTATCTGTCTCAGTAAACGTCCAGCGGAGGACACAGAGCCCAGCCCTGGCACAGGCAATACCATTCTGCAGGAGACAGCTTGGTTACTGCTGCCTGTGTGTTGCTGCTGCCAGATAATGCTTTGCCTCTACTTTTAGCCTTTGCTGTAGATTACATGCTCTCAGGATTCCCCCAGAAAGGCAAAGGCAGGTCCGAGGAGAGGTGTTTGTTGGTGCAGATGAAAAAGGAGAAGGTTGGAGGGGAAGATGCTGTGATACACTTGATAGAAATCCTGGCATGTTCTGCTCTTTACCCTTTACGTAACAGGCAGGATGAAGGTGCAGGGCCAGGAACACCACTGGCAGGTCTCTTGATGCATTCAGGGACACTATCAAGGGGATTTCCTGCATTTCTTGCAGATGGAAAACATGTCTGGCATTCTCTTCACAGGTATTGCTGGGCTGAGCCAGATGCGCAGATAGCAAGAGGAAATCACGTATTGCAAAGTGGTGTGATATCATTACACATTGGGCAGGTCAGCAGGAGAATACTGACTGTGGACAGCAGCCCAGATGTGCTGGAAAGGAGAGCAGAGCAAATATTTGAGAGATTTGTTCCCTAACACAGATTCTCAGGGCCAGGGCTGGCACTTACCTGGAGTACAGCGGGGTTCATCCCCAAAGAGCTTTATACAGCTCACTGAAATCTTTGTCATTCTGTCTTAATAGTGATGTGCACTACTGGCATGATGGAGTGGAGGCTATTGTGCAAAACAAGAATAGCTGAGTTTACTCATTACCAAGATAATATGACCAAGATGAGACTAGCTGGGACGTGAAAATAGAAAAATTAGCCATTATCTTTTAAAGGAGCCTGTAAACTTGTTACATGCGTACGTGCACACAAGTCTACTTCAAAATATTCTGCTGAGATACCTACTGGGTAAAAACCAGTAGAGCCACCACTTAGCAGGGTAGAAAACTTTATCTGATTCCTGCCCTGCTTCCCACAGCTCCTGCTGTCCTGTAGCCAACTAGTGACAAAGACCATGTCCTAGCCTGCCTGGTGGGCTGATGTTCCTGACACCAAGCCAACTCTCACAGTGAGCATCTGAGTCTACATAACATGTCTTGATGCCTTGGTCACCCCAAAGCAGTGCTACTCTGTGAGAGGTTGGTGGGGATGGGGGGAAGGAAGACAGCAAGCGGAGTAGAGGCCAAGGAGCTCATCTCCTTCTTAGAATGGTAGAACTGACAGGAACCACCAGGAAGTCCCAATTCCTCCACGTTAGCTCCTGACCAGCCACCTTGGAGCTCTGCTCACTGCCCCTAACCCTCCCCTGTTCCCCCCTGCCTCCCACAAGCACAGCCTGGGGGTTTCCCATGAGAGTGCAGCTCAAAGGGAACCTGGAGCACAACCTCCCTGTTTGGCGCGTTGTCACTGTGCCACTGCAGTGAAACTAATATCCTTGTTTCAGTTCCCTGACCTTCACCAGCCAAATCATTTACTGTCATTTCCTACTCTCCCCTCTTCCCTACCCTGGCAATAACTGTGTGTGCACATAAAAGCTTAGTGAATGCTAATCAGGATAAATGTAATGGCGTTTCTAGCCCTGTGAACACATGCTTTATGACTATTGTGGGGTTTGGGGTTTTTTGGTGTTTTTTTGTTTTGTTAAAAGAAAAAAAAAGTCCCACAGGGTTTTTGTTAACATAATTGTGTTGAGCAAATTTGAAGTATTTGAAAGCTTTTAAGTGGCTGTTGTATATACATCCAAGGTTTGTCTTGGAACATGCTAGGTTGCAATAGACATTTTCCAATTAAGTGAAACAGCAGTGAGGATAATGGGTTTATGGAAATGGAAGAGCCATGCTGGAGGGAGATGGAAAGCCAAAAAGCATTAATCTTAATAGGATCCTTTTTCTTTTTCCTTTTTTTTTAGCTTTAAACTTTTTAAAAATTTCCCTAGGCGTGTCACTGGTTCTGCAGTGGCACGTTCTGTATCTAGAGAATCTTTTCCTCTTTTTTTCCTCATTTACTTCAAATTTTTCTCCTCTTTTTTTTTTTTTTAACCTCTCCTTTCACTCCAAGAAATCATCTACACTATCCTTTCTGCAGTGATGGAGGCTCGCGCACACATACAGTCATCTGTCACTTTAACTGAGCATGCAGTGTGGGAAATGGGGAATTCACAGCCTTCTGCTCTGGAAGGCAGAGTAACCCGCCAAAGAGCCAAACCCTCCCTCTCTCCCTCCCTCCCTCTGCCTCTGGTAGAGGAAAACCTCTGGGAGAGGCCTGGGCTCTGGTCCAGTTCTGCAGCCCAGTCACCTTGGGCCAGGCTCCTCTCTTCTGTACGGTGAGTAAATATCTTTTCCAGGAAGCTTCCCAATGAAATAAGCAGGATCCAGGGTGGAATCAATGCTTAGGACTGGCATCTTTTTATGTTACTATAATTTTCACGTTGTGCCTTGCTGGGTCAGTGTTTGGCTCGGAAGTCCCTGTGGCCTGGCAGTGAGTCTGGCCCAGAAAGGTGGTGGTGAGCTCTGCTGTGGGGGACATCCCCTCTTTGGGAGAAGGCTCTTTGAACTGCAGGTGGGATCAAAGTGGAATTTGATACTTATAAACAGAAACCAGGACTCTGAAGCCCTAGCCGAATTTCCTGGGAGTAACTGGAGCTTGAAGAAGGTAGGGAACTTGTGGGTTGCACATGACAGTTATGCAGAGGGAGCACTGTGCCACCTCCCAGGAGAGATGCTGGGCTTAACCCACCGCTTTCCTCTGCCTGTCACCTCTCCCATTTCTAAACTGATCTGCAAAGCATTCCTACTCCCAACTCTCACTCCTGCTTCACCTTGGTTGTGTGACTAGCAGCACAGATTTCTGTGAGATGCTTAATTGGGCTACATCTCTATAGAAAAGATCACCTTGAGTCTGGCATGGATTTTTTTAGTTTCCTTCCTATCCCTGGCTGTAAAAGTGGACTATGTCTCTTTAAATCCGCTCACTCCTTTACAATTGCTGTTTTGCAGAAAACACTGCTTCGATCTTTAATCTCAAAACAAAAGAGCTCAGACTCCCCAACTGTATTTATCTTTGCCCAAATCAGAAAGGTTGGAGGCTTAGACACCAGGAAGTCTCCCTAGAGGTAGGTGCATTTCAATAGTGGATGAAGGGATCTATATATAACATTCAGGTTAGATAGGCTTTTGCATGGGAAGGGCCCCAAAGGTACTACATAATTCCACTCTATTGAGGTTCTAATACTGCACCTGTCACTGTGGTGTCAGTGTGATATTAGAGCGGGTCACTGGGGAGAGCATATTGATCCCATCTGTATACAGTTTACAGCATCCTCTGCATCCTTTATGCCCAACACACCAGTCCTTGCCCAGTTTCCCCCCCCTCCTCTAACAGCAAAATCTTTCATCCATGAGCCAAAGCAAAACGGCTTCACCAGCTCTGATGTCCTCAGGAAATGTGTTGGGCTTCTGCCATGAGTACAGAGACTACTTCCACACCCAGAAGCTTTCAAGCAGTAAGCAGGATTAAGACACACAGCCGTAGGCTTTTCTGTGACCTTTGGGTATTTAAACAGTCTTAGCCTGGCTTCATGAATATGAGTAGACTTCTATTGGGTTTCCAACCCAATGCTCTCCCTGCACAGAAATACTTCAAATAGTGGGTTTGACTATGTTTTTAGATGGCTTGCTTGGAAAAGTAAACAATAACACTGTAAGCAATAATCAGACTTTATGTTTTTATTTCCCCATGATATTATGTTTCCCTCTGCTTTCAAGCCTGTTCTGTTTCTGTCTTACGCTCACTCTCTATGCACGTTTTTGGAGATCTAAAATCCTGCATTTGTGTGTGTACATAATTATTTTAAAGGCTTTCTCCAAGCCATTTGCCCACTAGAGGGTACTCCTGCTACATCAAAAATAGACATTTATGGCTGGACCTGGGTTTCAATGTGTCCCTCTTCCTTTTGGAGCAGGCTGTTCATTGACAGCACAGCCTGGATGTGTTCAGTTGTGCTGCTTCTCCAGCAGCCGTGGAGCTGCCTTGTTGCTGGTTGTGCAGGAGCCCAGAGATGCTGTAGTGCCATTTTAGCCTCTCTTGTTTCCACCCTGTTGGCTACACAACACTCTGCTCCTCTGTGAGCTGAGGTAGTTTGTCTGACCCACTGGCCATCAGACTGGGGGCCTGAGGTTAGTGCCAGCTCCAGGAAGCATGTGGAGAGTCCTCTACACCACACTACCAGGTTTTGATTTGAAAATGCTGTAATGGCTACATGGTCCTGCAGAAGCAGGACCATGGCTGAGCTAAGGGGTAGAATTTGGGTGCTCTTGTTGTTGGGGCACATTATCAGGGTCAGGAAACAGAAATTTTACTGGCCACCCTGGCAGATCAGACCATGTGTCTATTCTGGCCTTGAACTCTGTGCATGTGTTGGCTGTTGATGGATGGGAGGCTCCCTTAAAAGCAGATTTATTTGGCTTTCATGTTGTGAGACTGCTTTGGGTATGGCTGGACCCCCTCTTTTCTCCTCCATGCCTGAATGCCCCTCTGTATTTATGGCAGGCAGGCTGCCTGTAGGCAGGCAGGCGGGATGCAGCACATGCTGTGGTTTATGCTACTCTAGGGGCTGTTCTTTCATTGCAGCATGGTTTCAGCCTCTGAAATGGCACAGCTAGCAGAGGTGATTTTAGTTTTTCAGCTCTCATCCAAGGAAAAGCCCCAGGTTCCTTCCCTGTAGTCCCTTGTATCAGAACTATACCCCAGTGTCTTGCTCCCCTGCCAGCATCTCCCCTTCACACCTCTCTGCTCTGTAGAGCCTCTGGGATTTCCACCACTGCCTGATGCTTTCTCTTTTGAGCATGCTCGTGCTTCTGTCCACACTGATTAAATGAGTAGGCAGGAATTACAGTCAACCATCCATCACTGGAGTCAGTGTTCCCTTGACCCAGTCAAGATGAAAAAGGTCAAAATCTTTCTTTCCCAGGCTGTTCCTAGCAGCGAGATAGCCAGCTATGGTTTTCTGGCAATGCAAATCCAGACCTATGCTGGGGCTGGTTCTCCTTCCTTAAAGAAGCCCAAGTGGGCTCTGTCACCAGCTAGACAAAGTGATATCTTTACAGCAATGACAGTCACAACTTAGCACGGTAGTTGGTTCAAGTCTTCTACGCTCAGGAGAACAAAACATCATCTTTTGCAAGAGAGGGCCTGTAGCATATGTTGGTATTTGGAGCAATAAATCCCAAATGTGCACCACGAAAGGGAAGGCCACTCCCATCAAGTCTATCTTAGCCCTCTCCAGAGATGCTTTTATTTGTATGTGCTGCCTATAGGTGGGTCTCCTAAGTGTGTGCTGTCAAACACAGGTGAGGAGATCATCCAAAACACTAAATGCTCTACTTGAGCATTGGTCCTCTTCGGCTGAATCCGTAGGCCGTGGGATATTGCAAGAAGCCTAGTGGTGGTTGGGATGTAGTTGTTCCTGGAAGCATCAGCAGAGCTGGCTCCTCGTCAGATATCTGTGTAGCTACCGGAGCGGGGACAAGGAATGACATCCATGAAGCTGGAGAGTAAGTTATGCTGTAAAAAACAGCAAATCCTTCTCTCTTGCCCCAGACTGACAGCACTGAGGTAGCAGAGGCCATGATGGGAGGCTGGAATAGCACTCTGGAGTGGAAAGGAAGTTGGGGTGACAATCAGGAAGGGGAAAAATGGGAAACAGAGCTTACAAAAGGGAGTAACTCACCACTGTGACTAACTGTTCCTCTGCAAACCCTGAAGAAAGTAATCTAGCAGCTCAGAATTACAGTAAATTACAGACCTGGCTTAGTCTGTCTGCTGAGTGCTCTCAGCCTCTATTGATTTCAGAACCAGGCTACGAATTGCTGCCAGGCAGTGAGCTGGCTGGTGGCTGAACCCTTATGTACTCGCCTGGGCCCGATTCTTCTCTTTCTCCTAGTTCCCATCAGTGGCTGTAGATGCTATCGGTCAGTCCAGCTGAGTGATGAATCTACTCCAGTTTACCCCCCTGTAAATCCAGAGGAATTTCACAAATGCTGTAACAGCCCTTTCGAGCTTGCATCAGTGTAATGGAGCCCCTTTTTCTCTCCAGTACATCCGATTCTTGGTCATTATCCAATATGTTCCTCAAGGCAGCAGGACATCTTGAAGCTCTGTTGGAAGGAGGAGTCTCTATTCCCTTCTGCCACCCCTAGACATGCACACCAAGGGCAGCCTGCTGAGCATCTCCATGCCGTGCGCCTCTGGTTCCTTCCCAGCTGAGAGCAGATCAATCTGGGAGGTGGAGAAGAACATCTCATTCCACCTTGCGCACACAGAACTGCCGGGGCCGCTCTGGAGAGCTGTTGTGCAAACAAACATCTATTTGTTTGTTTGTGCAGCCCGTAGCAATTACGACATGCTGAACTCTGTATTTTTCGAAGCAGGGGCACGCTGCTCCTGAGGACAGAGGACTGTTTGAAACATTCTCAGCCAGGGGACGTGAGTCAGCTCCATCGGAGAGGCCTTGTCTGTTGGTGCTGACAGGTCTCTGACAAGCCGCTGCTTCTCAAACAAAAGGGGAGTCTATTGAGCCAGAGCTCCCTAATGGAGAGGTTGCAAGAGGGAGGATTAGACTTGCTAATCAGGAGGAGTCTGGTGCCCCGTGTTGGGACAGCTTTATTCATAACAGTGAGTCATGTGTGCTCAGGTTAGCAGCCTTGGGGGCAGGCAGAGTGTAAACAGAGAGAGGACTTTCCCTTAATAAGAGCTGCAGCCCTGTAATCGAGGCAGCTCCAGTCCATGAGATGTTCCCAGCCTCCAGCTGCACTTTGTTCAGCTAAAAATGTGTTGGATTTGCTCTGTTCTCTGACTTTTCTTCTCTTATTCTCCCTTGATCTTTCCACATCATGCTGTGGCATGCAGCCCTTTCTCTCCCCTGTTTTATGTGCCTTCAGTTAATCTGTGGTGCCTATTTTCTGGCTTTTGGTGTGACGATCTCTTGAGTTGGGAGGCTTGTTGCTCTGTGTATGATAAAATACACAGTGTGGTACAGAGCAAAACCAGCAGGGAACCTTTTTGAAAGAGCTGCTCTCTTGGGTGATTAGACGGTGATGGATTCAGGGTGCATTCTCCAGGGCTCGTGAAAGCTTGGAGACCAGCAGTGGGTGGTTGGGCTTTGCTGGAGGTCTGTACGAGCTGTCTTGGAGGTCTGGAGTGGGAACAAGGCTGGTGTTATGGTTGGGGAGTGGGGACAGCAAGGAGAGATGGGAGGAGGGGGAGAGGCGGAATGAAGCCAAGCTGCTTGTGGAGTCTCCGACTCTGAAGACATTCCAAACCTGCCTGCATGCCGTCCTGTGCAACCTGCTCTAGGTATCCCTGCTCTGGCAGGGGGGTTGGACTAGATGATCTCCAGAGGTCCCTTCCAACCCTTGTGATTCTGTGATTCTGTGATTCTGTGCTGCTCAATTGAGGTTGGCCGGTGGGGCTTTGAAGGGGCGACATCAAAGAATAAGTCCATGGCTAGGACAGAAGTCTGGAAGAGCAGTGCCTTGAGGTCTAAATCTAAATCACAGAGGATGGACCAGCATGTGAACACATCACATGGGGAAATCCTCAGTACCAGCCTAGAGCGTGTGGGGGAAGGGGAGACGAAACTAATGAAGATAGATGTTGTACCTGGAGGGATGTTTACTCTTGCTTCCATTAGGTACTCAGACATATGAGAACAGCAAATAGTCTCAAAGACCCAGAATAACCTTGGGAGCTTTATCAGGATCTGTGCTTGTGGTTCCCTCCACATGGGCTGACACAAATGAAGTGACTAATGATGGTTACCCCTGATTACCACAAAACAGCTTAAAAATTGAGCACCTTTAATGAAATGGAGCTGTGTCAAATCCTGACTCCAGCGTGTGCTGTCTGTCTGTTGCTGTGTCTGCTGAGCTGTTTGTCTGCTGAAGGGGGAAAAATAATGTGAAGCTGGAGAGGAAACTAGGCTGAGAAAAGTGTTTTTTTGTTGTTCTCAGTCTCAGCCTTTCCAAGCGGGTTCCAGTAGGTGCCAGTCTCACCTTGTGGAGCGGGGGAGAATGGAAACTGCTAGCAATTCTTCACAGAAATATGAAAAAATACAGCAGAAGTGGGGGTGGGAGTAAAAATGAAAGCCTATAGGAAAGACCTCTGTTCTCTGGGATGCTCACTTCATTTCTTTTTCCCTACTCAGCAAAGTTTATCTTGGGCTCGGCAGCACAGACTGGTCTCCCCCCCTGCTCTTTAATTAGTGTGTGGTAAAGGAAGAAGGTGTTGGGGGAAGGAAAGGGAAATGGGATATTGTGTTTTGATGCCCCAATGGGTAGAAAAATGCATGGTTTCCAAATATGATAGTTAATGCTTAATCTGACAGACTATCTCTTATCAACAGGCTTTATGTGACACCCCATTATGTGATAATGGAATACTGTATGGAGACCACAGGAGACCCAGTTCCATTCAATTAACTTACAAAACAGCAGACCTCTGAAAGCATCTTTGTCTTCTCTTTCCCCCACCTCTTTCTCTCCTTTTTTTTTTTACCCTGAGAAAATGAGAGACTGAATATTTCTATTTTGTTTTGCAGAGGATTAGTACCAACTAATAGGATTAATATCCTGAGTTGTGTGGCAAATGGAACATTGTTAATAGGGTGATTATTAGAGAATTATATGGAGGGGCAAAAAAAAATTAAAGGACTTGAAAGAAAAGTATCTCTGTGTTGGAGAGACTGCCATTTCTGTGCAATATCCCAGCTGCTGGCCTGCCCGTTCTGGCTCATACTTCTTTATTTCTCAGGCTTGCTCTGCCTCTGGGATTGACTTCAACATCAGTACAGGGCAGGAAGCAATTTCAGAGGCTGGAAGTGCTGGATGCAAAGAGCTGGCGCCTCCTCCAGGGCTAGCTACCAGGACCCGAAAAGTAAAAGGAATGTAAAGGATTTACAAGTACCAGATAGTCAACATTTCACCTGGCATCCTGGGGATGCCTTCCAGCTGTCAATGGACTTCTGCTCATGATGAATAACTCCATCTCTCCCTCTTGCTTCCTTCCTCTCTGGCCAGTTTGGCTTTGCCCACGGGCTCTGACTGCGGGCAGGCAGCAGAGAGAATCGCAGTGTGTGTGTGAGTGTGGGAATGTTAGCACTTGAACACGGGCAGCTCTGTAACACGTGCTGGAGAACTTTAGTCTATATGAGTTTGGAGAATCAAATATAGCTGGCAAAAATTCTGCAGTGGTTGCGTGCCGTTGCTAGCAGGTCTAACAGGCAACTTCGGCAAGCCAGTGGGTGGACAGGCCTGGAGTTCTGGTTCACAGCTAGGAAGGCACATAGCTACATTCTGCTCAGATCTTGCATAGTCCTTAAGGACACTTATTTGTTTCCCAAACCCTGTATGCGTGTGTGGGTCACATTCACCTAAAAGAACATGTGTGAGTATGAGGCCCTCAAAGGAGGAACTCCTGGGAGAGAGGTTTCAGCAGCAGCTGAGCACAGATGATGCATGGAGATACTTTCTGACATCGGTCTGAGAGAGTATCCTTATGCACTACATAGATCCTTCTGTCCCAGGCCACAAACCAAAGCCATCCACAGCAGTGGATGGTTAGTGGACAGGGAACTGGCACTAAGGGCCTGCACCGTTCAGAGGCGTTTGCTGTAGGAGGCTTTGTCTGAGCAACTGATAGGGATTTTTTCCCCTGAACTCGATCCCTGTTACACCATGAGTCACTACTATTTATATCAGCTGTCGATCTCTCCCAGTGGCAGCTATTTCTGGCTACCTGCCTTGTATTCAGTGGAGATTTAACACTTTTTTCTTTTTTTTTTAGATTGAACCTCATTTTAATTCTTTTTCAAACATTTATCTTAGTTTGTTTTTCAGCAGCTGATGAGCTGTCTGGAGTTGAGTTGCCCTCACCTGCTGCTTGTCGTTCTGCTGAAAATGGGATACCCAGTGCTACTTTTCAGCAGATTCAGCTTTGTCTAAAAGAGCACTTTGCCACAGACTAAGAGTGTCATGCCATCTAGAAATGAAAGGCTACAAGATGAAACAAAGCACTTTGCATCAAACAGGCATTTTAAACACTGTAGAACTACAATCCAAAGTAGAAGGTTCGCTTTGTTTATGGCCCTTTTTACCCTAGGAACTCTGCAAGCAAACAGTAAATAATCCATTCTTGCAAGAGGATCAAAAAAGACCAACCCCTTTTATTGAAAAGAGAAGGGAAATGGGCCGTGTGAAGGGCTATGCCTTTAGCCATACTGAAGAAAGTGGTAGCTGAGCTGAGAGTCCAACCAAAATCTCCTGAGGTCCATTTGGGTTCTTTGCCCACAAGGCTGTGCTTTCTGCTGTGGTCTGGTTTCCCTCCCTGATCTTCCTGTGCACACTCAGAATTTTCCAATCTGTCATAATTGGTTAAAAAAAACGGAATCATTCTCTTATCTTTTATCAGGACCAGGATTTTCCTTTTTCTCCCCACATCCCAGTCAATGAAGGGATCTCCTGCGTGCCTGGGGCCCTCCCTGTAGCAGAGCAAAGTTCTAGGCTGGAAGAAGCCATGTAGGAGCTGTGTGCAATTCCAAGAAGGGGAGGTCCTCTGGGACCTGCTGGGAGACTTCTATAGCATAGCTGATTTTCTGTGTTGCATGAAGCGGGGGCACAGTTATTGTGGCACCTGGCCATACCTGCAGACTCAGCGTGACTGGTGAGTTACCCATTTTACAGCTAGGTCAGTTGAGGGCAGGCACTGGTGAGACAGGAGTGTCCTGAGAGGCTCAGGCTGTTGGATTGTGCACCCTGACCCTCTCACAGAGAGGTCTGAGGAGCCACCTCTGCTTGTCCGTGAAGCCAGCTGCTCTGAGGCAGGACATGTAGGAACAGCAGGATGGTGTTTTACCTTCACCTCCGTGGAAGGTAAAAGTCTGCGTAATTTAAAGATGAGTTCCCTTATGCCAGGCTATGAAAAGAGTCTGCAGAACACTCCCAAGGTTTCCATTTAATTACCAATTGCAGCTGATTTCACAGAGCAATTTCTAAGCCTCCAGCAAGGCCTTGTGGCAGTTCTTTCATCTCTCAGGCTTATTGGGAAAAGCTGTATTAAACGTCTTTTAATCCTGCCTTGGATGCACTACCTTTGATCACCTACAATTTTATACATCTGTGCTCAGGCTCACGTTCCTACGTACGTGCTTCCCTATCCAAAATGCTTTAAACTGTGTCCGTTGATTAGAAAGTTTCTACTGACTGATACAAAGCATCCTGCAAACTTGACTGAAATACCCTGATAGCTAATGATAATCCAGAGGGTCTGCATGATCCAATCGTAAATTTTGGCATTGCTGGATAGACTGATGAATGTCAATTCCTGGTCTATGTTTTACTCCATGTTTTCTTCATAGAGAACAAGTTTCTGCAGGGGAAAAGAAAACAATAAATGCCCTTGCATGAAAAGAGAGAGCTTTAGCCAGATCTGGGATGAAACACTTTTATGTATTAGTATAACTTCAGTCTCACTTGAGTGTGGCACCACAAGAAGGTGGGATGTTCCCAGAGAGGATGCAGAAGTCTACACGCTAAAAAGCTAAGGCTTCTCTGTTCATTGAGGACAAGCAAGGAGCTGGAGCTCTGAGCTCTTAGTCCAATGTCCAAGGTACAGAACACTACGTCTCTTATGCTTCGTGTGATCAGGATCATAGGAATCTAGATCAGGAGAACCTGATCTCTTTTTCAGGAGGATCATAGTGGTAACAATAAGAGATTGCGCTTGGGATCCAGCTGGACTCCCAGCGCTCCTGAGCACTGCAAATGGCCCACGGGAGTTGTGCCACTTCACAGCAATTGGAAGGCTCTCCCTTTTGCATGTCAAGGATCTCTGCAAGAGCACTGTCATTTGGAAGAGTCCCAATGTCCACGGGAGAAGAAAAAGAAACGCCAGGAAAATGGTGCATGCTGTTCTGGGGTGGATATAAGCAAAAGTTCCACCACGTACAGACAAACTCCTTATCACAGCCATGAGAGCAGCGAGAAATGCACACAAAGCACCGGTGGGATTACCTGTCTGAAAAAGGCAAACAAGCCATGCCCTAAAACTGCCTGTTTATAAATGGGGACATCTGCCTACACCAACAGCTCTGTATGACCACCTGGACTTAGACTTGCATCAGTGCTGTTTGAACATATGTTTATTTCAACTACAACAAGAAAACTGAGTGTGGGGTCATGTTGTGGAGGGCTTGGGTTTGCTTACTGGAGCAGGAACAATCTTTTTCCCAGAAAGTCATTATCTTGATACTCAAAGAGAGAACAGCCGGAGAGGTTTGTGATCTAAGCAGCCGATGTGAAAATAGCTCAGCTCTGTAGGAAGCACAAGGTCAGCTGCCAGATGGGTCAGCTCCAACCCTGTGGTCTGCCAAGATCAGCATGTTTTGCACTGCAGCTTTTACATGGGATCTTCAGGATGTGACATTATCAGGCAGAAGCCATTTAGGTGTGTGCCCACTAGATCCCCAAGAGCCTGTCTCTTTAGAAGCATCATGCTTATAGAGAAAACGTTTTCTTCTGCTCTTTTTTTGAGGTCTTGGGTGCTGCTGCCCTCCCCTCACCCTAAAGACTTGAAGATCTGCATGCAACTGTGCTTTTTGTACAGTGGGAACATCATGAGATCCTCCATAAACTCCTCTTCCACTCGCCTATAAACCCTCCAGACCTCCTGTTCCTGTCTGGCTTTCTGCAGAGCCTGCACAACTTTTCCCCACGATTTAAGATTTTTCCCACAACCCGAGGACATCGTCTCCTCGGCTAACGCTTTAATACACTTATCCCACACTTCGGGGTGGAGAATATCCACCGGTTGGTCAATGACCCCTATTAATAAAAGCCTTGCAACTGCAAGAGTAAAATCTTTGGGTTTACAATCAATACCCCACTGCATATGTAATTGTGATACGACCTTCACAAGGGCTTCCATCCTCCTTGCGGGTCCGGGAGCGTCCTCCCCGCCGGGCTGGTCCTGCCGCTCCGGCCGCCGTTCACCCGTCCAGGCGACGATCCCCGATCCCCATTTTCCCGGGTTTCGGCACCACTTGTTGCCTTCGTTGGCGTGGCGACCTGGTTCAGGAACGACACGGCGGCCAACCCCAGGCCGCTCGGGCCATCAGCTCACAGACACCAATGTGGTGGACGGCAAATGGCGTTTATTGCAAGGTAACACTGTGTTTTATAACTTGGGTTTACAACGTCACTTCCGCCTGCTCACATCATAAATCACACGCTAATGGCTATCAGGAGAGGGACCCTATCTTCCCGTACAGCGCGATATCTTCCGACCGCCTGTCCCTAACTACCCACAACTCCTCTTTCTCCACAGCAGATGAACCTGTGGTTTTGGTTGGGGGGGATGAACTAGGCTAATTTCCTTTCTCTTGCTGTATCAGAAAAGAGAGTGAATCGTAAAGGAGTCTGATCCAAGAGTTAGACGTGAAGATCCAGCACTGGCACGCTTGCCAGGTCTGATAGAACTGTGATCTGATGTGTCAAATGCATTTTAGGGTCTCAGCTATGTGACAGCTTGCTAATGACTCTAAGCTTCAGGAAGCTTTGACTGATCCCTCTGGGAGCTGGCAGAAAAAACTGTAGGAAAACTTTTTTTTTTTTTTTTTGGAAAACATTTTTGTCAAAATCAAAACATTGAATGGAAACATGTCTCTTCCAGCATCATTTTAAACTGGAATGTGTCAAAACAAATGGTTTTATTTTGATTTGAGTGAGACACTTATAATTTTTACTTTACGTTGCAATAAGGAAACAACACATTTACCATATTTTTATTTATGTCTCTGCTTTTTGGATAATTATCAGAAATGAGGAACTGCATACTTCCGGAATGAATTCTTGGCATTTCTATTCAGAGATTTTCCATTTCTTGTTCATGATGAAAGCAGATGTGGATGTTCAGCCAGAACTACCACAGATGGAAACTCCAGTGTTTCAGATTCTTACCTCTGGCTCTAGTGTGTTTTCTTTAGCTGAAATCTTACTGTGCAGCCATTTGAAGGGGCCATCTTACAGTAGGCTGCTCTGGGTATTTAATGATGGTGCAATTGAAACCAAAAGCCAAAATTCACCTTATTATAAATGGAAAGTATTTGGTAATATTTAAGTGTGTTCTGGACAACCAAATACTAAGCTGAAAGCATAAGTGATGGTCAAAATAGAAGGCAGAAGAGTGCACTTTTGCCTGCAAAAATGAGTTAAGCAATGACCCTGGCATCTCAGTGTAGCAGATTAATCCTCTGGTTCCACCTCAAACTTGTCTTTTCCCTTGAGGCAGGAGGAAGACATTTTCCTTCTCTTCTGCCTGCCAGCCCTGCACGGGCTGGGTTCAGTTGCCAGAGTCGAACATGGCTGCAGAACGCGATGATAACCATAACCACCACGGCTTTAATTTCTTTCCAGCTAAGCAGAGCAGCTGTTGTGAAAATACTGCTGAAATGAATGTAGGGTATTGGACTTTGTTGTTCCTTTTGCTGCTGGTTTGCTAAATGAGTCTAGGTGGGTTGTGCCCATGGCTCTGCCTCAGTTTCCCTTTCTGTCTGGTAATCTGGGATCTCATGCTGTACTGTTGTCTCTGGCTAAAAGAGATTGCTGCCCATACAGGTGGGGAGTGCAGCTCCAGCAAGTGAAGTAGTTTTGGTGCAAAAGCTTGGAGTGGGGTAGACTGTACCAGCTGAAGGATCTTTTCTTCCTTTTTTGGGAGCAGAAGGTGCCTACCTGGGGCTTGAACTGGCCCAGTGGCCTCCTGTTTGAAGTGAACAGCCAGACTGTGAACTGGTGCTCAGGGCTGTTTGGATGGGTGGGTGATGGGGAAGTGGGGCAGATCCCTTGGGAAATCTCTCTTTCCAAACTGGTCTGACAATTTTTCTGCCTACTTTGAAGTTCCTGCCTAGAGGAAAAGGAGCAACAAAAGGGAAATGGTGTGTGGGGAATGCAGGAAAGAATGAAAGGAAACAAAAATAATATCTTCCCTCCACCTGCTAAACAGCTCTTGGGCAAAGGGGGCAATCAGCATGGTGCACCCCGTGTTGCTTGGGTCCCTGCTGATTGAAGCAGCGTCAGCTGTGAAGATCGATTCCTGTTTCTGGACTGGAGCCACACAGAAGTCCTCTTTAGCCCCCCTGAGACAGGGTTGACATAATCTGTCTTCATGAACATCCCTTCCTGGGAGATGAATCAGGGAATTGGAGACGTCCAGTGAGCCTGGCAGAGGAAGGATGCCCTGCTGCTTGCCTGCTTGTTTCATGCAACCTGTTCTCTGCATTCAGTCATTTTAGGCCCCAGAATTTCAAAACCGTGTAAATAAATCATGGTCCTGTCACACATTGAACTGAGCTGCCCACAATGAGCAGAGCACAACTGAGCTTCATCAGAAAAAGCTGGTCCTTGTTTGTGCTCCTGTGTGTTGAACAGCTCTGCTTTGGAGGACACAGGCTCAGCCTGGGCTTCAAAGGGCAGGATGCTCTGGTAGCCACGCTGACCACAGGGTTGGAGGTGGCATTTCCCCCCTGTTTTTCTTGCCCGCAGGCTGAAAATAGCTTGTGGGTTTTCTTTTTCATGCATTTGCCCCGAGGCTAATGGTGATTCTTGTCTTGTCTTAATTGCTTTTTAAAGCATGCAAAGCTCCATGTCTACCCCAGATAGCACTGAGCTCCGTGATGCGCTTATCATTTTCCCAAATACCTTTTTAATTAAATTGGAGCAGAGCGCTCCATTTTCTAGAGCTATCCGTCTTGGCAAGTTTCTTGTTTCTGCTGGGCAGGCGTTATCCTGTTTATCACTGGCAAAATCTGGTGAGTTTTCCACAGGCTTTGGGATTTGCAAGGAATTTTTCCTCTGGTAGGCAGATAGCTGCTCACACAAAGGCTGCTCAGGCTGGCTGCTGTGGGACGTGCTGCATCGGTTCAGGGAGGGTTTGTGGCAGGGCTTAGCAAGAAAAATGTGGTGTCTGTGATATAAAGGAATGAGGTTTGACACTGCATTAGGCCCTCTCTGCCTCTGAACTCTGCAAATCTGTGCAGGACAAAAAAAGACATTTTTTTTCTGGCAAAGATAAGGGCTTGGAATTTGGTTAAAAGGGTAAACCCAACCCTGTGAATTCGGGAAGCAGGCAGCTGTTCTGCTCCATCACAGGCACCTGCGATACTGGTGACCTCTTCTGCTCAACATGGAAAATTTGTTCTCTGCAGCACCTTTTGGCTTGACAGGCCCTTTGTTGCAATGTGCCATTTCAGATCTCCCTCCTTGCTCTGGGATTCAGTGGTCGAGCATCCGTCCTGCCCCAGCACACACAGCATCACTTTAAAACCCCAAACCCCGATCACGCCGTTGGAGAGATGAAGGTCAGCAGAGTGACTGTGTAGAAATGACCCTTTCTTCCTCTGAAAGCAAACAGCAAGCATCTGAGTCACATTTGCTTTGCTGGAGGAAAAAAAACAGAGGCGGTTTTCACTATTTTTACCACTGTTATCCCTGCAGAATCAGCTCTGCCCTGGGAGAGCACAGAAGTCTTTTCTGCCTTGTGAATCAACAGAATTATGAAGTTTCCTCTAAATGAGGGCTGTCTACATATCCTGATTGACTTTGTGCCTATGCCTTGAGCTACAGCTGTGCAATCCTTTTACAGGAAAGGGGTTGTGGAGGTGTCTGACATGGCCCGGGGAATCTTTTTTATGGCTGGTGAAGATGACTGAGCCAAAGAGAAAATTATTTGATCTCCCCAAGTGAGTTCATGGGCATTTTCTCTTGGCAGAGGGGTATGAGGAGTCATTTTTAACGTGTGAATTGAGCAGATTTGTTGCTGACATTGAGAAAATGGAGG
The DNA here is from genome assembly GCA_008921705.1 of Burhinus oedicnemus. Lineage (NCBI taxonomy): Eukaryota > Metazoa > Chordata > Aves > Charadriiformes > Burhinidae > Burhinus > Burhinus oedicnemus. The sequence goes on along the minus strand of VFFE01007584.1, from coordinate 349,517 downwards.
TAGTGTCCTACAGCAAAGCTTTGGAAATACAGCTTTTAAAAACTCCGACAATGTGTGACAGCTCTGAATTTTCCTCTGATGAATTAACTTCATTTGATAGAGACAATGCAGCTGTTTACTTGGCTGGGCACTCCTCACTTCTAATTGAAGTGATCAGGTGGGAGCTGAGAGTTAGTGCCTGGTGAGGGGTAAAACTGCTGGCATGGCAGCAGACAGGAACCCAGAGATTTAAGTGCAAATTGCACCAACAGCCACCAACACCAAATCCTGCATTGGTACAGAACAGAGAGGTCAGTGTCTAACTCCAGAGAGGGATGCTGATGAGGTGTTAGTGTTCTTGTCCCTGTGTTTTAAGGTTGGAACCTGGAATTTCCTCATTTAAAATAGTGAAGTTGGTGTAAGACTTGCAGTCTAGGAAAGTCTCTGCTTGGCTCTGAACATGTTTGAAGGTATCTCTGGCCTCTGGGGTTCTGGTTGTTTTCACTTCTCTTTTGTGGTTACCTAAGAGAAACTTACATGCTCAACCTGGATGTGTCATACTGATGTTCTGGGACTCACCCAAAGAAAGGTTTTGCATCTTTGAGACATCTCTTTTTGTCAAAGACAATTGGATCAGAGACGTTCAGGTTTGTTGAGTTTTGGTTTTGATTTTTTTTTTGTCACAACAGTTTTGTCTTGAAAAATGTCATTTTGATGAAACAGAAATTGCTCAGGAAATCTTACCGTTTTTGACAATTCTGCTTGGAAGGGAGCTAGGGAGGAATATCTTGAAAGTGCTGGAGCTCCTAGTTATGACATTTTCTGAATGGAAAGGAGTTTTGATTTATTTCTTTTTCTCTTTTCAAAATGATGTTTCAAAATGTAGTGTTTTGTGGGGAAAAAAGGGGTTGAGTCTGAATCAAATGCCTGAAAAAAAGGAAAAAAAAATATTTTGACTGATCCAAGGCAGTTCTTCAGCATTTCATTTTGCAACTTCTTTGGCTTTTCGGACAACATGGGATGATTTAAAAATTGTTGGTTGTTAAGTTCTGCTATCCATACTCACAGATGTGTTTCTAGGTTGAGCCAGTGATGTATGAACCATCCTTCTTTTTGTGGTGATAAATTACCTGGTTTCATAGCTGAAAAAAACCTGTTTTAATCCATTAACTATAGAGAACAAAATACCCCAAGTCTCTTGATTCACGGAACCATGCAAGGATCTTCCACTATATGAATTATTCAGGAGCAGTGGTGAAAATGAAGTACCCATTACATTTACAAATATTCCACAAAGAGTTCAAGGCTGAGCAGGAATAGATCAGACAGCATTTATTGTAAAGCCTTGCTGAGTATTACTGTAGATGTAATTTCCCGTAGTAATTAACGCAGGATCTGCAATCCAGCTTTGAAAAGGCGATTGAACCTTTCCCTGTGAATTTAGGAATCATCTGCATTATTACATGGTATAGGTGACTTGGACTGTTGAGCCTTTGTCTAAAATTAGTCCTCGGTGTGGTGGATGATTAAAGAGGGATTGTTCCTTCAGGCTACTTGGGATTGATGTTTTCTATTAAAAAACGCATTGCTAAGGATTTGTGAAATATAGAGAGCTTCTCTGGTTGTGTGTAACTTATTATGCAGATATGCTTAAGCTATCAGATAAATGATAAATGATTTCTATAAGTTGGATGGGTAGCATGACCCAAGGGTAGGGGTTTTTATTATTTTTCTTCCCCTCTAAGAATCGGAGAGAGCCATTTGTCAAGTCAACCAAGTGAGGTGCCCAGAGATCGTATGTCAAAGACTGTTCTGTCTGGAGTGGGTACAACAGGAGTTAATAATGTTGCACCTCCTCAGACCTCTTCATTTCTACTAAATTCCCCTGCCCTTTTCCTTGTTTTTGAACTACAGTTTCTTCTGGCCTCTGATGGTGTGACTGCCTCTGAGTGCTGCCTGCTAGGAAACTTGCCAGCAGCGCTGGAAATGAGCAAAAGCACCATCTAATGGTGTCTGAACGACCTTCTCTCTGCACCCGTACCAAAGCTGAGCTGACATCAACGGGGGACTAGGAGACAAAGTAATCCCTTCATCTCCCATTCCTCTCCGAGCAGTCAGTGCTTTGTTCTTGATCATCTGTCTCGCTCATGTGTGTCCTAAGCACCTCTCCAACCTGAGGAAAGAGCCACTTAACAGGACCTGGTTAAATAAAAGCCTCCTGAAGGCTGGCTGTTGTCCCACCCTGCGCACAAGGCCTTCCATTTCCACATTTCCACTTGGGAGCACAGGTTGTGTTTTGATTGATGGCAGACCCTCTCTGAGGGAGGACGCCAGAGGCATGGGGTGGGTAGAACATGGAAAGAGCAATATCCCGTGTGGCTCTTGTACTTGTGTTGGAGGTAAGCGTAGAAGATCTTTGCGATTTGCATTTAAGTTCTTTCTCGAGACAGAAAGTAAGGGGCTAATGGTGCCCTTAGGCACAATTAAGGCTGTTTGGGATGTGTTAGGTTGTGTTAGCTGTATCATTGGATGGTTTGTAATTGGTTTTTTTTTTGGTACTAAGTCATTGACCTTGCGTTGGAGAAAACTTATCCTGTTGGGCTGGTTTTTGAGGAACAAGACGCAGAGTTTGTTCTTGATGAAGTTCAAACATTCCTAGCACCATCCAATTGTAAATCAGGATTCTAAAAAACACGACTTTTTCTAATTACTTCCAGAACATTAATTCACTGATGGAAATTGGGATTCTGTTGTGTTAAAGTCCGTACAAAGACTATAAGAGTCACTGGCTTGAAGAATTACCTACTTAACAAAACAGAGTATGCAAAAAGTTATTAGTATGGCTCCCAGCTTTGAGATATGTGAAATCTTTTAAAATCAAAATTTCAGTGGAAGAAAGGGTAACTCTTTTGGAAAGACAGTTCTTACCTTTCAGTTAGCTTTGACTCCTCTTATCTCATTGGTAAAATAATTGACAAGAGATAGTGACTTCTCAAGGAATGTTGAATTTCTCAACGGTGACAAATGACAGTTCTGTAAAAACGACCCTTTTCTGCAGGAATCTATTTGACTGGATGTTTTGCTGGACTTGTGTTGGAAAATAATAATTAAATCGCTTCCCAACAGTTTTACTCTTGAAAATTGTTTTTCTTTTGTAAACTTGAAATATTTTAAACCAGTTCAAGGAAACAATTTAACAGTATTTCCTCAGTAATAAAATACTTTACTTTATAGGAGCTATTTGGTCCTTTCCTTTACTCTCCCTGGCTAGACCCCTTTGCAGGACTTTAAATCACAGGGCTTCCTGTCAAGCTGCGTAATCAAGTCTCATCAAAGAGAGGATTAGAAGATCTAAGAGACCTTTTTGTCATTGAGGCGAGGTATGTCTTACTCCACATTTTTATAGCACCTGGCACAACAGGGCTGTGATCAAGGCCAGAGCACACTGATACTACTACAAAACTCCTTGTTTGTGTTTTTAACCTGGTCTTGGAATTATGGTAGAGTTTGGATTTTATTTGGCTTTCCCAAGAACATTTTCTTTTCCTTAACATAATGTAAATAGCCCAGGATATGCTAAGAAGAGAGGGTCTGGGGATTTGAACAAATTGTGCTGGATTTGGGTAGTAGGAGATAATCCTCAGTCTGTACAAAGCACCTTTCATCTTGTTGTATTAGTTTTGTAGACAGCAATCGCTTTGCTCTAGACTGAATTGTATGTGACAGCATCTCTGTGCCTTACTACCTACTCTAGCAAAGAGTGCAGCAGGCTTTTTAATTACTGTAATCCGCTGTGCGTGATGCTGGTGTGTTACAGTGATGACTACATCCAAAGGATAAAGCATCTTGGGAGATGAGTGAGCAACAGGCACAGATAAGCTCTGCAGAAGTTCAGACACTGCCCACCCTGAAACAGCACTGGCTTCAGGAGCAGTTCTCGCCTCCCATCTCAGGGGAGTTCTTTGCTTTCCATTCTCCAGGGACATCAGCTGCTTTTCTGGGCATCAGCTGCTTCAGAGCTTCACTTGCTAATGCTGAAGGACAAGGGAGGCTCTGCTGCCAGGGTTGATATAAATATGTAATAATTTGGTTTTAATCAGTATTAACAGTGCTGAGATTACAAAGTCAGATCCGCTCATATCACAGTATTGGGGTAACGAGAAACGATCAGTGGCATGTTGGTCGAGTTCTTTCTTTCTAACAAAGCATACAGATAATTTGAGTATAGATCATAAATGCAAAATCAAAGACAGCATGTGCAGCTTCTTTGGGAAACTCCTGTTCCAACATCTTTGTCAACAGTGTGAGTCTAATTGTACACACGTCTCTGAAGGCTCAGAGAGCCCAGCATTTCATTTGTTTGCAAAGGAAACTTTGGGCTTGTGTATGTTGAAAATTTTCTTTCATTAAAAGAAAAAAAGCAACTAATAAAATGAAGCAACATATTGTTTTTCTTAACTCTGGCAGGTACCTATCTGATTGCACAGGTGGACTCAGTGTTGCTGTTTGTCCCTTAATGGCTTTGACAAGTTTCCAAATCAAATCAGGATGGACAGGAATGCACAAATACGCCTTTTGCGTTTGTCCTTCCTTCCCTACTTCAGGCTCAGCAGTGAGGCATGGAGACTCTATGAGAGCTCCACCCTTGCTCCTGAGCACAGATTTCCTGCATGGTTTCCAGGTGCAAATTCCTTGTCCAGAATCTTGCTATGTGTTTAGTAGTTTGGTGCCCACCTTCTGGCTGTAACACCTATTTTGCCAGCTTCATTGTTACAGTCCAGAGCAGCCCTGTACTGAACAAGGCAGTGCTGTAATGGCAGCGGGACAGGGAACCTGCAGCCCTTTCTCCCATGCTCTCCACTCTTTGATTATCTCTACAGCTGGAGCCATCAGGGACACGCAATTCATTGGCCATCACAAAGATGGATCTTGCCCCAAATCACCTGAGGCCTGTTACTGAGCACACAAAGTAGGGGGAGCTCAAGAAAGCCCCCTGGATGTACCTCAAGCCCCTTCCTTCTTCCCCTAAGGCTGCTCTGTCTGTTGTTTCTCCGCAGAAGTGTGTTATGGCCACAGCTCTCCCCGCATGCAGGTCTTCCCGGTCACGCTCAGCAGCTGGGGCTCTGGCTGCACTCTTCAATAAATGGAAATAAATTAATAGTTTTGTGGGCCAGGGAAGGAGCTTGGGCTCCAAGCGTTTGGCCTTTGAAAACCTTTCCTCAATGCCTGCTGTTTATCTGCAAAACAAAAGCAAATCAGCTGAGGGATCCTGGCCAGCAGTCCCTGCAGCGCCTCTCTGCCTGCCCCGCCGTTTGTAGCAGTGCCCTCCGTGGGGGTCAGCGCTGGGGCCCAGCCAGGTTTCTCTGCAGGTTTTAAGGCTGCTTACTGCAAAGGGGGGGCTGCAGCGGACCTCTCCGTAGTATGAGTCCCACTTTTACCCTAGGAGTTGCCCAGCAGCTGGGAGTGGCTGAAGCAGGGCTGCAGTTTCTCCCCTTGTCTCCTCTGAGAGCTTGCACCTTCCTTACTTGATTTAGTAGCCATCTCAGGATCTGCTTCTTTTAAAATTATCGGTGCTTTGGGCTGTGCAAGGGGCTGTGGCACGCTGAGTGCGGACTAAATCTCTGTTCTCTTCCTTCATTTTCCCTGCATTTATTGCTATATTGAGAAATTGGCCTGTCTTTTCCTCTTTTGCCCTGACAGTGGGGCAACTTTTCAGTGGTTTTTGCTCCAGTGTTGGCTGAACAGGGAGAGGGAACAGGCTCTCCTGTTTAGAGACCTCACAGATTACTCCGTAAAAATATCCTTGTTGAAGAAATCCTGTCCTTTCACATCTGTCTCTACATTTTTAGAACTTCACAGGCTGCTTTTCTGGGTTTTTTTACTGCTAAATTTTGCTTGGCTTTAGCTAAGTTCCTTCCTGGGAATTGCCTTTCCTTGGGAAAAATTCCTTGTCTTCAGAAATAACCAAACAGGTTTTGGTTTTGTTTTTTGGGTTTGTTTTGTTTTGGTTTTTTTTTCTGAAGAGCTGGGCCCACCCTGTCTCCCTGGAGTCGTGATACCATGGTGCCATAGGAAGGGTCGGCTCCAGCCACATGGGGCTGCTGCTCCTTTGGACCACGTGTGGTCCCAGTTCTCTGTCTCCTGTTCTGGGCACCAGACTGAGCTCCTCACAAACAGGTCTGGGCCCAGCCGCTGTGACATCTTTACTTAATGAGTAGCAAGATGTCTCAGCAAGGCATCGAAGTCTATGCTGCGTGTTCAGACTTCAAATCCCTGCCAATAATGCAGAGTTAAAGAAGGGGATTATAATGGTGCATAACAAATAACAAGGGTTTAAACCATCTTAAGAACACTGTACTTGGAAAAAGAGGGATTGTTTGGATGATGAAGCCTGCAGGTGTGAAGAAAAGCTTTTATTTCATGTACCTGTGCACTTGCAATAATAAAATCTGCTGTCTGATACTGGTTGTTACAATGAACTCATCCTGGACTTACGTATTCCTTTTGCTCTGATGCATGTGGGTTGTGATCACTTTCTGCTTCCTTCATAGCCATTCAGTCTTACTCAGGAGCAAAAATAAGAAGGATGAGCAGATACTAGGGGTGAAAGGCAATGTGGAAATCTGCCCTTCCTGACCTTCCCATCCTTTTCTCCTTGATTCATGCCCCAAGCAGAGGGAACCCCAGCAGAGCTCACCTCTCCTGGTTTGCATCACCCTTACAGCACATGTGGACTGCTCTTCACCGAGCCCATGCTGCCTCGATCGAGGTGGTAGATCCCAAATGACCTGGTTGTGGTGAGCTGCCTCTACGCAGGACCTCAGAGCTCTTTGAAAAGCCCGGAAGCCATGCACGCTTGTGTCCCTTTATGCGGGGGAAGGCCTGGGTGGTTTAAATCTCAGTGTAAAACAAGACTGTCATATGGGAGACAGAAGCAAGGGTGTCGGAACACGTTAGTGCTGCTTTAAGCACTTGCCTACCTCACAAATCCCCCCTTCTCTGTGAAATCCCACACAGACCTTGGTTTGTACAAAGGGAACTGGCAACTGCAAATGCTTGTTTGTTTTGTGTTAAACAAAGCTGCTTTTTTCCTTCATGTTTTTGAGTAGTTGCCACACGTGGCAAGGGAAGATGGGGAGGAGGAACCCTGTTTTTCAAATAAGAAAACCATCTTAAAAAAACAAAAAATGAGTAGATCTGAGGCATCTAAGAGAAGTATTTATTTAAGCCAGTGTGTGGTTTGCTTTATGCTTTCCCTCTTTGCAATGCTGAAACATCTGGATTTGTCTCATTTGCCAAATTAGAATGGCAGGCAGCAGAGGTGAAGGTGATTATATACAGGTTTGAAACAAACAAGCAAAACACAGTTGCCATTTCCAAGCCAAAGGTAGCCCTGCTGTAGACACCCATTACTGTGGTGCAGACTGATATCAGCTGTCGTCTTGTCTAAATCTAGTTTTGCTCTCTTGCAGTTTCTGTGCATCTTCTTTGATGGAGTCTGACTTTTGCTTGCTGGCTTCAAAGAAGAGGGTTTTTTTGGCTGGGTTTTTTTTTTTTTTTTTCGCTCTCCTAGTATTAAATTCATCTCCTGCAGGTTGATCTCTTCCTATTTTTATGTGTATGTACACTGAGGTCTAGGTCAGCTCCTCTATCATACGTTGCATGTGGCTACTAGTTCTGCTGGATTGCTGCATTGTAGTGGTACCCACCCACCGGTAGGCTGTAACTGTGACACTATCCCAGAGGCGCCCAATTATGGATGAAAGTGGTCCAGCTGCCTGCATAGATTAGACAGAAGAAAACGCGATTTGCCATCCTTGTAGATCTTCTGACACACTATGTTCACAAAGGGCAGGGTGTCGAAATGCTTTGACTTGGAATAAGAGAAGAAAAAAGCAAGAAAATGGGTCATAATGAAAAGGACTGGGGTGGAGAGGGAAAATGCATTAGAGATGCTGCAAAGTTCTGTGCTGCTCTGCAGGTTATTAGCTTGTCTCGTGGAAATTGGGAAGTTTCTACACACTCTTAAATACCCAAAAGAGCAACTTTCTTGTGTAATTCTACTTCTTGAAGTGTATATATTTCCACTGAGCGTGGAAATAACTTTTTGTGCCCTGCATAGAGTGACTCAGAGGGAAGTTCCCAAGCAGAAGTATATACAAGAGACATTATGGGTAGCAGGACTCAAACTTGCCTTCTTAAGTTCACAACAACCTTCTATCCCAAAGAAGTGCAAAACACATCATGCACTGCATATACAATGTATGCTCACAGTACAGTTGAAAAGCAGCTAACTCTGTGAAGAAGATAGCACAATCCATTGTATGTTGAAGGTCTTCACTGAAGAAAGGCTGAACAAGGCACAGCCCTCACAGGGCCTACTAGGACTCCATGTGGCATGGAAAAAAGTTCAGGGACTTGGAAAATGCTGGGAAATGCCTCATTTATGGCTCATAAACTCAGACACACACAGCATAAGGCATTTTCAAGAGTTCTTCAGATTGTCTGACCACTTGGCCCCCAAAGATGGAGATGCAGGAACTGTAGAACTGAACTATAATCAATAAAGGGCACATTGAGTACCCACCTCCTCCTTTCTCTCTGCTTTTCTCACTGTGTATAGTGCTGACAGGCTTCTTAGTAGCTTCCAAGTATTAAGCTTCCAACTAACCTTGCCCAGACAAGCAGCTGCAGTGGTCATTTTTGTGTGTTGCTGTTGAGTGGCCTGTATGCTGGTCTCTAGCAGGCTATATAGGGGAGGGGAGGAGAGGAAAGACTCCCTCAGCTATTTCTCCAGCTTCTTTACTCCTGGCCTTCCTTCCTGTTTAGGCTTCTCTTTTTTTCCCTAAAGCCGTCCTTTTTCTTGCAGAAAAGCCATTCAGTTGGCAGGAGATCTCTCCAGGCATTTTGAGGATTGTCATCACTCTCTGTTCTGCCCGGGGAGCTTTTGGCCATTGTTAGCTGGATTCACAGTTCAGCTCATTTTCATCTTCATCCAAAATAGGGAGCTAAATACAGAAGTGCAGCTCCTCTATTAATATCCTCTGCGTTATGGTAGGACCAAGCTGCCAGGTGCTGTACTTTGTGCATAGGGAGAGGGACTATTGTTCCATTGAGCTTGAAGCAAAAGCACAGAGAGAAGCCAGATTACTTGGGAGAGCTGAAAAATCAGCTTTGGTTTCCCAAGGCTCAATCCAATCTTTGATCCATCAGGCTATGCTGTCTGTTAGTTTGAAATTGCTCACTTCCATGAGGGCTTGAATCTGCCCCCCTGCAATAAAATGTGATGCTCTTGATGTCTGACTCCAAACTTTCACTGCCTCAGGCCTCTCCTGAGGGTGCTTTCTATTCTAGCAGCCGAGAGCCACTAGTTTTTAATTTTTTGCACACATTTTATACATGTCGGAAGAATCTACTTGACTGTCTGCTGTCAGATTTGTGCTCCAAAGGCAAATATCCTAATTACTGTTGCGCTCCATGGAAAGGTAGGGCTTCATGGAAGTGTCTAAATAACAGATTTATTTGCTGATTACATGACCAATCCTCTTCCTTACCTCTGGTGTTTGTATCTTACTGGATTTGAGTTGGTTTAAATTTGGTGGCATCATTCTGTTCCATGAAAAGGCAGCTGATAGGTAGCAAGTTCTCACTTGGCATGAACCATGCTGGACGTGGGCCTAGTTCACTCTGGTGGTGAATGGCCACAAATTTCCTGACTAATTCCCGAAACAAAGAACCTCTTAGAGATTCACAACATACCCGTGGTGCCCTTAGCAATCTCTCTTGCCATGCTCTTCTAACAGACTCCCAGTTTGTGGTGTTGTAGGCTGGACTATATAGTCTCACCAGTCACACTTTCCTGTATGGAAGAGCTCATGTCCCCAAGCAAAACTCGGACTCTGTCTTCTGGTGTAGTCAATAGATGCTTCAGATGGAGTGGGCTTCCTTCACTAGCAGGGACTTTGATCTGTTGACTGCAGCTCACAAAGGTGTCTGGGAAGGATTAAAGAAGGTATCACTCAGAAAACAGAGGCCAGACTTAGTCCTTTAAAGAGGGTGAGGGTGATGTAGCCATCAGAACAGCTCTTAATGGCCTCCTATTAGCTGCACAGTTTTGCTGGCTGAAAAATTACCTTTTCCCTGGATAAGATTAGAAACAAACTAAAAGAACACCCCAAGCATTAACAATCATAATCCTGAATTCACTCTGAGCGCACACTTGCATTTGAACACACTGGAATAATACCAGAACTTTTTTAGGTTAATAATTAATTGCATGTTTTTAATTAGAAATTGCTGTTGCATCCGCATGGACTTCTAGCACATTGCATCTTATTAAAGCTGTAATTGGAATGCCTTATTTATTTGTTTCTTTTGTTAATGTTCATATTCCTGGCTCCTCAGGTCACTAGAGCTGCAAAAGAAACTTGTTTAAAATGAAATGCAGCAAACTCCCAACAGTAAATGTTCCTGTATGATACTAATTGTTCTTGTTCCTCCGTGTTCTGGCTTGGTACTTTGAGATGCTGGGGATATTTATGTGGTGTTTCTGCTCGTGGCTGAGTGTCTAAAATGGCACAGATTCAGCTGCTCACTAGGTACTTCACAAGTCCATGGTTACCCCTGATGCTCTCCCATGGAGACCTTGAGTGGGCTGTGCTGTACTGGCTATCAGATTGCGATGTAGACATAAGCTAGATGATGGATGATGTTTCCAAGATGGAAGTATTTAAGGCACTCCCAGAAGCCATTCTGATAGCAAACCTAGTCCTCTGCTGCAGCTGGGAGTGCTGCGGAATGGGACTGAGTTCAGCCCTGTCCCCCTTCCTGATGAGAGATGTTTAGAGCTTACTCATTCCTGTAAACCCAGTGGGAAGACTTCCTGTGCTCATCAGCTCCACTGTTCCTTCTGGCCCTTCTGCATCCCCCCCTCTTATTTCAGTTACTGGAGGCAAGCCCAGACGAAGAGCAGAGACTCATTGCTGGGAAAGCTCTGCTTCATGTCCAGTCCAGGCAATCCAGACAGCTCTTGTGCTGGCTGCAGGGAATTGACGAGGCTGGGAAGAATGGCTTGTGTGGCTCAAAGCAACTGCTGAGGTGAGCCCTTAAATATCAGGTAGATACAGCATGACAACTATGCTAAGAAACGAAGCTGGAGACCTCCATAGGCTTTGTAAAACTTTGAAGTAGTAAATCAGCATAAGCATAGCTGGAGCAGTCACAGCTGAACAGAAGGGGAAGACAAAACAAAGGCAGAGATTCTTCCTAAAAATGGCACAAGTGGTCAGTGCTAGAGCTGGTGTTACAGCCACTGCCTCCCAAGGCTCCTCAGCCTTTCTGGACATCACGGGACAGGATGCAGCTCAGAAATGAGAAGACCTCTCCAGTTTTCAGCAGCACAGCTAGAAGTCAGGTATCCCCTTGTGACCTCAGGGCAATGTATCCCAGGTACGAGTCCTTGCTGCTTGGTGCTGAGCAAAGCTGGTATGACAGGCCTTCCCCAGCGGAGGTGTATTCCAGCTGGCAGGGGTTTACATTCGTTTCGCATGGCACTTTGGATCAGCTGCCAAGAGGAACACAAAGTCTGAGATGGCAAAGTCCACAGCGTGTTGCCTGTCTGACTAGATTTCTTCCCTGTGGTGATTTAGTGCCCAAACAAGACTGTGGTCCTGTCTCAGGTGAGGGTGGATGTGAATAGTGTGATGGTGAGGATCCAGAGGAGGGCTCTAGGAAGGTCTCAGTGAGGGATTGTACAGTCCTCCAGGTCGTGATGGGCTGGAAACTCCTTTGGGTCAGTCCAGTAAAGGCCTGTGGAAGAAATAACAGATCATCGGAAAGAACAGGTGCTCTTTCAGCTACAAACAAAATTGCATTTTGTTCTACTTGTTCCATTTGTTTCATTATCTGCTGAGAGAATTGACTCAGAAATCCTATGTTGTGTAAGAGATAAATGAGATAATCCAAGGACCCTTTGTAGCCTTCTAATCAAAAGTCTGCATGGAAGCTGACACCTAAAATCTGCCCTCATTAAGACGGTTCAGAGATTACCAGTTGCAGGCCACCCGATTTGCCTGTAGAATATTCAAGAAGTTGAAGTAAGCTCCACAGATGTGAAAAGCCAGCGTGTCAAAGCAACTGCAAAACCTTTGGCACACATTCAAATAGTCCTCCGAACACCAGGATTTGGGCTGATTAGAAGAGAAAACCAAAGCAATTTTAGGAAGAGTTGGGGGGGGGGGGACGGGGGGGAGAAAGAAGTAAATTTAGACAAGAAAAAGCAATTACAGGCTTAAAAGGAATAATAAGCATCAATTAGCAGCAAGTATCTCTGCCTACAATGAAAGCATTTTCAAGTACATACACGGTGGAATAGAGAAAGAGAAAAGACAGCTCCGTCAATGAATTACAGCAGGGATTCCAAGATAAAGGGGAGCAAATGCTGCGGAGATATTAAACAATTACTTAGCATCTGCCTTTCAGAAATTAAAAAGGTGGAGGTTGCCCTGAATTGAGGAGCTTTCCAAAGAGACTAGATAAGACTGCGGATGTCAGCTGATAATGCCGCGTGGCTGATTCTCTTCCGAGAGCCTCTTGCGTTTGGCCAAATACCAGCTTTCCACAAAGCGCTGCAGAGGCGGTAGGGCGATACCAGGGAGCTGAAGGCGATGAGCTACACAGGAGACGGGTAACCAAGTGCCTGCTCTGCGCTGGCGTTGCGTGGCCGCCTGTCAGGATGTGTGCAATTGCCTCCTGTGGAAAGGGAATGGGGGAAAGGTTTGGTTTTGTGCATCTGCTTCTTGCTGCTTGTGCTCCTTGGTGAATGATTGTGCTTCCCGTTCCCCTAGCCAGGATTTTACGCTTGGTTGTGCCCGGTGGGGAGCTAAGTGATGGACAGCTGTGCTGAGGAGCCCAGACTTGGCATCTATTATAAAAGGAAAGCGATGACAGGATTCAATTGGCTTCACTTCTTCTTAGCTGTGGCCATGTTCCTAGAACAGGCCACTAATTGGATCACACCAGTTACTCTGTGGAGCATAGCTAATCCTTTTCTGTCTCTCTCCTGTTCTCCTGCCCCAAAATAATGGAGACTGGGGATGAGCCCAGGATTGCAGGGAGTTGTTCTGTGTCTGGGGCACTGATTTTTTTCTTTAGCCTTTGCTTAGGAAGATCTTGCCCAGCCCCTTTTCCTGAATAGCGGCAACTGGCAGAGATCAAATACATCTTCCACTTTCATCCCTTCTCTTCTTAGCAAAGACACATCAGGAGCTGTAGCAGTGCCCTAGAAACGATCACAGTATACAGCATGGATGTGGGAACTACTGCCAAGTCAGTTAATTTTGGCAGCCCACCTGCATTGTGCAGTTCTGGTCTTCCCATTTCATAAAGGATCTAGGATAACTGGGAGAGGTTCAGAGCGGGGTGACAAGTGATCAGAAGTCTGTAATAGCCTCTGTGCAAGGGGTGAGTAGGTAGCTCTGACTCCTCTGTCTGAAGGAGTACTGATTGCAGGCGTGTATGAGAAAGGTCTATGGAGTCGTGAGAGGGCTGCAGAGCATGGATGGGCAGGGATTTGTTGTGCACTACCACTTCCAACACAAGAACTAGAGAGCACCAGGTGAAGCATCCTGTTGTAGGTGACAGCATCAAAAGAAACAAAAGGAGGTTGGTGCTTGCAGTGGAAGTTCAGCTGAGGAACTCCTTGCTGCAGGATGGTTTATGCAATATCAAGGGGACGCTAGATTGGTTAATGGAAGAGAAATCTGCTAAGTACATGGAAACCCTGTCCAACTCTGAATGTTCCTGAGACACAAAGATTGGAGTCTGAGAGACTATTTAGGGGAAGATTATATGTTTGCTATTAATTCTTGTGCTTTTCCCAGGTATCTGTTTTTGGCTGCTGTCAGAGATAGCTACACAGACGTTTGGGATGACTGAACTGCTCTTTAGGCTTGCGTGTTTTTCTGTTGCTGTGTTCTAGTGGTAATAGTCTCACTGCAGCAGCAGCAGGATTACAGAGCTCTTTCGGAAAAGCAAGATCAATTTTAGTCTGTGTGGCTTTCTCCACTGCTGTGGCTGGGATGATACAGGTACACATGACAGACAATAAAAGCCAACATGGGTCTCCCTCTCCAACACACTGCAGTCATTTCTGTGACCTCAATGCAAGCATGATCCTGCTAGCATTAAATGGAGCTGAAAAATACTGGTATTACTGCTAAAGAGTAGCTATTTCAAGAGTGGGAACGAGTGAAGGAACACCACTGATACTTCAGTTGGTAAATGAGCAATGTAACCCTTTGCCTCCTCAAGATCCAGTAGGTCTCTACAGCAATCCAGAATTGGGCAAAGAAAGCAATTAGCAATGTAGTCTTCCTGTGTTTTTCTGTAACTACCTGGAAAATTAAAAAAATCATATCGTGAGCTGCCTCATTCTAATGTGAACAGGGAGCAACTCACTTGAAATCAGTAGCATTACCCATATTTGTGCCAGTTTCATTTGTAGCTACTGGCATCTTGGCTTGCACATGTTTTCATGAGGCATTTGCACTCTCCCTTCTGCAAACAGTTTCTGCAGCAACGCTTAAGGCTGTGTCAGAGTAGGTGTGAAACTGGGTCTCATTAGGATCTTAGCAAATGCCAAGTGAGCCATCTTGACAATGACTTCTCTCTTTTCCTCCCAGTCATCTACAAGGCTATGCCAGGGCAGAATGGGCAGTGGAAACAGAAAGGCTCATACCTTCTCTTAAAATTGTTCCTCTGCAAAGTATAGAGGGTCTGATCCTGTCTAATCTGGCAGAGGTGAAAATGCCTTAAAAGCATTTTGTTGCATGTCAAACACGCTACAACTACCATTCCCTCTGGGACAAGACCTGGGGCAGGTTCACAGCCAAAGCAGAGATTTCTCTGGGAGCAACCAGTGTGAGACACCCGTGTGCTGCTAGGATCTGCTTGGAAGTCAGTCAGCAGTTGACATCCAGGAGTGAACCTGGATCAACTTTTCCATGCTGACGCTTGCTCTTGTGATGGCAATGTGCTGAGATGGCAGAAGGGTCCGGCAGGATTACAGCGGGAGGAGCTCTCTGAGGGGAGAGGAAGGTGGGGAAACGAATGCTCTAGTGAACTAATTCAAAGCTGTTTTTTAATTATAAAAAAGAGTGAAGAGAAAATGAGATAAAAGTCAAAGACAAGAAAAATCTGCTTAAGGCTGGACAGAGCTATCATGCAAATAGGGATTTTAAGTGGAAAATTAAAAAAAATTAGCAATAAAGAGAAGAGAAGCAAAAAAGTAGCCAGCATAAAAATTAAGTTGCTGAGTCAGTCCTGGAAAGAGTTCAGAAGAGAGGGCTTCTTTTTTTTTCCCCAGATAGATCTTTTCCTGTAAATAATAGATGAAATAGGAACCAATAACATATATGCTGGAGTTTGTGAATGCTGAGTGTGCTTTCCCTCATTAAAACTATTTTTTAAAATACATTTATGGGGGAACCCCCCCACCCCAGCAGCTGGCAAGTTCAAGAGCACCTTGCAGCCACCTGTGGCCCAAGGGTTTGCCGAGTTCTTTTTGCTTGTGCAAGTTAGTGATTATGAGGCATATGGGAGAGGAATGGAACTGGTAGGGATGAAGTGCTCCTGCCCTCTGGCTGGCAAAGCCTCTGTGCTGGGTGTATTGAAGCATCATCTCAGTGTGAGGTGGAGTGGGAGTGATGTGTAGCATCAATCCCAACTAAGCCCAGGAAAAGCTGACAAAATTCTAGTCTCCAGCTTGGAGTCAGAAGTCTGAGTTTGGCAACCAACAGCTTGCAGAGTTGCCTGTTTGTTGTGTTTGTACAGTGCCATGAGGGGTCCAACCCCTATCCATGTTAGGTACTATTGCAGACCACCAATGCGACCCAGCAGTGGTTCAGCTGAGAGAGCCCAGACCCCCACCACACCCCAAGGGCCAGACAGGAGACGAACTTTGCTACATTTCCTCAAGGTTGACTTCTTCCATACAGAAGCACTGTACCCCAGTGCTTCTCTTTTTAGCCAAGAGCATATTGGTTCCAGCCTGAGGAGATGAGGCAGGCTTTGGTCGTAGTTGTGATGTGTCCCCCAGGAGAATTGTCCTGTGAGGCACCATGGAGACTGGGGGGGTGTTGTCCATCAGTCCATAGCCTCTTGTTTCTGATGGCAGAGAACTGAAGCTGCTGTATAAACAGAGAAACAGCTTAGCTTGATTCTACCTTTCGTCTTCCTCCTGGAAGACTCCAGTAGCAATCCTAAAAGCTGTCAGCCTTTCGGAAAGCATCCACTGCAGGAGATAAGCAAATCCTCTGAGAAGCCGATCTGGCAGCAGTGTTAATAAGCAGCCACGTCTAGCCACTAAGTAGGTGGAAGAAGCCTTACAGATTCACAGTTTGCTGTGCCAGTAGAAATGCCACATAAACCCACCCCACCATCTGGCCAGTGCTGCCTTTTTCACACCCCTTCTCCTACTGTCATCTCTGTCCTATCTCCAGGTGTGATAACCAAGGTGCCAAGGATTGAACTCATGACCTTCAGCACTGAGAAAGATGTAATATCGCTAAATCCTGCTCTGAAGCCATCTAGCAGAGGGACTGTAACAAGCTCATATTCCTGATTGGGTTTGGTGCCATCTGAAGGCTTGCTGGGAGATTCTGCTCCAGCCTGCCAGATGATGACCTGACCTTGGTTATTGGTGTCTTCATCCCCTTTGGGCTGAGCTGTAGTGAAGTGATGTTCCTGGGCATGGAGCCCTTCATCACTTAGGAAATTCCAACTAAAGGATGCTGTTACATGTCTCCTTAGCAACACAGGCTACTTGGAGTTCATCATCTCTGTAGCTTTCTCTCCCTCTACTTTCCAGGCTGACCTCCCATGCGATTTGAATCAAGTTCACATCAGTCCTGATCTTCTTGCTTTTGTCTGAGTTTACATCTGGGGTATCTAGGACACATCTAAAACTTTCAGGAAGACCCTGAGAAGTGGCTATGGTCCTTTGGCACCAGAGGAGTCTGTGCAATGGAGGCACCCTGTCTGTAGTTTATACTCATGCAAAGCAGGTTTTAGCTTTTAAGAACCTTCTGATGACACAGGCTGAAGTGCCTGTCCCCTCAGTGTCCAAATGATGCATGTGTTAACATTCAGCTTTTCTATTGCACACTGCAC
Source organism: Burhinus oedicnemus (assembly GCA_008921705.1). Taxonomy (NCBI): domain Eukaryota; kingdom Metazoa; phylum Chordata; class Aves; order Charadriiformes; family Burhinidae; genus Burhinus; species Burhinus oedicnemus. The sequence goes on along the minus strand of VFFE01007584.1, from coordinate 332,369 downwards.
TACAGATGTGCATCTGTTTGCCAATACAGACTGTAGCCTGCTGTTCTTTTTTGTACTTTCAAAGTATGGGTATGTGTCACTTCTCCTTGTGTCCTGCTGTTTGATCCTGCCTATCCCCAAACTGACGTTACTCCCTTTATGGAAAACATCTTCTGACTTCTAAACACCTCAAACTGGCCTTGGGTTGAGGCTGCTCAGCAGGTTTGTGTGGGCTTTGCATTTCCTTGTGCTTGCTGCAGTCACTGCGGAAAGGACAAAGCATCCTTTTACAGTAAAGCAAAGGGTTACATTCGTCTCTGCAATACTGGGACTACAGCAAGAAGGAAGACATGGGACCAAGAAAAGCAACTGGAAATAAATCTATTTCCTAGAAGCTCATATGAAGCTCTGATTTTCTTTCTGTTTCCCCAAGAGATATCGAGGTTGGGGACTCAATTCAGACGGTGATCCCCTGACAGCACTGTGCCATTGGAGAGGGTCTCATCCCTGGACGTCTGTCCCTTGCTTGCACTTGGTGATGCCTTGGTTGTTAGTGAACACAAACAGCTATTCCTGAGTACCCCCACATTCCTCTCCTGGCTTTGGGCGCTGTATTACAGTAGCTGCAAGGATCCTCAGAGAGCATTCTCTTAAACAATTTCACCTCTTCCCTCTGGCAGGGTGACTGGATTGTAGCTATAATTACGTGATTATTAGAATGCATTGCAAGTCACGTACCAGCAAATGTCTGTTTCTTGCTGTACAGCAGTTTCAAATATCCTTTACTTCTTAGTAGCCTTTTACAAAGGCATGCAGGATGTGTTAATATGCACATTAAGGCTAAGGGTCACAGTATCGCATGCAGTGTTGGCCTTGGGGTGAAACTTCTTGTAGCTCATGTCATAAGCTGGGATTTATGATGAACCATGACCAAAAGACTGATGCAAACTTCTCCACTTTCTGTCCTGAGTGGTGGGAGCGTCTCTTGGATCTCATCAGATATACCTACCAAAACCAAAAAAATCTGTCTTAAACACACAGATCACCTGTTTTTCCCACTAGGAAAAGAAGCAGAGGCTTAACAACCTTTGTAATGGTGGATGAGATCAGGTTATGGTTTGGAATATCCTTGTAGGTAGCGTGCAGCTACTGGGACTCTATATTGACAAGACGGGAAACAAAGGGAAAATACATGTGGGTAGCCCTCCCTGGTGGTCACAGCTAAACCCAAGGAATCTCATTTCTGTTGCTCCACATGTCTGTATTTTAACTTTCTGAAGTAGGTGATGGGGACAGGGATTTTGCTGTGTACACAGCCCACTTGCTTGACGGGATAAAGGAATTGTACATGAACCCCAAAGTGACTCCCTCAAGCTGGAGTGGCCTGGAAGTGGCTCTGGGTGCCTGCCATACTACAGGACTGACGGGAGCTAGAGCAGCCGCAATGCCTTAACCCGCACCAGTGCTCGATCGTGTCCCTGGATGTACAACCATAAAAAGAAACCAGCGCCTGTCCAGACTTTTCCCCCTAATATAAATCATGTATTTTTTCTTTAAATGAAAAAAAAAATCCCAGAATATTATATTTTAACCATTTTCCTTTTGGGAGACAAATCTGAGTGGAAAACAATCCATCGACTTGTGACATGAACAATATTGCAGAAGCAGGCCGTCTGGGACTGATTGTTATTCCTGTTTGAGTCTAAGTACCATGAGTTAGTGGTATAGCACTGGGGTATGGGGAGGGTGAATCCATTGCTGAAGACACAGTGAATGTAATTTTCTTCCTCCTCTGTTTGTGCAGTAAAGACAACTCACTTTAATTTTTTCTTTCCAAGCACAAATTAATCTTCTAATGAAAACAATGACAATATTTGACCTGGCATGGTGGGTGGTTACTCATGCAAATGAGATGTGTCTCCTTTCTACCTTTCTTCCATCAGCAGAGGACAGGACTGAGCCCCCCCATCTTAGACCGCAGGCCAATGTCAAGACAATGACACCCAGGAACTGACTTTGCCTTGTGCAGAGACACTGTTGGACAGGTCGGAGACCGAAAGCTTAATTCCAGATGGCTGGGCAATTAGTAGACTGTTTTGTTGCAGCACTAATATCAGCTGCAGACTATCTGCTTTGATAAAACACGTAGCGTGAGAAAACCTTAAACCCAAAGAAGCAAAGATGGAAGCAATAGAGAGTTAGGTACCGCTTGGTTAATGAAGTGAGCCTCAGTAAGAAGCGATGTGTGTCAGGTCAGAGGCCCTGAGCAACGGAGTTCCCTCTGAAGAAGCAGGTGGCGGAGTCCAAGACCCAAGGATTTGGTAATTGAGTGAGTTTCAGACTGCCAGGGGAACTAGCTGCAAATACAGGCATCCACCCTGGCAGCTGAGGAGGAGAAAAAATAGCTGAGCAAGATGTTGACTTTTCCCTGAGAGAACAGAATTAGTTGTCTGGGAAGACAGAATATTAGAGGAGGGCGAGAGGTGGGTGAATGCTGCCCTTTCTCTTCAGTTAAATTACTCCCCTATCACTGCGGTGTTTGGATGTGAGATTAGACCCTTTCCTATTCAGCCCTTACCTCCTCTAACATTAAGTTAAGCACTACCATATATCCTCTCCCAGGTCTCTGCTCATGGCCACAATTACAGAGCAGAATCCAGAGCTGGCCAGACCTGCCGGAGCCATTGCTGTGCTCCACTGCTTAAGGCTTCATCGCAGATAAATTGAAGCTAATCAACTCCATCACGGAGTAGGGCCTCGGGCTTATAGGTCTGAGGGCAAAGAAGGCCATCCTCGTTGTCTCAGGGGCTGCAAGAGTGTTGTCAGAGATGTTATGACTGCTACTGTTTAAGGTGGGCTTGCAGCTCTTCCAGTTGGGGCTTTGGTGGGCAGGGGGAGGCTGCCCTGGTGCTGTGCCTGGCTGGCCGTGCTCCAGCACCAGGAAAGCTGGGGGGCTGCTGAGCTGGCCAAGCCACCTGCAAGAGAGTAAAATGTCACCCTGCCAGCTGCATCTCTTCCACAAGGGTGTCCAGCCTTGATTTAAAGGCTGCTGGGAACAGCAAAACCAGCTCGTGCTGATGATAACCTTGACTGGTTAACACTTTTCACTGTTTCTTGCAGTGAATGCACCTGGCTTCCACCCACTAGTTCCTGCCCTACTCTGCCTTCTCAGCCTGAGCAACTTGCCAGCAACCCATGCGGCCTTGGCTCGCTTGGTCTTCTCTCGGACAGCTTGTTCTTCCTCCAGGGACTGCTTTTTGAAATGCTTCTGTCTGTTCTGCAGATGGGGCTGGATGAAACTTTTTCACTTCTTGTGTGCTCAGATAGGAACCACATTTTTTACAGTGACTCCTTGGTTTGCTGCTCCAGTTTCCAGTATATGCCAGTGGCCTTCCATCCAGATCATTTAGTGGGCACAGGATGATCTAGCAGGATCAGGCGCTTTCAGTGTGTAAGTGTATTGCATTTTCACTGCCCATAAACCTGTGGAATGCTATCTCCAATGAGCCTTGGCTTCAACATGGACAAAGCTGTGATATAGTTCCAGTCTGTAACAAGTGGCTAGTTTTAAATTGGAGTAATCACTTAGTTAGTGAAAAACCATTAAAGGTTAGATTAAACTATGATTTCTTCCTTTGCTGATCTGTCATTGTTTCTTATTTAGTAGCTGCATTCAGGAATATTCACACATGATTGCTTATGATGTTTTAATTGCCTTTGAAATGTTTCACAGCTTAGGTTGAAACCTGGGTAAAGTGATGTGCATGGTGATCCTGAAAAGCAATGCATCTAATTGGTTTCTGGCTGCTTAACAGTGATGCAGGGTTATCTTTTCTTCTTTTTGACTGTTTAATTGCTGGTAATAGTCAAACTTAGTTTTCTGCTTGCTGAGACTGGAGTACTTCATCTTGTTAGGAGCAATGAGAAATCACTAGGAAAAAGCTCTGCTGTTAATATCCAAGGAATATGGCTAACCAGCTGCTATTAATCTTAATGCAAACCAGACATTCAGACTTAAATCATATCATCCTTAATGGAGTGATGCAGATAAAGCAAGCATCGAGTGGCCCAAGGGCAAAGATGTTTTGGTTTCATTGAGCTGCTTTTGATCTGGCGAGGGACAAGTCTTTGGTTTGATAATTTTGAGTCCTACAGAAAGCGATGCTGCAGGCAAACCTCGAGGAGTGGATGGGGTTACGTGCGTGTGTGGGTTACGAATGGCTTGCGTGACCTTGGGGAAGGGAGACAGCTGGACTTTGCACAAAGTGTCCCAGAGCAGCTGGGGAGTTCTCCCGTGGCTGGATCAGGATTTCTGCTCTCTCGTGCCCTGCACAGAGGCTGTCTCAGCAGCGGGAGCAGAAGTGACGGTTTCATGAGGTTCCTCATAGTCACTGTCACGCGGGGGTGTTTCTAGCCTTGATGCTTTGATAGAGGGACTCGGCATTCACCGTTTTGCTCAGAACAGCTTGTCTAGCGTTCGTAGTGCAAACAGGGCCCCTTCTCCCTGCAGGAGGGTAATAACTAACTAGAGAAACAAGGGATCCCTCTGAGCAGCCCTGCCTGCATTGGAGAAAGAAAATCAATCTGTGAAAATCCCAGCTGAAGCATGGAAGAGAGGATCTAAATTTAGCTGCAGCCTGCCTGGGGCTCCTGAGGTTTGTGACTGCTGGGGCAGTTGCTCACAGCATTGTGTAGCTTAGAGGCTGGATCTGCATCCAAAGGCTGCAGGCAACACAGGAAAGCAACACATTTCCTCTGTTGTATTTCCAGGTACCTCTCTTAAGTTGGGGGCTCACGGATTCATGCGGTGTATGTGGTGGTTATTTAAAAAAAAAAAAAAGAAAAACTGTTCTACATACTTGGGAAGAGCAAGAGTCTGTGCCCTACAGGGCTTGCAGTCTGTGCAGGTAAGTCAAGCAAGGGCCTGGATGAAGAAAGCTCTTCTTATCCTCACTTCACAGCTGGGTAACTGGAGTTTGGTGAGACAAAATGATTTGCCTCTGGTTGTATGGGAAGTGGGGGGGACGGTACAGAGCTGGATCTCAGGGGATCTGAGTTCAAAACCAGTTTCTTTCTGTAGCTCCAGACTAACCAGGTGATTTTTCAGTGACCTGTTGTTTTGCCCTTGGCATTCCCCACCAAAAGAATCAGCGGGTTAGCATCTCCACTACAAACAGATGCAGTACAGCCACTGCTTGTGACTGAGAAATGTTGGGTCTTTTTTAGAAAAAAAAATAGAATCCACACTTTGTTTAGACACTGCTTGTTACCTTTTCTCAACACACAATTTGTACATGGCACGTTTAGGCCTGGAAGCAAACTAGAAACTATCATATGTCTCAAAACTGCAAATTACAGGAGAATATGCTTACTGTGGCTGATAAAAGCTTACATGGACTCACATTTTTGAAAGCCAGCAGCACTGAAAATTGAATTCCTGGAGAAGAGAAACTGGGAAATTGCTACTGCTCAGTGAAGGTGCAATGGCTGTTGCTGTAAAAGTGTAACCCTAGATTTGGTGGGATCAGTGCCAAAACCAGCACATAGCTCCCAGCGCTAGGACCAAACTCCTGCATATTTTGTTCAGTGAGTGCGGCTGTTGCATGATGCAAAGCAATCATACCCTCAATGCTCATAGAGTGGTGGAAAGGACTGCTAAATGAATGAGAGGCAGAAATGAAAAGTACTTTGAGTGATCTACTTGCCTATTAAATGTTCTCTAGAAGGGGTCATTGTTAATGTTGCTGCTTCCCATCTAAACAGAAACACACAGCCTCCTTGACAGGGAATTTAGCAGAAGCTGAAGGGATTACTGGATGTTACAATATCTCACTTCTAAAAAGTTAATGTATTAGTAACGTGTGAGTCTAGACACGTATTGCAAGACTGATTTAGGATCTTAAAGAGGATTCTGCCTTTCATTCTGGCTTTTATTAAAAGCTTTGTAGTGCATCTTTAAAGAGCCACTAAAGCCACACTGAAAACATAAAGGAGAAAAGAATAGAAGCAGAAAGGTTTTTAAATGGATTTCTTCCCCCATTTTCTCTCTTGCCCCTACCCAAAGTTTAAGGCTATTTGCATAAAAACATGATGTTCATTTTTTTTCTTCTAAAAATCTAACTACTCTTCCTCTTTAGTTTCTTCCCCTGAAAGCTGTGGGCCACTATGTAAGGCTAATGTCAGACTGTGGAGGAGCAGAATGCCTCAGATTTGGAAGTTCATCCAAACTTCATCTAACGACAGACTGGCTGAGATAGGAGCAAGCACGATTACACTACTGGTGGCATTAGGGACAGGGTAACTGGTTCTCAGTAGTAGTTGGAGTAGCTTCAAAGAAATTAGGAAAGGGATGATGGACAACGGAGCTATGCAGATTTATGGAGGATGTGGATTTTACTGTGGGTTGGTATGCATACACCTGTATGAACATACTGTTTCTGCAAAACCTTGGAGAATATAGTTGCTTGTACGGGCAGATCCTGCTGAGTTCCTGCTGTATTTCACCTCTAATTTTGGAAAGAAAAGTAGTGTGACATGCTGCTTTTGGGGTACTTGAGGTCTCTGTCTGCAGGGGACCATCCTGAGCTGGCTGAGTGATGAGGGAATGTCCACTGTTCACTTTTGCTTTATTTTTTCTCCCAGTCTCCAACTTCTCTAGGTCCTTTCAACTCACAGGCACCCAAAACAGCTGACTTAGGTGAGGAGGAACAGCAGGAACAGATGGATTCCTCAGCACCAGAGGCTGGTTTCCATGTAAATACAGCCTGATAACAAAGAACAAGGAGGCAAACACTGCTGACAAAGGGTGCAGGAGCTGGTGTCTGAAAGTTTCCTGAGGCTCTGGTGATTCTGTAACAGGTGGCAGCCAAATGGAGCGGCTTTCTAATCAGAAGGGATTTTTTCTTTTTAAATACAGCCTAAGTCACTGAACAAAGCAGAGAGAAGTTCCTAACGGCTTCTGGTGGAATGCAAATGCTGTTATCAGGCACATTATAGCCAGCTCACCTGCCCTCAAAGAGGAGGAAGAAGGCACCATCATTTGCATATAGATTAGGTCAGATTGTGTTCCTCTGTAGGCATTAAGGTGAGTTTATTATCCTGTTTGTTCTTTGCAAAGCTGTTCACCCTATCACCCCACTCTGACCAGCTCCTGACAACCCAGTTTGTCCTTGGCTGGAGAAGAAATCTCATAGAAGCTCTAACGTGTGGCAATCTGCCCAGCATCCTGCCCTGTCTCTCCACTTTGGCTCTCAGGAGAAATGGGGAAAGAGGCCCTGCAGCTTGCGATCTGGCTCTGGACCTCAGCCACATCAGGGAGCTGTAGCAATGCTTAGCTCTTAGGGTAGTGAGCTCTGATTTGCAAAAAAGGGAAACTGAGGCACAATATGAAGGAAAAAGTTGCTAGGTTGTAAGAGTGGAAGCAGGACTGACACCCACCTTTTGATGCAGAGAAGCTGGTCCTTACTTTCACTGTGGAAAACTTCCTTTACTGAACCCCAGCTGGAGGCCATGCAACCGCAGAGTCTGAATCAAACATCTTCTTTCTTCATTCATACCTCAGTAGATCTGTACTAGTTCTGATGACTTTGAAATTACTCTGACTTCACATCAGCAGAATCAGGCCTAGTGCATGGCACAAGATAAAATGCTAGTGAGTGAAGATTTTATGTTGTTTGACCCTCTGAAGGGGGTCTGGGAGCCAGCTGGATCAGGTGGGAACAGGTCTGCTAAAAGCTAGTTAAAAGACTTCGAGTGGTTTTCTGTCTCACTTTCTCTTTGGAATAATCACTGAGCCATATCAAAATGCTCTGCCACAGCATTTCAGAGCGTTTAGTGTTCAGAAATTACAGGTGACTGTGCTTTGCTCTAAAAAATGCAGGAGGAGCGTGGGTCCTCCCTCCCCGAATTATTTATAATAAAAGGTAGTTTGAAGCCAAACCTCAAAGTTCCCAGATTTGTTTTGATTTTTACAAAAGGCTTCCAATCAGCAGACTTCTCTTAAAAAATGGAATTTATATCAAAATCAGGTTGGCTTGTTTTGATGGAATAGCATTTTCTGTGAGAAAAGGTGTTGTAGGGAAATTTAACTATGGCTAACACAACAGAAGCACTCAGAGACACAGCAGGATTAGAACAAAAATGTATAGAATAAGAGGAAATGCATTCAGATCCGCCTGCTGATGGCTACTAAACCTTTTGAATAGACTTCGTGGCCCTCTAATTCACACCCTTCTAACGCTCTACCTGCAGCAAAGTACATACCAGTACAGCATCTCTGCATCCTGCTAGCACCAGGGAGCGTGCCTGGTGTTAAAAGTGAAATAAGACTGTGCCTGCAAAGTGTCTGCTCTTTTTAATAAAATACAGGCTTTCATTTTAGCAAGTGATCTCAGCACAAAGTGCTAAGTGTTGTAAACAGTTTTCAGCAAGACATTTCAGGTGCTGAAAACTGACTACTTAGGTAGCTGCAGCTGATAAAAAGCAAATGTAAAAGCAGAAGCCTTCTCACTGAGCTCAGTAAAGGCAATATTCTGCTTTCCATGGAGTTTTCTGCTCAAATCCCTCTGGCTGACCACAGTCAGCTGTGTGACTGGTGACTTCAGTTCATAATCTGTGAGTTACGTCTGAAGTTAACAGCCATCTTTTGAGCATTCAGTCCTAGGCATGGGGTCTCTTTGCTTAGCCCACTTTGTTGGCAGTCTGAGCTTCAATGAATTTCTCCTGTTTGTTGTGGAGTAACATGAGTTCGTTCTGTGTTTGCCATGGACTAGGAGCATTTCTGTAGATGATTAATGTGGCTTGGATAATGCAGGGTAACCGATGGGTTAAGTTTCCGTAGCTTACGTGTCTAAACCTCTTCAATATATTTCATTTTCCGCACCTTTAAATGGAGGAGATTCATTTCTGTTCCTTCATAGACAGCTGTAGCACTGTACACCGGCTCCTGTTCTCTCTTTTCTCTTGAAACAGTATGTAATATAGAGGAAAAAAGCAGGGGCTGACCTAGGACTACCTGTTCTAGCTGCAGCAGGTATTTTCTATACAGCTACAGTGATGTACAATTTGGGCTGTTGATAAGAAGCAGCCACCACTGTTGCTCTTAATTTCACTGTATGGCCAGTTAATCAAGTTAATCCTTGAATGCTAAGGTCAAATGGGTGACTGAAAGACAGCAGGGCATTTTCAGAGAAGCCACCAGATTTTCACAAGGTCTCAGCAGTAAATCTGTAGTTGTTCTTGCTCATGTCTGGTCTCATGGGACTGACTGGGGCAGGGTAAATGCTCGGGATCTTGCACCTTCATTTATGCGCTGGAAGTGGGAAGCTCAGAAGGGCAACAGAGGTTACGATCATGGTCATACGAGCAGGTTCGCTTGTGGCAAATCAGGCTACCCTCAATTTTTAAAAAGCAATAGCTGAAACATAGAGGTCAGCTGCTTTAACCAGGGGAACCCCACAATTGCATTGCATTCACAGCTGGTTGAATTCAGAGCATACTTTCAAACATGGGGCCAAGCTGCTGTAGAGAAATTTACTCCAGGTTTGTGCCTTAAATTTGCTTCCACCCTGTTATACTGCTCTAGGCCAAAGAGGTAAACCGCAGCACAACTGCCAGGGCCTCCACGGTGGTGACATTAGCGTTCTGCTGGGAATTGTTCTGTACAAACCGCTTAAGGTCTCCCGTTCTCCTGATCTCCTGGGTTGTGCTAGCCACAAATAGACAGAGATCCCAGGTAGGTAAGAGTGACTTGGCTCAGCAGGTTTTCGGGGTTCTCTTGCAATTAGGTGCAAGGCAGAGCAGAGCATGGGCTTGGAGACAGTTGTTCTCTGGGTGGCAGGAGCACTGGGGCTCACAGATGCTTTTCTTGACTGCTGTTTGTTACTCTCTTCACCTAATTGTCACGCCATTAACTCCCGTTCTCTCCATCTGTTTGGCGTACCTGCCAGCTTTTACCTTTCAGGCTTGAAGTGCAAGAGAGAGAGGGGTTGTCCTGTTGGATTTGCGGTGCAGAGGCAGCTTCAGATACACAGATACACATCAAGTGAAAAGAGGCGGTGGCAGGTTCAAACCAAGCAAAATGAAACACTTCTTAGGCAACATGTAATTTAAGCTGTCGTGCTTCTTGCCATCAGGACATTGTGGTACAAAAAAGGCTCTGTGGATTTGAGGAGGGATTGGACACAGTCAAAGATCTCTTGAGGGGTATTAAAGACAGCCACAAAGCTCTCACATGGAAAGTTCCTGTGTGGCAGATGGCTGGGAGCAAGGGGAATAGTCTGGGGCAGGGTTGCTATGTGTTTGTCCTGTTCTAATGCTGTTTCTTGGGGACCTGCTATTAGGCATTGAATAGTGGACTGGCTCAATCTGTGGTCTGGCCAGTTGCTTCACTCCTATGCTGTGAGACCCCCCAGACTGCCATCTTTCCAGCAATCAGAATTCAGTAACGTCTTCATTCCTTGCTTGTTTCTGCCTGTTGCCTCTGGGTCCTTTCCAAACATTCCCTTCCACCTAATAAGAACAAGAGGTAGTTGAGCTTACTTGTCTGGTCCCTTGGAAGAGACAAGACCGAGAGGCTGCCCTAAAACACATCCCTGGGCGACATGCTGCGAGGGCACAGCCAGAGAGTGGGAGTAAAGTGGTTAAACAGCAGAGGGTTCTGCCAGGCAGTGGGTAAAATGTGGCTGATTCTCACCCTAGAAGTTGAAGTGCTAAAACTACGTGCAAATACTTCAATAAATAGCAAGCTCATAAATAACTCGCAACATTGCACTTCATAATAAACCAGTGACAAACATTACATCTTTCTACAACGTGGATTAATGGTAATGGGGGTGGGAAGAAGGAGTGATGTCTGCGAGGTGGTATTAAAAATCACTTACATTTCACAGGTTCCCATAAAAGGGAGACTTGTGCAAAATAATTAATCATGTATTATAAATGCAGCTTTTATTAAAGACAAGCAAAAGCATAAATACAGCCAAGCCCTTAAGCACTTGTTCTTTGCAACGGTTAGAAAGTGTTTGGAAATACGAGCCAACACTTGGGATCCAGTTTAGCTCTGTTGTTAGTGCTGGAAGAAAAGTTGGGATGCAGAGGTGGCTTTGCTGCCTTATTCTTGTCTTTCCTAGTCTGGCATGGACTGCACTGGATATCCACAGATTTTCCTATGTCTTGCAGTACTTGAAGTCTAGGAACAGCCCAGCTAGATCCTTCCAAGGATCACTGTTATGTATCTGTCTATGCTGCCCTGTGCTGCTTGGAGATTCCCCCAGTCATAGAAGACTAAAACCTTTCCCAAAGCCAATTCAAAATAACCCACAGTGTCCCACCAAAACAGCAGAGAGCATTAAGAGGAGTTGAAGGAGCTGGTTTCCTTAAATGTTCCCCTTGGAGAGCTGTCACAGCAGTTTCCCCATTGCATGAGGAAAGATGAGTTTGTTGATTAGAGTTGTGGTGGTATTCGGCTCTTCCAAATCCTGGACCTGAGGACTGGAAACTTTGGGGGGGTCTTTTTTATTCCCCTTGGGTTAGATCTGCTCTTTCAAATTAAGTCTAAGCTTTGAAAGAGAGAAGGTGGCAGAACTAGAAGGTGATGCAAGAAGAATATTAAGGGGAAGGGGGATTTTATGACAGCACAGTAAGACAGATGATTTATTTTGTCCTTCAAGCACTTTCTCTCGAAGGCTGCTAAAGCCCATTAAAACTTCGGTCTGAAGCTATGGTGAGATTCATTCCCTGGAAAGGACAGAGGTTTTACCATGGGGAGCCAGAAGTGGTGATGGCTCTGATTTCATTAGCAGAGCAGTTATCTGAGCTAAAAGGGTTTCTGCTAAATTAGCAGGGGCCCTTGTTGCAATTAAAGTGCTAGTGTTTTGTAACCAAAGTCACTGTCATTTGTTCGATTTTTGAGGGTGAGCCAGAAGACCATACTGAGAATCACAGAGCTGTCAAACAGCAGGTACCAAAGGGATTTCAGGAGAGCATCATATTCATAAATCCTCCCCAGCTCCACCTGTGCTAGTCCTTTCCTTGGACTTCTCTAACGTTCAGCAGCCCAAGGTTCAATGTCTAAGGTTCAACACCAGACATATCCAACCTACAGAGTGCATACGGTGCACAGTTAGGATGCGGTGTATAAGCAAGACCATTCCTTGCATGTACAAAGCAGAGTGTGTTTTCTTGCTTGTGCAACGCAGCATTTCTTCATGTGTGAGTTGGGAATTAGTCACCATGCTAGCTCTTCTGTGCGACTTGCAGCCTCTGAATTGTTTTTCGTGGCCCTGAACTCTCATAGTCCAGGACGGTATGGAGACATACACAATGGAATAAATACTGGGTAAGTCTTGCAAGAACCCCCTTTGTCAGCGTGGTGTCAGCCCAGAAAATATTGTACATCCTGGAAAAGCATAAATCCTGGCGTTAAAATCCTCCCATTCTGCTCAGATCCATCCTTCTGGCTGCCAGGTCCTGGTTCCTCCAACCACAGAGCCTGTGGCTCCAGTTATTCTCTGGAGACCAGCCAAGGGTGCTGCTGACTCTCACCATTGCTGCGTTCCTGTGTCTGCTGACTGCTCCGAGGTACACGGGGGCCTTCCAGGACCATTTTGACACAGCAGCTGTCCTGAGCTGTCACACAGGCTATTAAATATTTAATTCATCCATGACTTGAGGACCAGCCGTGATCAAAAGGACAAAGTAGCTGCTGTTCAGTAATGCTTGTTAATCAGAGCAGTTCTGATGAACAACTCTGACAAGATCTTGAGAGTATTTTTTTAAATTTCCATTGGGTGCTTGGATCTGTCACCCTGGAAAGAGGATACCTGTCAGCTCATAGCTGAGCAGAGCATCCTCCTCTTTCTCCAAGTGCCTGAAGACCAGATCTCATCTGGCCTAACAGTGGGGATGCCACATATATTATGCCTTTTGTCTGGCTACTGGAATTGGAGCTAAGCTTTGAAAAATGGGTCATCTTTGAATGATTCTGGTGAAGAGGAATTGACAAGAAATTGCTGCATCACCCAAGCCTAAACTTGATGGTTCCCCTTTTCATTTGGAGACAAGCCATGATCTGAAATTAAAACACAACTCATGCTCTTTGCTGTCACTTAATGTTCAAATAAAGTGAATTTGCAGCAACTTGTGGAACTGGATATTAGTTCTTCTGTTGTTCTCACTAAATACGGGGTACCACAGAACCACTCTCTTCCTTGTATCTTATCTGTGCCCTTGGATTTGCAGTCAAATCTCAACTGTCCCATGGCTTTCTTCCCCTTCAGTCTACAAACTGGCTTCTCCGTTCACACTGGACTACCTCCAAAAATCGCCACTGCCTGAAGGGTCCCCAGGCTCCAGCATCAAATCCAGTTCTAATTGCTTTTTCCTGGTCTTCATCACCCTGGAATGACAGAGGTCTGAAATGCCTTCCTGCCCATCTGTTTTGTCCAGCCTCTGGATGAAGTTCTCTTCTTTGTCACTGCACTGTTTGATATGAGTAATGCTACAAGCGTCTGCCTGGAATACAAGTCACTGAAGTTAGAACATCTGGGACACACAGGGGAAGAGCAGGAATGGTGCAGAAATCCCTCATTCTCAATCGCTCTAGGTGGTGAGAGATCTTACAGCTGTCACCTCTTTTATTTCTTGCCCTAAATGATGACTAGGCTTCTCTTGCCTGTCAAGTTGCTTTGCCAACATTGTAAATACTTTCCATTACCCATTCAAACACCATTCAGCCAGCTGTTTCTTGTATCTCTCTTGCTTATAAATCCTACCCTTAGTTCATATATTTATTTAGGGCAATTAGTTCTACAGCTCCGAACATTGCTTCATAGGTCAGCCTGAGTTAGCAGTGCTTTTCATTCTCTTTCTCCCTTCTTTTTCCCTCTCCGTGCTATCTTGCCCAATTTTCTTTCTGCCCTATTTTACTGCTGCTAAATTCAGAATCCTTTTTTTCCTACACCCTCAATTTTTCATTGAAATGCTGCCTCCGCTCCCCAGCGCACCTTGGACCCTAGATGTTAGCTAGCCTGTTTGCTCGTGGGTAACGTGCCTGCCGAAAACAGAGCCTGACAAATCCAAACCATCCCCTTTTCCTTGCGGGACATGCTGTGTGTCCCCAGATCTCCGCACTGCCTGGTCTTCAGCTTCCTTTGTGAGTCCCTTGTGCATTTCAGGTCTAAAAAGCCTTATGCCCGTAACAAGCGGAGGCTCCCAGTTTGACTGTTGTTCTTTATACCTCTGGATCTTTTCCAGGTTCTGGAACACCATTCTGTAGGCTTCTAATTAAAATCTTCAAAGAAGCAGAGAGGACGTATGGGGAGCTGAGAACAGCTGAGTGAACTCTGGACACCTATTCCCTGATGCCTTCTTTGTCCTCAGCTTCTGTGGGCTGGGGTGTTTGCTAGGTAGTCGGTTCTGATCACAGGAAGAACATTTTATACAACCACTGCTATTAGCGATAATGAGAATAAATGATACAATAATGAAATCGTATTATACACTTTTCGATGAGGGCCTTTCATCTGAAAGATTTCGAAGTGCTTTTAAAGGCTACTGAACATAGAAATCATTTTACTCACCAGGGAAATTCAGCCAGTGCATGAACGGTATGTGCGGAACTGTGGGAAAACGTACATTGAACATGCGGGACAGTTCAGTAGGGGGAGCAAACATACTGGATTCAAACAAAATTGCTGCCTAAATTTAGGGGAAGAAGCAGGCTAGAATGCCTTTTCCGTGGAGCATTAAACAGCTACCCCTTGGCTAATACCTGTTGTTGCAGTGAGACAGATATGAGATTTTATGATCAAGGCTGGTATTTTCTTAAAGGAGCTCAAATGCTTGACTGTCACTTAATTCTGGTTCCTAACTACCTGTGGTTCCTCTGAAGATGTCAGCCCACCCCAGTTTCACATTCCGTAGGGAGAAGGAACCTTCTGCAGCTGTGATTGCCTTTTTAACCCTGCCCACAATGGGGATTCAGGGCTGAAGAGCATTGCTGCCTAAAAAGCCGAGTCACAAGTATTTCTCTTTCTCCTCTACTGTGGGTTTTGTTTTCCCTTGAGATCTCCCATACAAGTACTGACCAATGCTTGACCCTGCTTAGTTTATGAGAGGTCGACAAGATGAAAATCCACAGCAGAAAATTTCCTGAGCATATATATCTTTTGTAAAGGGGAAAAAAATCAACACAAAACCCTAACCTCTAAAGACAGCAGCTGCCTCCTGCTTATTAAATGGTCCTTGTTTCTGTTTATAGAAGTAGATTGAATAGGGCTGGCCCTGCTGCTCCCTGCGAACGGGAGCTGTGTGCATTCCCTAGTGATATACGAGGTTAATAATATTCGCCGTACAAGCATTATGCAAAGCAGGACATCCGTTCTGCTGGTTGGCAACCAAGGAGCGGTAGGCAAAGGCGACAACGCAATCAATCTCCAAGCTCTCCACGCTCCGTAGCTGCCTGGGCTGACACTGGACCTGCTGAATGCTGGAGTGTGGCTGAGCACACCAGCCGTCTCCCTGGGCTCTGTGCTTGTCTTGAAAGCTGGATCTGTCACTGGGAACCTGGTACCTTAGCTCTTTGGGTTGCAAACAGTTGGTGTTGGTGAAAAGATGAGCCCGCTAATAATGCATGAACCTCTTGCAAAACCTGGTGCGTTGAGGGGCTGTGTGCGAGGCCTTTGGAAGGAAGAGGGAAGGGAATTCCTTTCCTTTGCTGCTTTGATGGTCTGAAGAGGAACATAATGGTCTCTCCAGGCCTCTATAAAAGCCTTGAAAGTCTGGAGAGAAACAGAAGTGGGTATTTGGGGCCCAGTCTGTGATGCCTCATGGTGGACATGGTTGGGCTGTGAGAGCTCATAGCCTGGAGGAGATCGCAGAGAGAGCAGCATTTGCAGACAAATTGAGTATGACCTTTCCTGACACACCAGAGGATTGAAAACCCCATCATGGATTGACTCATTCCCCAGGAAAAACACTGTTAGTCTTACAGGACTCTGGCAGCAGGTGACAATATGAACAACAGGAAGAGGGCACGTAAGGGCAATGTGGCAGGTCTGTCAACAGAGGTATTTAAGAACAGATTAGACAGCTCTGACAAATGTGTGAGGTGTTAGACTCCTGCCTTGGAGCAAGTGGAATGGACAAGATGTCTCTCAAGTCCTTCCCAGCCCTGCCTGCTACTGCCTGTGATCGACACTGCAGGAGTGGGCACTTACACACCGAGGCCCTTACTCATCCTGCCAGAGAGCAGGATTCATCCGGGGCAATAAATTACTCAGGGTAATTTGTCTGCCGAGAGAGAGTGGAGCCCAGCTCCGTGTACTGATGGCTGGCTGAGGGCGATCCCACATCCACTGAGGGGCTGTGAGCTGCTGTACAGGCTATTTTGGAGGCAGGGGTGGGTGAGGAGCTGCTGAAACCATTATATGAGCTGTTTGGAACTGCCATCTGCCTTCACTGAGTGAAGTTTGAACCTGTGATTCAGAGCAGGGACTGGTTACGCCCAGAACTCCTTCCTTTTTCGCCACAGAGGCTGTGATGGGGAGAGCTAGCAGTACAGGTAATTAACAGCAATGGTTGTTGGGGAGAAGTACTTGGGTATTTGGGAAGTATTTGAGTCAGGGATCACTCTGAGGAGTTCCTGCCTTTAAATAGCCAAGGGCGAGAGGGAAAAGGAGCCATGAGAAACTATCATGAAAATGATGTCTTGACCAAAATTAATCTAGGATTAGTGCTGGACTATCTAAGGGAGCAGTTTTTTGTGTTAGCAGTCAGGAGAGTTATAAACAAGCAAAGATGAGTTTAAGAAACCTGAAGGCATCTAGTCTGGATTTTATGGCAGCGGTTCCAGGAGTGGGGATCATCAGCAACCTGTTTCCACCACACTTGGAGGACCGTAGCATTTCCAAGCCCTTTATTCCTGTGGTGAATCTCAGAGAAATTGGCCAGGAGATTCAAGAGTTATTAGGAGGAAATGACCAATGCAGAGCAAAAACCGGCCTTTTTTCTTCCTTAGGAAATCTAGGCTAAAAAGAAGCTGGAATAAATGCATGTAGTAGATTATTTACTATAAGCTATTCACCTACCTCAACTTTAAACTAACTAGTTAAATGACTTGCTTGTGCTTAAAATAAATGTTTATTTTAACCTAAGCACGTTGTAGAAAGCCTCAAACGCCTAGTGCTGCTATCGGCTAAATATATTTTCTCAGAGTATATACAAGGCTCTAATTAAAGTTTTGTCAGACATTCCATTATATGTCTCTCATCTCCATCTCTTAATATTTATCACCCATTTTCACATCACTCCAGACTTACTCTGGGCAATCACTCAGATCTGGCATGATATTTCCCCCCTGAAATGGATTTAATCCACCAATGATGGTTTCAAACGTTCAGAGCATCAGTAAAGGTTGTTTCCAGTTGGGTTTAAAATGGGTCTTTGGCGTTGGCTGCCCACTGCCTGCCCCTGCCACACGCAGTTTGCTGTGGGCTGGGCTCGTTTCCCAGTGTGGGCTCTCTCATTTGGCTGTGGCCATGCAGGGACCAGAGGGAGCACTTCCCATCACATCCTCACCCACTGTGCCTATGCAAGGGTGGTGTTGGGATGGAGCCCTTGCTGACAGAGGCTGCCTGTCATGTCTTGACCCCAGTCTTGGCCACAAGTGTCTGTCCCATTGCAGCCACAGTTGGGTCCATGTTGACTGGAGCTGGTTTCCGTCACAGAAAAGCAGTGTTTCCATGATAACGTTCATGGCAGGTGCTGGCTTGGGTAAACCTGACTTCCCGTAGCTCTCCTGCTGCGGCCCAAGGTCTTGAATGTCCTCCCAGGCTGGCGTCAGGACTGCAGTTTGTTGGTGGTTGGTGTGAAGGACTCCCTGTGAGTTGTGTGAGGGTGACTCCACTCCATGACTGCACATTCACCCCTCTCTGGGCTCCCTTGGGCCTGTGTATTGCCGTACAAAGCAAGTGGCTTGTCCTTGTATCTTGGGTCTTGCAAAGTAGGGTGCCAGTGAGGCATTGCTGCCTGGGCTCTGAAACGCTGTAGTGGGACTCAGAAGTGCCATTTCCAGTTCTGCTGCTCGCCTGCCAGCTCCCTTCCTCAGGGAGGAAGTGGTGAGTAGCATCTCTCATGGCCTTTATTTTCATACCAGACTGTATAGTTCATACTCTCTGGGGCTTACAGGTGCTCCAGATGACAGCAGAGAGACCCCGGTGTCCTGGAGATTGGTGGCAGCAAGGAGTCCTCCATCTAGCTGGGGCTATTTTGCTTTCCCTGGGAGCAGGGGGCATAGGGCAGGAGGTGGCAGGAAGGGAGGCTTCAGAGAGCAAAGAGCAGGGTAATCTGTGGGCATCAGTGTGTAAGCGTGCTGTGTCAACTATGCTAATTCATTTTGGCTGAATGAGAAGCATTTATTATGTGTCAGGGGGAGTGTGATGAATGGGAAGTCAAGTTTTCCCCTGTATTATTTCAGTTCTCTGGTCTGTGGGTGATTTATTCAGTAGCATTTATGGTGTTACTAGTCTAAAACTAAAGGGGAAATTTATTCAACCCTTTTGTGCCTTTCTTTTTTATTATATTTCTGCTTTTTTTTTTTCTTTCTGTTTTTTTTTTTTTTTTTTTTTCCTCTGTTTTAAAGTCTTCCTTGCTTTTTGGGTAGATGGATTAGATTCCTGCACCAGGCAGCTTGCTTTTCTGCTGTTCAGCTCTCCCAAACAAGGGTGGCTTTTCCAGGGACTTCAAATGCCCAGCTTGGGTGATGAGCTCTTTCAAAAAGTCCCATGTGTCACCGGAGGAGCTGCTGTGCATCAAGGTTTTCTGGAAGGCTGGCCCCGGTGGTGAGTGGCTGAGCTTTTAAAAATCAAACCATATGCTCTTTGAAAATAAAACAAATACTCTAGCCTTTGTCACATAAAATCTGATCATGAAGCAGATGGGACAGTTTGGGGCAATTGGCTTGCCCCTGTGTTTTGTGTTTTAATCTCGTTTGACAGAAAAAAACACTTCTCAGTATCTTAAAATAAAAATTACTGTGTTCAACCACAGACCTATGTACGGGGAGGCTGGAAAGGCTCAGATTTTAGGCACCTTTTTCCCCTTACTGTTCATAGATGACTGTATATTGCAGGACCTGCTTGTATTTGCAAGCTAGTGTAAAGCAGCATGCAAATCAGTGCAGCTCCTCCAATTTATTCCCAAATTAAGGTCGAAACCTTTATCTATAGGGCTGCAAACCACACCGGCATTCTTCTTGTCCCTCAGGCACAGGAGCCTCTGAACGTGCCCACTGAATCAAATCGCGGAGTGATGCAACACCCACTTACCGCATTCGATGTCTCTTTCTATCTACAGAAAACCTGCTTCCCTTCATGCATAGCCTATAGGGAAGCATCATTCATGTCTTGCAGTTTATAAATTGTGCATGCTGGGTTCGATCTTCTTCTGGTGTAATTGTACTTGGTTTAGTGTGGCTGCCCAAGAGACAGCAGGGGAGGATCAGACCCTGTTCTGGGACCAGTAACCCCACTGCCTCTGGGGCTATGGCAGGGTGTGTGGGTAGCGCTAGCTAGTCACACTCAGACACGGTTCTTTTGCTTTCGAGTCGGAGCACACAGAAACTTGTTGAAGGAAGTTTGCTGCTAGTAATAGGTTGGTTTTAAGTGGCACATAAACCTGCCGGCTCTTTATGGAGGCTGTCGGGCAATAAGGACATGGGGAATTATGGCAGTGGAGGCATCGTACGATAGTGCTTTGCAGATGATGTCTCACAGGGGATGTGCTATTTATTTATCTAAAGGAGCAGGTTTGCGGTGCTTTTTCAGAAGAACGGCTTCCAGGCCAGGATGTCTCGGTGCCTGCATCCACTTCTTCATATTAGCTTTGACAGGCTCTAAATCTGGGGCAAAGAGGGGTTGGAGGGGCAAGGGAGCGCCCCAGGAGAGCTCAGAATGATGTCGAAAGGAGCAATTTCTCGCTGAAGACCTGTGGTATTTTGCAAAGAAAGCTGGGCTGCTTTTGCTGAGAGCTGCATTTTTTTGTCGCTATTGTTGTTTACAAACCGAGCCGTTCATTTAGGAGTGAAACGTTTAATTTCAATTGGCTTTTCTCAGTCTTGTAAAGTCTTGTACCAGCCAGAGGAGGAGGGGAGAGGATGAGAGGCTGTAAAAAAAGAGAAAAATTAGTTTCCGTCTGGCTTTAACAATTGCGAAGGACTTTTACTGCCGCTGCAGCAGGAGACGGTTTCTTTCCTCACGTCTGTCCTGAGCTGGGATGTGGTGTGGCTCTGCCTTGTTGAGCAGCTGCAGTGGTCCTCCTCGGAGACTGCTGCATGTCAGCAGCCGCGAGCAGATTCCTGCCTGCAGCGCGGGGGCAGGACTGGGGTGGATGCGAGGGTGGCGCTGGCAGGGGATGCGAGGGTGGTGCTGTGGACGTGCAGGGCCTCGCTGCTGCCCTGCAGTGCTGGCATAGCTGGGCAGTGGCCAAAGCCTTGCCTATTTTAGGGGACTTGCCTTTAATTGTAATTGCCAGACCCCTACAGTGCTTGAAAAGAAATATCTTGGTCCAAACTGGCAAGGCTGGTTCTTGTTTTCTACCGGGTGGTGTGTATGCTTTCATAGCTCTTTTGTCTTGGAAAAAATCATCCTTCTGTGCTCCCGAGTGGGAGCTGGTGAAACCTATCCAATCTGCCATGCAGCAAAATAGCTCAGCATTTCTACATGGTGTCCTCCTTCCATCTGAAACAGGGCCGCAGATGGGTGGCACGTAGAGGGAAGGGGTGTTTGTACCACTTACCATAGGTGTTTGACATCCCAGGCTAGAAGGAGAGAGATTTCTTCAGAGGATGATGCAGAGCTCCTAAATTCAGCTCCTGCTGATCAATCTAATGGATTAAAAGGAGCCTAGAGCAAAACCTTACCCTTTTCATGCCAAGTTATGCAGTGTGAATACCACTCTGCACTGGCTTTTGCGAGGCAGAACCCCCTCTGTACAGGGGGGAGATAAAAGCCTGGACTGAAACCAATTCCACTGACATGATGCGGAATAGATTTCCCATAACATCCTTGTAAGGCGGGAGAATTACCATTCCCCTTCCTTTACTGAGGAGGGAAACGGAGGCCCGGAGGAACGGCCTTTCCCAAGTTCTCAGGTGAGAGGTGAGATGTGCTTGAGTTGTCTTCCTTCCTGCGCTTCTCCCTCGTTATACGCTGCATTTGACCCATGACGATCTGATCCGCCTCCCACCTCTATCTCCTCGACTTCCGGGTGATGGCTCATCCTAGACTCCTTCCTACGTGGTCCCACAGGCACAGTCTCTTAGCTGTCTCCTTCGAGAAGCTCTTTCTGCCCACCGTAGTGCACCGCAGGGATTTTTGTCCGCACAGAAGAGCAGGCTCTGGTTCGGCAGGCAGAGACGAGCCAGTCTGCAGTCCCTGCCTGCTGCAGGGAGTCAGCTTTTCTCCTAACGCTCCATTTAGAGCTGCTGCTTTTTAATAGAGATTCAGTACCACCATTTTAAGATGGACACGAAAGAGCAGTGCCGCAGTGCATAAAAGCCAAAGAAGGACAAAGTAACAAGTCAGGATGTGACCAGTTCCTCAAATAGCTCATGTTATTGCTTTGTCTTTCTGTGTTTCTCAAGTGAATAAACCGAGGCCGTGATTATAAAAAGAACAAATAAATTAAATCCCAGTATCCTGAAGGCTGCCTATGTGGGTTGGTTCAATTAACTCCCTCCAGTGTGAGGGCTGTGCCACCCTTCCCTAAGGGTGCAGCACCTCCAGCGTTAGGCTGGTGGTTGCCTCCAGAAGCTCAGCAAGTGGAGGGTGGTAAAATAGAGGGGATGGTTTCAGGAGAAGGAATTACATACAGGGGGGCAGCGAAATTTCAGCCCTTCTGAGATCAGTGATGCTATGTGTTATCCACCTGGCTTGAGAGCTTGGCTGATGTTCCTCATTGTGCGCGTGACTTGCAGTGGAGGCCAATGAACCAAGTTTCCACCAAAGCCTGGTCTCTGGCTTTGCTTTTATTTTTTGCAATAGGGTTAGGAGGTACTTTAGGGATCTGACAAAAAAAACAAGGAACGGTTTTGTTGGAGCCAAGCAGAGCAAAACTTTTTGTTTGGGGTGCAAACCAAAAACTTTTCTTTCGAGTCAAAACTGAAAAGTGAAAGAACATTTTGCTCCATGTAACTTTTCTTAGACTGTTCAGTAAAACTGAAAATGGTAGCCTGGAAGTGAAATGCTGAATTGCTCCTAGGAACTGGTGCAATAAAATGGTTTGGCATTTCTGAAACAAAAAGGAAAGACCTTTCACACATTTGGGGAAGAAATAGTACCCCCAAAAGAATCTGTCTTTCAACGTATTTGCCTTTTTTTTTTTTTTTTCAAAAAATATGGTCTGTTTCTGCTTTCCATGTGCTGAGATCTGATTAAAGGCCCTTCACATCCCTCTGTCAGACCATGCCCCGAGACCTACTGCTCCCTCAGCGTCAGGTAGACCTTTGCGAAATTATGATGTGTGCTCCTGTCCTCAGGTCACTAAAATGTGCATGATTTCCAGTCTCAGCAGTCAAGATGCAACGAGCTGCTCACGTGCCATTGCAAATCCCTGGGCACTGGGATCTTTAGGTTGCTTTCTGCTGAGTTCATTGGGGTTTCTCCTGGCTGATATCTGCCAGCTGTGGCCCCAAGGCACGTGTGGGTGGTACTTGGCAATAAACTGCTTCTTGGTATCCCCATAGCAGGGGAATGCCAAGGCAATGTGGGAATATGAATCTAGGGAAGATGCACAATGCGGGATGGCATAGCCTCACGCGTGGGACAGGTCTCCTCAGCTGCCCCTGGAGTCAGCAGGCAGAGAAGGGATGTTCAGCACAGAGTTGGGCTGTGGGACAGTCTGGAAGGCTGGAGGAGGGAAATTCTCTTTTCCATCCCACAAAACAGGTGAGATTTTTAGAATTCCTGATCTCCTTATGGCTGTAACTATGATATTGTGACAGTTTTTGTAAAAATGAGAAAGCTAGCCTGAGAGAATCTGGAGAAGAGAAGTTGTGGCACGGAGGAGAGGGAAGGCTTTTAAATCCCTCCTTAGCTTTTCTCCTACCTGCAAGGGAGCAGACAAATGTCCTCGTTACAGGATCGCTGACTATGCCAAAGCCTCATCTTTCCTTCAAAATAAATAGAAGAATGAAATTAAGCTGCAAGGGATTGGCATATTTTGTAAATAATAATTTTTGCTAGGCATTTCTAATCGGCTCCTTTTTGTGTACAGCTGGGTTATCTCGCTGCTGAGCAATTCCCTTGTAGACAGGCAGGGTGGGGGTGTGTGGGGACGTGCGTGGCAGGGGGGTCCTGGCATCCTCCTCCCAGGGTAACGCTTGTGTGAAAGGCCAGCACAGAGGGCTGCCTCATGCGTCCGGTATATTGAGATGTTCATCTAGTCTGTCTGCTGCAGGGCATCCCCCCTGTAGCAGAGCCGATGGGAGGAGACGTGTCCCCTCTCTCCTGAGCTGTTGCAGGTCACCATCCAGGAGATGGCATGGGAGGAGATGAGCAGAGCTCTGCGTCATGTGCAGTTTCGGGTGGGCTGGTGCTTGGTGTGCTTCATTCACCCTGGAGGGAGTTTCCAGCCACAGTGAGTGAAGGGCTGCTCCCCGTTCGTGTTGCTTCTCTGGTGTGGGGAAGACGCAGCCTACGCCTCTGCAGAGAAGTCTCGCAGGTGCAAAGCAGAGTAAGAAGTTTCCTCCCAAGTTCTTGTAGGCAAGAGACCTTAGGCAGTGTTTGAGCTCATTGCAAGGGGTGAAAGACAAATACACGCACCACCTCCCTCATCAGTCCCATCCTGTGTATAATTTACGATACATCGTGTTACATTTTTATTACTACACCATTTCTCAAGCTCTTGGCTGGCATGATTCCCAGAAGGCAATGCAGGAAGGCTTTTGTATTGAGACCTTAAACAGGAGGAGCGATTCCTCGTGAGCCTTTGTATCTATATGTGGATTTAACACGCAGTTCCTAAAATAAGCTTTAATAAAATGTGGTTTTGTGTGTTAATAATTTCCAAGACTCTTTTTTCAATGGAAATGATACCGGAAAAAAAAGGCTCAGAAGAAATTGTAGAGGAAATGAGAGTCACCCCAGTCATCTGCATATAATCGCTTCCAGTATAGATTGCAATTGTGTTTGAATTATAGGGCAATTAGTCTGTCAGGCTGGTAAGCATTATACAAGACCCCTGGAATTTCCTTGGAAGCTCTCAGTACCTCTTAGCATTGAAATCTAGAGAAGTTTTAATATGAAAAGATGTGGTACTGGGCTGTGCTAATGCCATGTATTGATTTACTACCCATAGCAGGTGTTACAGGGCAGCTGACAAATTGGTGACATATAAATATCGAGGCCCCTGAAACACAGTTCTGGAGTGAGACTTGTGCAGGTGACAGAAATAGTCCTTCTCAGGAACAGGAGCTGCCCTCGCAGTAGCACATGCTGTGTACATGTGCGTGCAGGAAACTTCCCCTTGCTTCGGAGGCAGGAGTCTGGTCTCAGTGCAGGACTGAGACATCCGTTCTTGAGTGCTCCCCTAAGTGTGGTAGGCATCACACTAGAATGCCTAAATTAACGAAATCTGGGAAGTTTTGGTAGAAAGATATATTTAATGCCTGGCCTCATTCTGACATGAACGATAACATAAGTGCCAAGGCAGGTTAAAAATAGGCAGCATCTCCAGCAAAGTTCAGGAGACCTGGAGCTGCAGGGAGAAAAACCCAGCACAGAAACAGACAATTGAGGACAAGGACTGAGTTTATTTCTTCTCCAAAAATGATATTTCCTATCTTCTAACACCTTTGTTTCAAAGAGGGTCATCTAATGAATTAATAGCAATTGATAAGTTTCATCTTAAAGGTTTCTCTTCTTGGTAGTGGCCTAGATTAAATCCTGCTTGGGCTTGTGAGTAACCCTGTGTGCATGGCTGGAGTGGATCGTTCAGAAGCTCATGATACACTTTGCAGCACCTAAATGACCTTCCTGCTTTCTGTGGTTTCCTATTGCCTGTCCCCCTGCCCTGTCTCATCTGTGTTGATTGCAGGCTCTTTGGAGCAGAGCTTGTCTTTCATACAGCTCCTAGCACAGTGGAAGGGCCTTCACTTCAGCCTGGTTATTTCTAAGGCACTGCTGTTAAGAGACACACTATATTTGCTTCTGGAGCTCATGTTCCTTGTCCTTTGCTTTATCCAACTTAATGTCCCACTCTAAGCACCAAGACTTCAAACTTAGCTCTGAGTGCTTAGCCGGACTGTGGAAGGCTCATTCCGTTCAGCCTGAACAGTGGTTTGGGGAGGCTTCATGTGAGCCAACATAAATAGCCAATTCTTCCTCTCTCCCTCTCTCCCCTGCTGCCCTTAGGAAGACACCTCCCAAAAGTAAGGCAGAGAGAAGTGTGTTGTCTGCTCTCAAGCAGTAATCACACTGGCAAAGGGAGGAGAAGTTCAACATCCAGCCAGGAATCTCAAGGAAATCCTGCCCCGTGTGCTGGCAGGCTCCCAGAGATTTGTCTCTGCCTGCTCCAAGCTGTGGACATGTGGGATCTTTAATAAGAGTCTTGTTGCTGGCGATGCTCCCTATTCATTTTCTGCTCTAGGATTCACAAGGTCCTAGGGCTCTACACAACATGAAGAGCTTTAGAGATAAGGGTAGGAGGGAGAGGAGAGAGAAATTCTGCTGCAGCCTTGAACCCCACCAATGATGCTGAAATATCTCTGGGTTTCTCTTTGCCTCTGTCGGCGTTTCTCAGAAGGATGTTTCCAACCTTGACTCCTAGGGAGGGAGATGCAGACTCTGAAAAAATTCAATTTAACGTGAGACAGAAATGTTTGGTAGATAAAGTGCTGTGGTTGTTCCTCACTTTCCTCTCTCTGCCTGGAATTGTAGCAGCTCTTTTGTCTGCTGTGAACCGGTCTGAGCTTTCACATTGCTCCTGTATGGATGGATCCCCCGTTTCTTCACACGGAAGTTCATGTAAGGTACTGCCTTCCCAAATTTGCCTGGCCTGCAGGCAGTGGATCTAAGAAACGTGTGCACTGTGGGCTATAGTTCATGTCCTTGTTCCTCATCAAACTGAAAAACATGAAACAAAGCAAAATAAAGGGCTGTAAGGAACAGCAGAGCTATTGGGGAGCCAGAATCTGCAGTGATTCTACATGGATTTGTAGCATCCCCTGCTTTCCTGGGTGGGTTTTCAGAGGGTACCAATGTGCATCTCACTCTGCAGCAGACGATCGCACACACGAAGCCGTGTGTTTAGTTTGACTCATGGTGTTCTCCTGAATCTATTCGTCCCTGCTGTACTGATGCTAAATAGCCTTTTCTCTGCTCTCCCCACCTGACTCCCAAACTCTTATCCAATTTGATGGCAGGTATGAAGAAAACACCCTTCTCCACAACCTGGTGCTCTGCTTGCATCGTTATTCCATTCCAGATTGTGAATGAAAAATCTTATTGCATTTGAGGGTGTGCTTGTAGCTGGTAATTAACACTCGGCACACTCTGCCAATGCATCTCATACTTGCTTTACAGAAACCTGGAGCTGGAACAGAAGCCACCCGGAAAAACAATGTCTGCCAATTGAGTTAAACCTTAAGTAAAATCCCCAGCCAAATGTCTGTAGAGTAAATCTGGTAAGGATGTTGGCTCCTGCACTGAGCTCAGGAGGTGTTTTCCAACTACAGGGCCCAGGAGATAACGAACATTAAGCACTAATGGGACTTATGCAGATATATCTCCCCCTCTTGTATGCTGTGTTCCAGCTGGGAGCGGATGCTTTATGGGGAGTTAACTCCTCCAAACTTGTAGTGGAAGTGCTGACAGAGCTGAGTTTAAAGTGGTGCTAATGGAAACGTCTGCTTTCCAGATGAACTTGCGAACTGGGGTTAGACACAGTATATACAAAGGCAGAGAGTAAGTCCTGTACTAACAAATTAAGTTTGCAGCTTTCAAGTGAAGAACTAATCTGTACGTTAAATACGCCTGCCGGCCATGTGGCCTGGCTCCAGCATTATTGCTCTCACCCATGTGCTTTTTCCCCCTTTTTGTCATCCTTTCTGAACATGAGCTTAACAGAAAGGCTAACACCCTTGTCCAAATGCCTTCCTAGCAAATGTGCCTAAACCCTAGCCAAAGCGGCTGTCAGAGCCGAGAGTGTAAATTTTCACTGCCCTGAACACCCTATACTTTCTGGCATGTACGGAGCTGGGGGAGAGGAGTTTAATGGAGTTGCTATCGTGGAGAGCAGCCTTGTCCCCAGTGGCCAGATTGCCCTGTGCTTCTCTGATGTGACACCACTTTCACCAAGGATGTGATCTCCAAATGTGTGGGATTTTCTGGCAGCTATAAATTAAATGCCTGTCTGCAAGGGAATTGAGCAGCTGGTTCATTAACCCCCCCTGACAGCCACCGTCCTTACTGCTACTGCATGTGGGTTGTGTGGGGGTTTTGTTTTGTTTCTTCCAGTTCAGGGCTGAAGAGGTTATGAGCTGATTTGCTTCCCCTCAGAATGCTTTGTGCTTCTGTGTGACTCTGGCTCCTGAGAAGTGTCCGCTGGCCAAGAGCACTCAGTAACCCTTCTAGATAGTCAACAACTGCCATGGCCATCAGCGTGGCTCTGCCTAGTTCCTGACTGCCGGCAGGCAGGAACAGGCAAGGTCTCTTGTGGCCTGAGTGCAAAGTGGGAAGAGACTCAGATCCACAGTTTTGTAGCCAAGATGCAATATTGCACCTGCAATAAGAATCTGCAAGGTGGCTACAGGCCTGACAGCTCCTGGGAGACAGCTTTTAGTTTTAGACCTTTGTAGCTCTTTGGTTACTTGTACCATACCACAAGCCAGCAATGTGCGTGTGTGTGCATACACAGACACATTTATACAGACAGTTATAGTAAGAGACAATTTGCTGCCTCAAAAAGTCTAAGGGCCAGATTTGGAGAGGCATTTGGATGCCCGAGGGTGCACTGAAATGGGTCAAGACCCAAGTGAGTTAGGCACATAATTGCTTAGAACAATTTTAAATACTTCTGGGCAGACACATGCATCCTCAGGGGTCTATATTGTCTTAGAAAACCTGGTCCTTAAGCAGTAAGCAGCAGGGAGAGACACAGGAAGGACTGCAGTGCTTGTTTGCCATATGGGAATTATGGCAAAGGAAGTACCCTTTCCCAAGGTTACGCGAGAAGGCACTGGCAGAACATCCTCTTTCTTCTGCTCCCCAGCACTAGGTCTGTGCTCTTCCATTAGCACTAGGGATGAAAGAGATGAGACTCACTCATGCAGCTCCCCAGCTCCCTCCTTCCTGTCCATTTCTGCTGGGTCTGCCTGTAGCCACCATATGTGAACCTCAGACCACCTCAAAGAAGTTTGTCAGGAATCCTCGAGCTCCCGGAAGGGGCAGCTACAGTTGCAGGCTGTGATTCTGCTTGTGTTCTCCAGTGTGGTCCCCTCCACCCCTCCTTCCATCTCCCCTCTTTGTTTGTCTGCTATTTTCTTTTGATTTGCAGCTTTACCGAGCACTGAGTTTGCAGCAGCATGTGATCACCCTGTATGGAGCCTTTCCCACTGACAGCATGATGAGCGGAGAGAGTGTTCGGTGCATATACAATTTAAGCCAAGCAGGAGGCCAGTCCAACACCTCACTTGCCAATTAACTGAGTCGATATCGTGCACAGGATAATGTTTGTTGTTTGCCTCTGTTGCTAAAACACTTGCAGAGTGTTTAGAACAATATAGCAATATCCTCACCTCCCCGCTGTAGGGAGGAGCTCCTCAGCGGAACCAGGATGCCATCGCTCTGAGAGGAACAGCCAGGGATGGGAAGAGGGAACCAGGGACCTCCATGGCTCAGTGGTCCTTGTGGGTTTTGTGTGAATACAGCAGCAGCTGCTACAGGTCTCTTCAGGGTGTGGGAAGATGGGAGTCTCTTCCATTGATCGGCTGATAAAGTGTGTAGATGCAAGGAACTGAAAAGAAATTGCATCTATGTAAGTAAAAAGGCCTTCAAGAAGATGCGAGGCAGTGGGCAGACCATCTGCAAAGCAACCACATAAAAGAGCCACAGGCAAATCTAGTTCCCACCAATATCCCTTGCTTTATATGTTTTAGTAAACCATGCCTCACTATCTGATTTACAAAGGCTGATGTCTGTTTCCTCTGACAGCTCAAGGCAGAGGGAATCCAGCAGAGAGAAACTACAAGTGGATGGAGGCTTCTCCCATGTAGCAAGCACCTGCCCTGGGTGCAAACCTGCTGGCAGCCCCGCGGCATGCGGGCAGTGTGGGAGCACTGCTGCTCACCTTGGAGGCAGCTGTGATTTCCAAGGGAGCCGGGGCTGCAAGCAAACAGCAGCTCCTGCCAGAGATACTTGCTGGGTTACTTTCCATTCCCTGAGGGTGAGCTCTTTGTGGGGCTAGGTGGGGTTTGGAGGCCCCAGGATCTGATTCCTGCACAGATCTCAGGTTGCATATCAGTGGAAATCGCTCATGTCTGCAGGGGAAGCAGAGACATGTTCTTGGCAAGGCTAGCCCATCTGCTGGAGGACTTTGAGAGATGCCCCAGGCAAATTGCCGTTGGTTCTCTCAGGGCACGTTTCTGCCTCAGGTTTATTTCCTTTCCTGAAGAACACAGACAACGTTTTCCTGTCTCTCTGCAGCAACATGACAATATATGTCCATGAGGCACTTCCATACCCAAGCAAAGGTGGCTACAGAAGCAGATTGGCACACAGGGCCATTGGCACACAGACCATGGGACACACCAGCCCTCCTTGTGTGGTGGCAGTGGCGTGAGGCAGCACAAGAGAGGAGAAAGAGCCACACATCATTTTGCTTTGGTACTTGCAGCCTTCATCCATCATTATCAGTACTATACAACATCAGTGTCCACAGGGGCCTTGGCTGAGCCCAGAAGGGGCCTCTTATGATGGTTATGGACAAAAAAAAAAATCCCTATTAAGCTGAGGCCTCACCACTCCATTCCTCTAACATGTCCCAGGCCTGTGTTTCCTGGTTGGTCTCTCACCATCCTTCACCATGTGCCATGTTCACTGAAAGCACCTGGTGACCATAAGCATGGGATGTCCCCCTCCTTCCTTCTCTTCCTCTTTCTTGTGCTTCACCAGGAAGTATTTATTAACTGTCAGAGTGATAAATGAAAAGTCATATTTTATTGTGAATTATTCCAGCCCTGCAGTGGAGCCCAGATCTATAGCCTCAGAGAGTTATTAACTGCTTACCGCAGAGAGCTATAAAATCCTCATCATTTTCTCCAGTCTCTGCTCTGTCAGGGTGAAGGAAAGAGAGCTGGATTATCACACAAGATGGTTGGAAAGCTGCTTCCAAAATTCCTCTTTGATTGGATCCCAGTGTTGGCTGGGACGATTTCATCAGGGTGAGACAGGTCTCTCAAGGAACACCTTTGCT
This sequence comes from Burhinus oedicnemus, assembly GCA_008921705.1. Lineage (NCBI taxonomy): Eukaryota > Metazoa > Chordata > Aves > Charadriiformes > Burhinidae > Burhinus > Burhinus oedicnemus. The sequence goes on along the minus strand of VFFE01007584.1, from coordinate 301,922 downwards.
GGGGTTTCTTCTTGCCAGCTCGCTCTTCTCCTTTGCAGATTGCGCCACTCAAATGCCTTATGAGACAGCCTTGGGAATCTCTGTCTGGTGGTGGTGGTTGTATTTCTTCCCTTGGTGGTTTTTATTCAGAGGCACAAAAGTAAACAAATGCCACTCAAATGTGCAGTCTGTGCTGTCTTTTGAATTTCTCCCATTGTCTTTCTCCAAAGCTTTCCAAATATGTAATGGTATTCACGTGCCCTTCATTGCTGCACTTGGGACTTAAATATGTCATGTCCATCTGCTCCTTGCCCAGGCTGCAAGCAAATTCCTGGTGCAGCTTCACCACTTCAAATGCCTGAATGGGAGCTGAATTCCTGTTGACACCAATTGAATTAGGAACGTGCTCTTCACTTCTTTTATTTGATGAGAAATGATCTTGGCTCCCTGTGTTCTCCAGTCATCTCAGAACAAATACCCTACTGGCTTTTTCCATAGTCTGACTGCTGCCGTTTCCCATCAGCATTGCCTCAGCACTTTTGAGCCCTGTGCTGGCACATGTTGGTTCCCAGGCAGCTGTGGATGGCTGAGTTGTGTTGGCTCTCATGCCCAGAGAGGAAGTGGGTCCCAGGACCTGGGTGACACAATAGCCTGGTGATGAGTACGTTCCTCCTAGCAGTCACCAGCGGTGGTGTCGAAAGGACACGCTGTTGTTTCACAGGTGGTGCAAGAGTCATTGCTGTGCTCATCCCCGTGGCTGACAGGGGCTCACATCTCAGTCATGGTAGGGCTTGTTACTGCCTGCTGCAGCAGAGAGGCCAAAGATTGACTGTGCCCAAAAGACTGCCAAGGCCTTTCACTGTGCCCTGGTGATGCAGGGCTGGACGCTTGGATGGTGCAGTGTAGGAAGAATATATGCCGACTAGGTTGGTTTGTTGTCATCTTTCTCACAGGTACTTTTTGTTCTTTTCTGCTTTGGATTTTGCTCCTGCTCCATGCTAATGACTTCTTTTTGTAGTACTGATAGCCCAGAAAAGGTTGGATTTAGAATCTACCAGGACATGAAAGGTTTAGGTTGAGCAAGAGATAAACACTGCACTGCATCTTTCCAAAGAAATTTTGCAGATAAATTCATAGGTACCCCGAATATTTTGCAGAGTTTGTTTGCTACTGGAGGATTGTCAAGAGGTAGAACAGACATCTCACAAGACAATGAATATGAAAAGACTGGATCATTTTCCATGCCTTCATATATGGGGGACTCTTCTCTACTGCCATATTCGTTTCCACTTGAATTCACGGTCTGGGAAGGGAGTAAAAGTGCGTGCACTGATTGTGCATTGGGCTTGGAAAAGGGAGGGATCCTGCTATGGGAATAGTTGAAAGCCAGTGTATTCAATCCATTGGCCTGTAAGGTCTGTGGCTGTCTTGTAAGATTTGATAGGTGGGCTAAATTCATATTTAGACCTTTACTTCTTAGCTGGAGATACAACATCAAAAGCAAGATCATCAGCATCATCTAGGTCATCCTCAGTGCAACAGGCCTTTTATGTGCTCCAAAACAGCAGCAGCAGCAGAGGGGAGTGAGGAGGAATCATAGCTTGCAGCTTGGTGGACTCTTGGGGCGCTTGACATGTTGCTGCCTCCATTAAATGAAACTCCTAATTATATCCCATAATTATAGCCTTCAACCAATATGATTTGTAAAGAGAGGGGTCATAGATACCAAGATCATTCTGAGATTGACTGTGCAGTGGGTATCAGTAAACATCCTTGACTGCCGACCAGAGTCTGACAGAGATGTAAAGGACTAATGCAATAAGGCAGGGCACGCAGCTGGATTGATAGAAGCAGTGGTGTGGCCTCTGGCCCCTGAAGATATTACGTGACAAGGCAGTGAAAGCTGCAAACACGAGGGCAAACCATCTATTCAGCATGACAGTATTAGACAGAGGTTAAGAATCTTGTGGACTGCTATCAACATCGATGAATGGTCTCCAGCAGGGATCTGCATTAACGCGTTGAGTGCCAGGCGCCCTTGTGTGTACAGCAGCTGTGTCAGACCAAACATCCCCATGTTAGAGACAGAGCCCATCACCCTGAGACCACAGCCAGGGCAGCAGGGCTTCTGTGTCCCTGGAAATGGGCTGCCCGTCTGAGGTGGCAGCTTGGGGAAGCTGGGCAGCCTGGGGGAGATTCAGTTGCAGATGAACTCTTTAAGAACATGGGATGACAAAGAATTTTCTTTTGTTATCTAGAAAACCCTGTGGTCAGACTGAATGTGTTGTCATAAACGATGCAGTTTTGGCTTGAAATCCTAGTCATGGGTCTCATGTGCTTTTCTACTGTGTATTTCTCTAGTGGCCTCCAAAAGTGGTGCAAGTTCCTCTCCCAGGCTTGATACTAGTGCAACAGAGACTCTGTATGAGTAAGAGTCAGTCCTGTGAGTTATCTGGTCTGAAAGAACCTGTGTGTTGTTCTGCTCTGGCCTCTGGCACCTGTCAAGCTCAGAAAAGCTCAATGACTGACCTCTGCACCGAGCCTAATAAATTGTGGTTCTTCCTATGCTCTTCTGGTTTGGATCTAAGTGATGGAGAATTAGCACTGCTCTTTGGTCAGCTCTTCCAGGGAATAATTCCTCTCCCTGTTAAGATTTGTGTTTCAGATGCCATTTAAATATTTCGGTCTCAGCTTACAGCCACTGGGTCCTCAGTGTATTAAGACAGCTAAGGCGATGGAGACTGAATGAAAATCAAAACCAGATTGTCTTCTCATTTGCCTGGTGATATAATTCCCCTTGGACTTAAACTGTATGGGGAAGGAGACAGGACTGTTTAGAGGACATAAACTGATCTGCTGATTGAGATAGGAGAGTTGGTTTGGCTTTGCTCCAGCTGGCTTGATTTTGAGTTTGTTTTCCCTAGAAATAAGCTGTGCAGCTGCATGTCCTTTGACTCACCAACTTCTGCACATCTCAGCCAATTTCAGCCCTGTTTGATGGAGGGGTAATGGTCTTAAAAGGCATGATGCCCATGCAAGTTTCACAGAAGTAGGGAAGAGGAAGAGGAAAAGGATTTTATAAGGCTCAAAGGTTCCAACTCCAACTTCATCAGTGTGTCTCGTGGGAGAAAGAGGTCCAGAATGCCTCCCCAGTTGAAAAAGCTTCAGTAAGAGCTCACAGGCAGTGAACAGTGAAACACAAAATCATTTAGAAATTTGATTTAACTGCGCTGGTGTTCAAGAATTTCTTCTTTATTTACCTTCATAGCAATACGGGATCTACTTGGCTAGAAAGTGTGCAGACATAAATGGGAGACCGCCTCTGACCCCAGCCTCCCATAGACTAAACGGATAAGGTGGCCAATAGCCATTTTATGGATGGGGAACTGAAGCAAAGAGAGATTAAATTGTGTTCTCCAAGTCCCGCAGGGTGTCTGGTTGACTGTCAGCCAGTTCTCTCTTCCTTTCTTGTCTCTAATTTGATTCTTTGATCAGAGGGTTTGGCTTTTGTTTCTATAACTCATCCAACCTTCTTGTTTCCAGCAGCCTCGTTACAGATTTTAGCAGGCTCTGCTGTGCTGGCACGAGCATTGTTCTTCTCTGCAGGATGGGATGTACGTCTGAGTCATTCTTTGCATGAGTTGTCGTTCTCTTGGAGATGTTTCTCTGGTTTCTGTGATACAGAATAAATTGCAGTACATAGCTTATTAGAAAAACAACAAAAAAACCCCAAACAAACCTTCAAAATCAAGGCAATTCAAAGAAGCAAGCCGTGAAGCCCAACATAAACAAGCTGTAGGAATACAATTAGAAACTCTCCCACTAGTTTCCTGGATAGAGTTATCAACAGCCTCTGCTCCCTAGGTCATCAAATGCTGAAGTCTAGGTTTACATTCAGGTTTTCACCCTCTGAACTGAATACCAAAGGACATCTTACTCTGCAAGGTAGAATCTGGGTGGGAATGCTCAACTTGTGAGATGCTTCCCACGGGTGCCCGTGGCAAGATCCTGGCCAGCTGCCTTCTTCTTGAGGAGAGGAAACCAGGGTATGAGTGCTTCTCTAAGAGACGAGCACATCCCCTGGAGCTTGCCTGCTGACAGGGCTTATGTGCGGAGGCCTCTGTTGCATTAACGCAGCCAACGCGAGACGTTTGGAAAGCAGGATCTGGGCACTGCAGCAGTGTTAAAGTGCCCTGGCTTGAGCTACAGCCGCGAGCAGGTCGGAGTCCTGAGCATGGGGTGATGAAACTCAGTGCTGCCGTTAGAGAAATTCAGGCAAGTTCAGAAGTATGTTCTGGAAGGATTCCCCTGCTTCTGGTGCTTTTTGCTGCGCGCTGCTGCCTCTGAACACCATGGGGGTTTGACAACCTGTGGGAAGATGTTCCAGACCAGCAAACTTTCCATCTCTTGGCACCTGAAGCGGAAAGCACTTCTCTCTGTGCCATGCTCTTTTTTCGTTTTTGGGAAAAACAGCTTCTCCCCCTTTGCAGCTCTTAGCAATGCAGCTAAAATCTTTCCCAGCTAAAAATCAGATTTACCAAGAATGTCTTTATTGATTTACAGGCTTCACCTTTATGAACAACTCCAGTATTTCTCTTTGGACAAAATGAAGCAATATTAAACATTGTAACAATAAATCCAGGGCACCCTCTTCCCTCCAGGGTGTAAGGTTATCCAAATGTATGCTCTTGTATTTATCATTTACCAACAGGGCTATTTAAACTATAATATTTGACAGGTGTGGTTGTGTCAGGTGTGATGGAGTGTGTGTTATAAAAGGACAGTGAGAGAGACTTTGCATTTGTCCTTCAAACATAAAGTCGATTTTTGCATGATTGGTACTTCAGAGATCATCTTTAGCACAAGATTAACTGGGGACAATATTCAGTGAAGTCGGATGACGAAGACCCAGTGGCTTTCCCGATGTGCTGCAGCCTCCCGGAGGGCTGTGTACTTCTGCAGCGTACATGAAAGGTGCTTAGGAAAAGCCAGTTCACCTGTGCTGTACTGCAACCTCCAGATGTGACATTTTTAGAGGAGTTCACACCCCTCCTGGAAGATTTTGATTTGGGAGCAAAAAGTTTAACTCCACTAGGCAATCATGCCTTTAATACATTCTGCAGGAGTGACCAGCATCTGTAAACAAGCGCAAATCCAGCTAGTTTGAGTTCTGCTTTTAATCTCAGAGTTACTCTGGTGAGCACACAAGTCTGCTTCGGTCTCAGGAGCCCTCCTGGGGCACCACCCCTGAACAGTGGTGTTAATGTATTATCACATGGTGGGTGGCTGCGGTCAGATGGGGCAGGAACTGACCCTTGCAGAAAGTGTGATTGATAAGGATTCCCTGTTGAGTTGGAGAAAAGATGTAGGGAAACTGTAGGGAAACCATAAGCTCGGTGTGAGGTACAAGGTATCAGACGTGCACAGTTCACCAGTCAGTCTGTGGTGCATGGAGGCGTAGCTGCTGGCAGAGCGCAGGATGCGTTGAAAATAACCCCTGGATACAGCACAGAGAATAAGGAAAATATGGTGTGATACAGCTGGTGGAAGGGTGATGAAAAATATTTCTATATAAAGGCTTTTGCTAGAAACTTACTATTTCATTTGAAGCAATGAGGAAAAATGTAGCCCCTGGATAAACTGGTGTGTACTTATGCATCTCCATCCGGTTATCACAACTTGCCCCGTATTTTGCAGTTCTGGTTCTTGTCCTGGAAGAGGGACTGTCTGGCCAGAGAAGTGCGCCCTGGCTGCTGAGCTGACAGATGATGTGCTGAGCCTGGAGCCAGGAGGCCATGGGCTATTACTAATTACTAGCATGCTTTCAGCTGCAGGCACCTTTTGACAGTGCTTTACCCCCTGCACTACATGTTGTACCAACAGAGAGCGAGAGCCCCGGGGTGCTGCGCAGCTAGGCAGACACGGTAAAGTGTTTTTTCCAAGTCTGGCAAAGCAGAGGCAGAGGCACGGACAAGGTCTTCTCTGTTATCCTCCTGCAGTTTCCTTGCTGCTCTACTGAAGAAGATGCAGTTCCAGGCTCTAGGTGGGGTGGAGAGACAGAAATATTCAAAATCAAGACTGGAAAAAAAGGAACAGTGTGCTCAGGTGTTTCATTATTCCTCAGGTAACTCTGAGCTAAAGTGTCTAGATCATAGCAGGAAGAAGGCGTTAGTTTTGTAAGCCCTTGTTTGCAAAAATGAGAGCATCTCTGTATGCTCAGCTGTTGAGCCGGGATCTTAAATGACTCTCATAATGTATTTACCAGTGCTGTGAAGTTCACCCTTTTATACTAGATTATGGTAATAATGGTATTGTGCAGCAGATGAAATTAGTTTTTCTACACAGTCTTGTTTCATCTCAGTGGCTAAATGTGTGAAATAAAAGGTGCAATTGGCAATATTTTCATGGGTTAGCCAGTTTCCTCCCACACCCACCCTACAAACACAGATGCTTCCTCATATCCTGGGGACAAGCTGACTGCCAAACAATGCATGAAAGGACTGGAAGAAGCGAGGGCTTTTTTAAGATTTATATTTGCCATTAGGATAATTTTGGAGATTTGTGAATTTTCAGACAATTGGGGACCATTAAGTGCATCTCACGTGAGCTGGCATCTAGCATGGACTGTAGCAGCCCCCAAAGGATACTGGTATCATGACCATTTTTCTTTCTCACTTGCACACACCAGCAAAAAGCACCCCATGTAGATATACAGACTTGTACGTAGCACAGGAGGCTCCACTGTAGCTCTGCATCCTCTTTAAATCAACTCTGGGTGGTCACAGCAAGCTGGTTGCCTTGGACTGAAACACGGGCATCCCTGCAGTGCTGGCAGCACTCCTAAAACCTCGCCCAAGCATGGGCTCAATACGTTTGAAAGAGCAGCACGCTGTGCGGGAGAAGAGCACACATCCAGCGCTGGCCCGTGCACTCATGTGTGAGACTTCAACCAGGAACGATGTGACACATGGATGAGGAGGAGCGCCGGGACAGGCTCTAGCATCTTGGGCCCCGTTTTATCAACAGTTGCATTATGTGGAATGCTTAATGGACTCACCAGTTGGTTTCTCCACCCAAAGCCCTTCCTTCTGTGGAAAGTATTTGCAGGAACTCTCTAATAAGAACAGTGACTTTTTTCCTCATCCTTTTCTGAACCTGAGGTTTGCTGTGAAAAGATGTCAAAAACCATCAACAGGGAGGATGTCCCTCAGCAAAAGTTCACATCTTGTTTCCAAAAATCAACTGAAAAAAACCTGGCCAAATTTCCATAATCTGCTTGGGACTGATCAGTATCCACTGGTTGGTCATATTGAGCCAATGCACCAGAGAGAATTAAGACTCCTGCCATGCAAGCTTTACCTCCTGTGATACATTTTGGCGATTTCTCTTCGTGAGCTGCTGGAGTAGGTCAAAATTCAGAGTACAGGTTCTTATCACACATCCAAGATTTGTCTGGATGAAGGTCCAAGCTAGGAGTCAGCTTAGATTTTTCCCAAGATGATTTTGTTTTTTCATGTTCTGAACTTTATCTTACACTTTGCATGGAGTGGTCCGGTCCCAGCTTCCCACCTTAATCAGGGAATCACTGCAATCATCAGTGTCCCAACAATGAGACCAAGGTAGAACACGGTCTTTTCTTACCTTCAGTAGCAAGTTCTTTAATATGAAGCAGATTTATATCAGGAAACTGAGAGAAACGGGGGACGAAGTTCTGCTGCTCATTTTGGAGGGGGTGAGAAAGTAGGTGAGACAGAAAAGTGTATTATTATTACAAATTCATTGCATAGCACGTACTCCAGTGAAAAAGCAAGGCTTCGCTGTGCTGAGTGCTACTTGCACTTGTGAACATTTCACAGAATCACAGACTCACAGAGTCACAGGGGTTGGAAGGGACCTCTGGAGATCATCTAGTCCAACTCCCCTGCCCGAGCAGGGTCACCTAGAGCAGGTTGCCCAGGATGGTGTCCAGGTGGGTTTTGAATGTCTCCGGAGTCGGAGACTCCACCACCTCTCTGGGCAACCTGGCAGCAGAACTTCACAGTAAGAAGCCTTCAAAACTGTGCAGAAGTGAGGCCAGCCTGAGCTGAAATGCAGCCACCTTGAGGGCTGAACACAAAGGTGCTTTAACAGCCAAGCACTGACCATTGGCAACTGAAGAGGTGGATGCAGCCTTAGAAATAACAGGTTGGGAAGAAGGGAGTCTAAGTATCCTATACACACAATAGCCTTAAAAGCCCCTTCCAGCGCTCCTGTGAACAGTGCCGCTGAATTTCATCGGAGGAGCTGATACAGCTGTGAGAAGCAGCAGGCTGGTTTCTCCGTGTCTGCCTCACGTGCCTGTAAGCTTGTTAGCTTTCTCACTAGGTTAATGAAAGATACTACTTCTCTCACCAGTCCTTGCCTTGCTGATACCTTTAGCCCCCCACAGCACTCAGCCTTTAATGAGCCGATGCAGTCAGGGCCTTGTTTTTTCTGTTTCCACTGAAAAGTAACACCTGCAACAACACGCACGCCCTAACAGCACACAGGGGAGCTACTTTACCACGGCCTGGAAGGGAAGAACAATGCCCGCTGTGCTGCCAGTGCCGCACGGAGAGTTGGATAAACCACGTTCAACTTGCGACATGACAAGATTATTACTCTGTGGCGATGGTGGGGAAGGAACCAGCTGCAGCGTGACAAACAGCTCCTTTCACACCCGCAATGACAAGTGCACCCCACCGTGTGTGAAGAGGGTGGACGTGCATGAGTCCAACCCAGGGATGAACACGGGACACTGCTACAGTATGAACCCGTCTCCACTTGTATTCAGAGCTGTTGGTGGGTGTCAGATCAACCTTGGTCTTCAAACAGAATGGGGGTGTGTGTGTATATGGGTTTTTTTCTTCAACCTAATTGTTGGCAATAATCATATGTAATTTTCACGCAGTGCCTTGTGTCTCAGCTTCATTCATCACCAACATGATGGCCAATTAGTCATCTCTCACTATTAAGCAGTGCTAACAGCTACTTTAAATGCAGGCAGAGCCTTAATCTAGTTCTAACTCAGATGGACGGTGATACTTGTAATTAGGACATCAAACAGAGGAGAAATGTGATCTGTTTATAGCTGAGGGAACCTTTGCATTGAACTATTTCAGCAATAATTATGTATTATCTTTATTAACGTGGCCCGAGTTAGTAAATAATGGGTCATGCTTTTGCATTTGGGGTGTTAAATATATATATATATATTAGATTCAGGCTAAATTCCAGATTTCAGTGCTGCCTGATTTGCTGTGAGATGTTGCCTTGCCAGAGCATCCATTACAGGTGCAGGTTTACTGGGAAAGGGGTGTCAGGGCTTCCCCACACCTCACCCTGGGTAGGGTACGGATGCGAGGGGATATGATGTAGTTTTGTGTTTCCCTTCCATGCACCCCCAGTCCTTTCTGGGGCATCTTCCCAAAGCAGCTGGATCTGATCGTGCGTTGATGTCTCAGGCCAAGGGAGTGTTTGGATGCTGCGTGCCACACGCACGCCACTACCTGCTGATACACATGGTATCATTTGCAGATGACAAGTAACAAGCGCAGCACCAATTTCCCATCGGGGTATGTGTGTGTGTTTCTGTCTGTGAGATACAGATGCAGGGCAAAGCAGCGGCATTTGTAGTTTTGCAGTACGCTTCTCCAGGAGCAAATAGAAACTACGTTCCCCTCTGGTTTTCCTTTGCCCAACAGCGTACATGACTCTGTGTCAGTGTTAAAGCGCTGGCCTTCAGGGGACTGCCTGGCACATTCTCTCCTCCATCAGGCCTGGCTGGAAGCGCCTGGCTTATTTTGCCAGCACAACTCCTTCACTGCACCAAACTGGGATGCTCCCAGTCAGGTACAAGGCACCTTGGGTGTTTGGTACCCAAGGGCTCCCTTTCAGCTCCCTTGTAGCCAGTTCCTATTACACATCTGTGCTACTCTGATTTAAACTGGGGGTTGCTACTGTGCTTGCGATGGTGGGTAAAGCTGAATAAAGTTCTTCCAGAGAGAAAAGCAAAGTAATAAAGGGTGAGGAAGCCATTGCAATAAACATATATTGGTATACATCATGAATATGCCTCCGCAAACATGCTTTGCCCTAAGTAGTGTGTGTGACAGAAATCAGATAAACACCTACCAGGTTTTGATGAGAAAATTTGAACACTTGCTTCACTGGAGGAGCTGAGAACCTGCTTCCTCCCTCATTTTGAGATTAATAAAAAGGAGATGGGGGAAAGGGAGAGGAGTTGTTTTGAAAGCAGAAACTTTCTATTTAAAACAATAAACAGGAAAAGAGGAAAAGATCAGTGTCAAAATTCATTGGGGGCAAAAGAAAAATATGGAAATGAGTTTAAACAAAATGTATTTCTTTCTCTGGAGATGGTTCTCTGTTTTTCTGTAGCCTTATTAATCAGCCTGTTCCTCTCTCTCCTTTTAAAAGAGGCAAGGGAGAACAGAAACCCGGTGCACGAGAATGTGAGAGTGAGGCTAGAGGACCACTTTGCACATATATTTATAACATTAGTATTGCAGTTCTTTGATTCCAGCTTTAATCGACCTTCTTTTCTCCTAATGAGCCACTCGGAGAGATGTTTGCCTCTTGCAGTGAAGTGTTATACTCTCCTTCTCTTTCTTCCACTGGAAATCCACATTCAGGATCTCACTAAAAGAATGCCTTATCCACTCGGTTTTCACATCTGGGCTGACATCCCCAGGAGTCTCTTTGCTGACCACAGCTGGAAGAGCCTTGGCTGTGCTGGGGGTAAGAACTCTTTGAGAAGCACAATCGATTCAATGCAATGGCCTCTGTGAGGGTCTTGAAATCTTAGGACAGCATTGGCCGCATGGCCTCCACTCCATCCTTGAAGCCAGATCAGAGACACCCGGCTAACGGTACCAAATTCCCTGCTGCTCTTTCATACAACTTGTGTTTGGTGTTTGATGTGAGACTCCATGTTTTCAGGGTCACCTCAACTGACTGCCTCTCCATATGGAAATCCCTCAGTGGTGCATGTAACAAATCAATAATGACTTCAGTGTGGTGCTCTCTCTGTTGGAAGGCACTAATGAACCGTCAGGCGGAAGGCCCGCCTGATGTTCATTAAACCCAGGAAATGCCATGCAGCACAGTAACAATTGCAACAGTAAATCAGAAGTGGAAGGATAAGGCGGGATATCCATTCATTGGGCAAACCGTACCTCAAGCCAGCATATTCTGGCCTGTGTCCAGAAGCATTGCCAAATCAAGGTAGGATCTGGGCTGGAGGAAGCTTTTAAAGGGGGAGAAAACATGAGTGAACTGTTTGCCTCTTCAAATCCTGGGCTAGACTCCTCTAAAGGAAACGATGGGGAGTGTTTTCAGAGCCAGTCAGTTTTGTGGAAAGATAAAATAGGCAGAAGAAATTAAAGTTGATCTAAGGATCGACTGAAGTTGCCATCTTAGGTCCACCTTAGGTGAACTCCCGGTTGGAGCCAGCTCTATGGTTTCACTGAGAAGTATGATGAGAAGTATGAAGACTGACGGCTGGTATTGGGCTGTGTCATGTCACAGCAGGTTTTCTGTGACATCTGAAGTCTTTTCCTACACCGTTCAGTCATTTCTTTCAAGTTCTGTCCATGCTGCATTAAGATCCATGCTGGATCCATGACCGTATTGGGCTGAGATCCATCCAAGTTGCCCTCAGGTCTAAATCAATGCTTCAGTGGAGCAAGGCCAGTTTATGCTGGTTGGCAATTCAGACCATTCTGTTTCTCAGTTCAGGCTGTATCAGCTTGCATGAGTGGTGTGCAAGGCACTTCCCAGATGTGGCTGAACTCTCTTGTCATACCCCGTGTCCACTGTGTATATATTAAACAGAACGATTTCCACTCTTCCTCAACCACAGAAGGAAGCAAAAAGCATCCACTAAATTGTAATGGGACTTTTACAAGCATATTTCCCCAATGCACGTAAACTGCTGCTGAATTTTATTGCATATCGGTGATCAAATGGACAAAGGCAGTTACCACTGTGAAACAGACTTTCAAGGACTAAGTGCTCTTAGAGTCTAAGTGCGTCATCTTCACTTTAAAAAAAATCAAAGAATTGGAAGACAAGGTGACAGAGAGGGCAGATTTTCAAGCAAGCATTTCCTGGGCTTCAGAGGCACCAGTAGTAAAACCAGAGACAGATTTTCAGCTTGCCATATTAACATTTTGATTAGAGCTAGATTTTGTGGTGTCCTCAGCAGCCCCTTGTGGGATGATTGAAGATCAGCCACTGCAGTGATCCCTGTTGAATGGGTCATATGGGTCCAATGCATGGATCTATGGGTTGTACAGATCGTTGGTTCACCAGAGACTATCCATGACAGTGGAGATTGTTACCAGTGTCTGTACAGCACTGCACTGGAAAGGAGCACCTGAACTACAGGATCTGCCCCTTTCTGTCCTAGGTAGCCTGTCAGACAAGGCTGCATCACTAAAAGATGGACCCAATTCTCAGCAGGTGTCTTGGGTGTCATCTCACCTGATGGCTGCTGATGTGGTGGTTGCTCTTTCCCCGGGTGGCTGCACAAGTACCCACGGCGCAGGAGGTCAGGCTGTTCTCTCCCCACCCAGGCGTCCCCTCCTCCTCTTGCCCCTGACGCTGTGCTCTTCTACAAACACAGATCGACTCTCCTGGGCTCTTAAGAAAATTATCTTGTCTGTGAAGAAGAAACCGTCTCCCTTCTTATGTTCGACACAGCAGAACTGCATATTTTGGATTATTTGGGTTCTGCCTTTCATCCTGATTGCATTTCATTTGCTTTTACCTTTTCAGGAATGAATATCACATTTATCTCCATCTCCTCTTTTACTCATTGGTTCTTCTTCTGTACTTCTCTTCTGTTCCTCACTTCTCTTTCTGTTTACCAGCCCCTCCCCACCTTCTTTTCTATGTATCTTACAGGGCTGCTTTATCGCAGCTTTCCAGTTTAGTGGATTAACTTTATTAGTTTCTTTTGTATGTGTCTAATTGACATGCAGTTTCAAAACCTATTTCATTTCAGCAGAACTGACCTTTATTCCCTTGCAGGCGGGCTTTTTTTTTTTTCCTCCAGCTAATACCTTTTCTACATTGCTGAAAAGCACGGAGAGGTACAGCACTGTTTTGCTTAGAGGGTGTGGAGAGTTTAGGACAGCAGCAGAAATCACGCAGCAACTGGACTGGAGAATAGATCTCAGCTTTCTACCCCATAAAATCATAAATGAGTGAGCTTAAGGGGTTTTATTTTTCTTTCCGCTTTTATTTCTAACAAAATCTCTTTCCTCCTTTGAGAATGTCATTGCCGCAGAAGCAACAAAGCGATGTATGGGAGCACCTGAGCCTGGGCCCGGCGGTACAACCTGTCTCGGATAACAGGAAGAGCAATCTGTTTCCAAGAAAAGTGCAAAACCTTCCTAAATGAGGCTTTGGGGATACTGCTTGTTTCCTATTCCCTGTGTGCTAGGGCCTGTGTTTGTTCTACAGCACAAAACTTTCTCCCTTCCTGAAAACCCCAGGGTGCTGTAGTTCCAGTACACATCGTCATCGCTTCAAGCCTCGCTGGGGCTTTGCAGGAGGGAAATCCAAGCAGAAGCTGTCCACTCATTTCTGCTGTCCGGCTGGTCAGAAGGAAGTGAGACCAAACATAAATGTAGGACAACACTTCTGTTTTCTCTTAGCTCTTTTGAAAGACTTGAAATAGGACTTTTGATGGAAAAAAATCAGTCAGCCCCCAGGAGCCCTTTAGCTCCCCCTGCCAGGGGCTCCTGTTCCAGAGCACCGGGCAGACAGGTCCCGCTTTCCCAAGTGCTCTCCCCACTCAGAGACCACACGTTTCTCTTTCCTCCTTATTTCCTCACCCAGCAGAGCAGAAATGACAGTTGACAGCCTTTTTTATAAGATGTTTTCATTGTAATTTTAATGGGCTAATTTCTTTCCCTGAATTGCCATAATTCAGATTTAATGAAACATGTCTTATAAAATTAAAAAAAAAATACAATAATAAAGTGGAACGCCCCATTAAGCTGAAGAACAAGGAAATAACATATGTAGAGATCTGATCACTCTGACCCTGCTATCCCAGTGATGCTAGCAGCCATCATGCACGTGCTTTACATCATCATGGATGCCTGTGCTTCCCACCAGGAGAAAATGTGTAGCAAAAGAATAATAAATAAATGGAATTGGGAGGGGAACTGGTACCTCCTCCCTTTGCACCCCAGCCCAAGTTCACATCTAGTGCTGTTCGGTCATTAGTCATTGCTAGATAGCAGCACCATCTAAATGGTCTTTTCTTTGTCTTCTATGGATCCTGCTCTGAGATGACACACTTTTGTGCTTCAGGCAAGCAGTGGTCTCCATCACAAGCTGTGCCAAGGGAGGACTGATCCTGCTGCCTGCACTGCTTGCTCCCAATGGTTCCTCTGGCCAGCGGAGCCCTGGGCTTGCTACATGTCAGCAGTATATCCCCAAGATGTGAGATGACCTCAAAGGGGGTTTAGGCGGATCTTCCTCTTGTTGCTGTTTGATGCCTGTTAAGAATGATCTTGTGTCTTTGGCCTCCTTAAGATCTATACATATAGAGAAGTGGTTTTTAAGGCAGATATTAAATGGTCTTTGACCATCTATTCTGAATCCAATTAACTGGGAGCTCAGCATGGCATGGGTGAGGAAGGCTGGGATGTTTATGACATCGTTCTATCCGTGATGGCTGCAGGCTGCCATGCGTTGCATTAACAGCGATCGCTCAGAGCCGGGAGCCAGGAAAGACCTGGCCAGGCCCGTGCCGAAGTGGTGCCCGCTCAGCAATGCCATGTGTGAACCTCTGCGTATTGCAGCAACCAGTCTCACATAGCTTGTGGCAAAGCCGCTTAAAAGAATAGCTCCCTGTAAAGCCAAACATAATAATGAGAAATTTGGGATTTACAGCCTTGGTTTGTGGAAGACTTGCTCCAGAGCCTGTGGGATGTCTCCCAAGTGTCTCTGCACTGGCATGGGAAACCCCTCACACTACCAGGCAGGGTGCAGGTTTGGGCAGTGGTAACGTTAGTGCTGCCATACCAGTACAATGTCTTTTTTTGGAGAATTCCTCCCTGAAAATGCTGACCTCCAGCCAAGAGCAAAAGCAATCCAGGGATGAAATTTATTGTGATGCTGAGTCAACATGTGAGATTAATGCTTCCCTTTCATCTCACGACCCTTCATCTCTGTGTTTCAAATCAGGTACCGTGTAAAATATAGCCCCTAGCATGCTACCTGTGGAAAAAAATATCAAAGAAAATAACCTGTTTGCAAGTGAAGGGCTGCGCATTGCATCAGCCTGGGGAGAGTTACTCATTTCCCTGTGTCCTTTGTAGCTGCATCGGTGGTCGTGCCGGGGTGGTCTAGAGTTACATCCCAGAGCAACGCAGTTCGGAGAAGGGATGTCTCAGCTGATAGAGATACAGCTCTGCTCCTCACCTTCTGTGGATCAGTAAGGACGAAGGGGTCCTTTGCTACTGAAAAAGCTAAAACATGCAATTGGGAAAAATATAATGAAGAGAGGAGGGATATTGTCAGATTTCTAACATGCTCAACCAAATCAGACTCTCAGGGGGCAGGAAGCGAGCTGAAAAGAAACCTCCTGCTTTCTGTGCAATTACTACCTATTGCAGCTGAATTCAACTGATCCAGGAGGTGAGGCAGTTGTGAGTCTGTCCAGCAGGTATTGCAGACACGGATTTGGGCTAGCACTCCTTTTCTTCAGCCACTGGAAAGCTTCTGTTGCTTCATGAGCAAATTGGTGTCTATTAGCCATGGAAGGAGAGGTATTGTTATGTATGACCACTTCCACACAGTTGATGCTGGCAGGTAGCATGCTTTGACCCTACAGATTTTTGAGACATTGTGACAAGCAAAATGGAAATACATGAGTTGTTAGAAATTTCTTTAAAAATAAAACCAAGGAAGGGAGAAGGAATCTTTACTCAAGCTTTAATGAGATAGTTATTGGTGAGTAATTACATACTAGCAACTTATTTACAGGAGAGGAAGGTTGCTAAAGTTCAGTTTACTTGTCTTGGTTAATTAGGTCCCATTCCTTGGGGATGAGCTAATTGGACGGTGACATTCAGTGAGATAATGAAATAAATGTCATGTCATATAAAGAGTTAATTAATGATAAAGAAATGTTCACCCTTCTAGAGGCACGGAGCGGGAGTTGATGCAATATTTTGGATGCAGTGCTTTTCTGTTGAGAAACACTGCTTGGCATAAGTGTGACTTGGCATAAATGTCTGTGGGAGCTCATCTATTTGGATGGAAATTTTGCTGGGAAGATTTATGAGGTCAGAGAAAGAGAAAGAAGAATGCAGGCTGTTACCTGGACTGTAGGATGCTGCTTTTCAAATACTGGTTTAGGAGATGGCAGCACTCCCACTGTAAATGAAGACCTTGAATAGTAAAAAGTGTTTTCATCCCTAGTGGTTGCTGGTTCCTATGTCCTTTGCAACCAAGATGGGTGGTGTGATTTAAACATCATTGCTTTGTGTCTAGGAACAGATAGGTTGGCCATGCAAGGTTGCAGGATCAGCATATGGTGACTGCTGACACTTCTATTTTTCCTTATGAATGCCATAGAAAACTTGCAGGAAACTGCTCAGATGGCCCGTGTAGAAGAATATCATTTCTGGACAGGTGCAGTAGGACAAAAACTTGCAAATCCACTGAGAAATTTATGCTATGACTTGTTTTTGATTGAAAGAGCGTTGCTTATGTACGGACCTTACACTGGGAATTGTAGAAGAGAAATCCATCATTGGAAAGCCTCTTGTCCATCTGCTTTTTCCTCTTGAGGGACAAATGGACTCTGGAAAGCCCATCAGCATTGCTGGAGATGCTCACCGCTCAGCTGGGAGACACAGAGCCCATCTGGGCCCAGACTAGTGTCAGTGAGGGGGAGAACGGGACGTGCACCTTGTGTAGATGTGCCTGGAGGGCAAGTCTTACTGAGCACATCTGCTAGCAGAGTTTATGGGCGAGAGCTCTGGCCTTACTGTTAAATGTAGCAGGGTTGTTCCTAGCGAGTTCTTTTTTCCTCGGCCTCATTGCACGAGCCACTGTTTTCTGCTGGAGCGGGGCACTCGTAAAGGTGTTTGCTGCATGGAGTCTGGTGCTAACTCATCAGCTACTGAGGTTATTTTAATGGGCATATTACTGTATTTCTGGCACCATCTGCTCCTCTCTCTGATTACTGATGCAAGGAGGGATTAAGAGAAAGTCTTTTCCCTCTTTCAGCAGGAAGGGAGTTATTAGTGCTTTAAACACACGCATCGAATCTGTTCTGCGTGCCCAGCAGCATCTGGCATTTCCTCTCCGTCTTTTCCCATACAAATTGGTGGAGGAAATTTAATTGGCAAGTGGAGTTCTCTGGCTGAGAGCTGCGCTGGGTGCTGGGAGTTGCTGTTTGCTTTTGTTTTCCCCAGGAGCATGTTGCATGTCCCAGATCCAAGGCTGTTTCTGCAGGTTATAGCACTGGTCAGCAGAGCTGACCCTGCCTCTGCACGTGCATTCCTTGCTGCGTGTGGCATGGGACCCACTCACCAGTGGACAAAGAGGAGAGGAGAAGGCAGTGGGGGACTCTCTCCGAGTTCACATCCACCCTTTGTAGAAATTAGCTTGCTCTCGGGAGAGCCTTCTACCCCTGCGTAATTGTTATTCAGTCCCATGTGGGGAAGGTCAGGACCAACCATGAGAGGGAGGCTGCGTGTGAGGTGGCTCATGGGCTAAGGGGTGCCTGGCATACCGATGAGATGGCACAGCATCCATCAGCGCCAGCACGGAGGAGATGCCGACACTCATCAATAAAACATTATCTGCGACAAATTACAGGGAACAGCAATAGGTGTCTGGGAAGCCACAAGGAGGTCAAATGGGGGAGCCATCTCCCCAAGCCTCAGCTTTGGTCCTGTTTTCCAGCCTACCTGATTGCACAAAGCATAGAAATCAGAGTGCATAGCTGGGAAAAAAGACTAACTAGAGTTTTAAAAAGCTGCAACAAAATTCAGTGCCAACTTTACTCCGGGTGGACTTACTTCATTTGTGGATGTCAAGCCATTTCTTGGCTACAATAAGCCCACCGCAGAGGGAGCAGGCATGGATAGAAATTACACCTGGTATATAACATGGTATCGGTATAACATGACACATGGCATAACATGCAGATCTGGAAGAGACCTGCAGGTGTCCTGGGGTGGACTGTGACTCTGTGGTGAGGATAGATCCTGTTATAATGAATTCCACATGGGAAGATTGTCTAAAGCTCTCAAAGTGCAAGGGTTGGGAAAATGTATTCTGGGAAGTTCCACTCTCTGTGATGCTCTGGAGTCCATGTTGATCCATATTAATCTAATTCTCTGAGATAATGATGGGAAAATACAATGAAGATTTTGGACAGCCATTAAAGAGTTTTCCAGGAAAGAGAGCAGAGTCCTGGACCTTATGGCAGGTCTTGGACAACAACACAATTGGGTGACGTTGGACAATGTGGATGGGGTTTCCCAGGGGTTTCATGCTGCTAGTGGCTGTTCTGCGCTGTTCACCACTGTGGTGGAACTGGTGGCAGTTGTGACAGGAGTCAGTTCAGGTCACTGCATCAGGGTTGGACAACCCCCTGAAGTCCCACGTGGAAGAGAAGTATAAGAAATGGCAGATTGTTGCAGATGCAGAGCTGGACTCAAGATGCAGTCTGAAGGACTTTGGGGTAATAGGAAATGCAGGGCTGGCTGTGGGTTGTTTAATATTCGAGAGGCTGGCTGGTATTTACTAGCATGCATATTGTCTGAAAGGTCAGTACACAATCTTACGGTTTCTCTGCACGTTTTCTTTGGGCCTGGAACGAGCAGTTGTGCTCACTCACCCGTGGCAAGCAGAGAAACCATTTATCAGCAGTAAGTAGTTAAAACAAATATGCTGAGCTGGTTGGAGGACTAAACCCAGACAGTCGAGGTGGGATCAAAGGAGCTACTTCTGGTTTTGTACCTGGCTTGAAGTTGGCTTTTCCCTTGAGGGGTCAGCAGGCAGTGCAGTGAAGATAACCTCCCTCTCAGCAATGTGAGGGTATGTCTCTAGTGGGGCTTAGTCAGGGAAAAGAGGGGCAAAGAAGGGAAGAAAAGATTGTCAGAGACCTGAGAGAGATAAAGAACAGAGAGAAAGGACACAGATACGGGGTTTTACTGTGCCTTCCCCTGGGTTTCTTGTGTGTAACCTTCCTCACTCTCTAATTCTTCCTCTTTTCCATCATTTCCTTGATGGCTGTCCTGGTAATGTAAGGGCAAGCTTGTTAGACTTCTAGGATACATGGGACTCCTTTGACGTGGCTGGAGCTGGATCAGCCCTTGTAGTACTTCATCTAACCTTGGTAGGGAGGATCGCCATGTCTAGAGGCTTTGTGCAACTCTCTAGTTGCTCATTTTCTAAAGCCAGCACTGAGCAGGTTACGCATGCCTTCCCTGTCCCAGGGTGTGAGGAGCTTTTTGACCAGAAGAGCTTCTCTACATTGCTGCTGCACTGGTCCTGGTGCCAGATCCTGGCCTGGGAAATCCCCTGTATTTCATGGAGGGATCCTGACCTCTTCCCAGAACTGCATAGGGTTTGAAGGCTGCACTGAACAATGCTTGTTTTATACCATTGGTGTGCCGGAACCCTGTCCTCATGGTGTTTGAACACAGTGTATGTATGTGCTGGAGGGCAGTTCTGAGACTCTTGGATAACTTCTGCTTTACATAATAAATAAAAAAAAAAGAAAAGGGATCAGGCATGGAGAGAGATTGGTGTAGTTCTGAGGATGCAGGCACAGGTCACTGGGTGAGCCAGGGGATCTACATGGCTGAGCATGAGAAGGGACCTACCGAGTCCCACCATATGCTCTTCCTGCCAGTGGCCAGCAGCAGCTGCTCTGGGGAGAGCACAGAGGGAGCAGTCCACCCAGGAGGCTCTCCCAGGCTCCAGTGATTTGCAGGGTCGGCTGAGCTGAAGGTGCTCCCCTGGTGCTTGGTAGCCTGTGATGGATTTTGTCTTCCAAGACCATGTCCAGTTGCTTTTTGACAGGCAGCTTGTGACTGACAGGGCAGCAGGGATGGGAGTAGGTAAGGGCGGAGGGTGGGATACATCGCACACAACCTCAGATCCTTGCAGTGTCAGCATCTCCCTCTCATCCATCTGCTCACGTGCCCTGGGTACTCTGGAGAGAAAAATGGGCACTTTGAGGGTCTGATTCATGTGCCCAGCTGCAGATGCCCACTTTAGAGAACAATCACTCTTCCATCTCTGCTAGCAATGACAGGCGCTTTTGTGACTCCCAAGGTGACTTGAGCAGGGTAAACATTTACCTTGTAGAAACCTGTATTTAGCCTGATAACTCCCATCCAGCTGGGAGAAGAGATGGATGGTTGAAGAGATAGGGACAGGGAGACATCACAGATGGAAATGTGTCCTGCAGCATGAATAGATGGCATGTCTGTGCATCTGACAGAGCACTGCAAAAGTGAGAAAGCTAGAGAGCCACTTAGCCAACCGTGCCATGGAGGCTTTGGTGAGCAGCAGGAAGCCAGCTGGACAGTGTGTCCCTTGCGGTGGATGGCTTGGCCCTGGCAGACCCAGCTCCGTGTGAGCAGTGCACATCCAGCACAACAGCAGCCCTGCTTGGCTGATGTCTGCTTTCCCCTGGCTGCCACGAGCGGGTGCATTCCTGGCCTTCACATCATCCCTTTGAGGCTAGTTTTCATTGCTGCGTGGATTATTTTAGCAGGCAGTTAGGGGAGGATGGGGCAATCTGGGCCAGCTCCTGTGAGTAAGGTGAGAGGAGAACTCAGCCTGAGCAGAGATTTGCTCAGAGGCAGCAGAATTCTGAGAGCTGGCTTTGCCACAGTGTGATAGCTCAGCTGCCAAATAGAAGAGAGATGGAGCGAGGTCAGCGAAAGCCCAGCACTCGCCATGATCTGCACAGCCGTGGGGCTGGCCTGAGGGTGTCTGGAGCTTGGTTTTGACCTTTCAAGTGTCCCATTGAAATGAATCTGGATCCTAGTGGAAACCTCAGCCTACAGCACCCTCGTGGTCCTCAGCAGCAGGGATCACCCCTGAGCTCCCGGGCGGTGATCTGAGCAGCCCATCTTTGCCAGTGTATGAATGACCAGTGCTAACTGCTAACCTGCTAACCAGGACTGCAACATCCTCAGACCAGCCTTCTCTAAAGGTTGCCTGGCTTGGCTACCTGGTGTTTGGATGACTGCTCTACTGGCACTGTGCTGCGAATCGGCTAAGTGAGCCGTGCTTGTTAAATGATCTCCAAGGCAGCAGAAACGAGTCAGCTCAGGAGGTGATTAATTAGGAGCAACAGAACTCTCTAACCTCTAGGTGTCTGATTTGAATCAGGGAAAGCTGAACAGAGGCTGGAAGCGATGCCAGAAGAGCAGGGCAGGCAGGACCGAAGTGTGTGAGTTACTCCTGGCAAATAATCATCAGCTGTGATTTTCTCTGCCTGACAAGGTGCTTGTGACCTCTGGGGAAGGCTGTCCCCGAGATGCCTTCCTGGTCTCCACACCTTTGGGAGACTGCAGACAGCACAGATCTGCCAAAATCAGCATTGGAACCCACCCTTCAACTTTGTGCTCCTCTGGAGGCTGGGCATTTCTCCAAGGAGCTGAGCCATTCCTAATTTCTGTGGATCTTTGGGTGTCTAAAATGGAGATCACTGTGCTTGCTTGTCTCAGGCAAGGTAGCTAAGAGCGAAGTTTTCATTCAAAACTTTCTTAAAGTGAAAATTGCAAGCTGCTGCATAATGAAGAACATGAGGGAAAAAAGCACCATAGATATTTTTTCCTTGATTTTGACCTACCAGCCTCCCCATTTTGAAATTTTATTAAAATACTGAAAGTTGAGAAAAATGACATCAGATGAGGACTTCGGTAAAATGTCTGAATCCCTGCTGAATACCCCAAATTATTCTTTTCAGAGCAGGATGGAAATGAAACATCAGAAAAAAATTCAAAGCATCTGATATTTGTAGGAATGAAAAATTTCCACTCATCCATTTGGAACAACATTTGTATTTAAAGGCTTCCTAAATTTCCAATTAAAAAACCCACACCCAGATCTTAGAATATATCACTGAAAAATAATAACCACCTTCATTCTGGGTCAAAGAAATGTTTCAGTAAGAAAACCCAGAGGCAAGGTGGTTTAATTTTGTTAAACCATTTAGTCCACCTAAAACGGCATTTCTTCCAACGGCTTGCTTGAAACCCTGACTGCACAGGTCTGTCTCTAAAATCACCTTTTTCTCCAACTTTTAAACCCAGCTGAGGCAGCCTCAGTTCCTGCTGCGCCTCCAGACAACTGTCAATGAGGTGACACATGTCCGGGTAAGACCGACAGTAAGCTGAAATTGGTGGTTTGATTTACGGAAATAGTTTCAAATCAATTGTTCTGCTATTCAACTAATTCTTGATTGCAGTGTTACATGGATAAGAAAGGCCCAGAATAAATTATGAGCTTTGCTACATGTTCCAGGCGTTCCATTTCAGTAATCACATTGCAGCTGGCTGCACGTCACCTAAGAGAGAAGATCAAACAATGATACTGGACACAAAATATCATCTCACATTTAATACCATAATTGCTCTGTTTTCAGAGCCTGAAATGCCTCTTTGGTGGGCAAATACACATCATCTGCCCCTGGGCATTGGTAGCCAGATATATGTTTCAGCAGTACTTTTGAAGAAAAGATAATTTAAAAGGGATATTGTAACCTGGGAAGCAGCCAAGGGACTTCTTCTAACTGTGATTGTGCTTGACACTTGTAATGAAACAAAATTCAGATCACCGCAATAAATTTCCAAACTGTGAGTCTCCCAAAAAAAATACTTAGCATTTCCCACAAGGCCCTACAAATTCAATCTGCATAAGCTCCAAAATAAGTGTATTTTCTACCTTAAACTAATACTTGGCAGCAACTTTCAATTGGCTCATTTAATTAAGTTGGTGTGCAGATCCCATTTTAATGTATTTAATGCCGCTCAAATGACAGGCATACTGATCAAGAGGATTGTATTTTATTATTTTTATTTTTTTTTAATTTAGACTCACTCAGATTTCTTTTCCTCCTCACAGTACTTGCTGCTGCAAGCTCACGCCTCCAGTAGGTGACACAGCAGAGCACCCAAAGCCGGCCCGGGGGATAGAAAGGAGCAGGGCATGAAACGAGGGAATGAAATTAATGCAAGTTAATTAGGGCATTTCATACCACAAGGATCTCCTGGATCAAGAAGGAGTGACACATGATGACACCTACTTAATGAACCTTCTCTGCTGCCCAGCAAGAAATAAGAGGATTTGGTGGCTTCTTGCACAGTTTTGAGAGCATTGGCCTAAAAGTGAGACAGCTCCCGGAGGCTGGGGACGGGCTGTAGGTTTTGCCCAAAGGAAAGGAGGGTTTAAAATCAACTTTGAGTGCATGCATGTCTGCTTGGCACACCCCACGTATACAAATTTTTAGAACCTGCTGGTTTTCAAACAAATTTGAAAGAGCCCTGAAGAACTCAGAGCGGTGAAATTCCTACACATTTGGTGACAACGGGCAGAAGAGAACGATCTAAATTAGTGTCCTGTTGAAGAAAACGCAGTCTTTGGAGCTAAACCACATTATTAGGCCCTGGAAAATCTGCACACGGGGAGCCACATGAAAGCATGTTCAATGCTTTCTCCTACCCCTCAATTGATTTTTCTGTGTCTCTGCCTTTCCTGAGGCTTCTTCAAGTCCTTCCAGTTGCACTGAGCGGTCCCAGCTCGGTGGGGTCGGGCAGCGCTAGGTGCTGTACAAAGGTGTAACAAGAAACAGCCAAGAGGCAATAGCTGTCTACGGGCAGGCAAGCAGAAAGAGGCCAGGCCGGGCAGTTTTACAGCCCAGGCACTGCTTAAAGCCTCGTCACTGGGGTGATTTGGATAAATTGCCTCCTTCAACCTGCAGCCAACGGCTCTGTGTCCTCTGGACTCCCTCCACAGGCGTGGGTTGGGAGAGGGAGTCCCACAGCATGGTCCTGAGTAGGTAGGGAAAATGGTTGAGGTGAATCCTGTTGTAACACATTGTGTAGAGCGTTGCACTGGAAGTGGTTAAAAATGGGTTGTTGTAACTAACTGCAGTTGTAAGTAATTGGAAAGAGAATTTAATGGCAGCCTCTAGCTGTCAGCTC
>VFFE01007584.1:95571-277678 GCA_008921705.1 Burhinus oedicnemus | reverse complement strand
GGGGGATAGAAAGGAGCAGGGCATGAAACGAGGGAATGAAATTAATGCAAGTTAATTAGGGCATTTCATACCACAAGGATCTCCTGGATCAAGAAGGAGTGACACATGATGACACCTACTTAATGAACCTTCTCTGCTGCCCAGCAAGAAATAAGAGGATTTGGTGGCTTCTTGCACAGTTTTGAGAGCATTGGCCTAAAAGTGAGACAGCTCCCGGAGGCTGGGGACGGGCTGTAGGTTTTGCCCAAAGGAAAGGAGGGTTTAAAATCAACTTTGAGTGCATGCATGTCTGCTTGGCACACCCCACGTATACAAATTTTTAGAACCTGCTGGTTTTCAAACAAATTTGAAAGAGCCCTTGTCCTGGTTTGAGCAACACAGGACTAATTTCTTTTCTAATGCTTGGGAAAATTGTACTTTTGGAGGACTCTGGTGTCTGAATTTGTGTGTGAAAATATTTACTTTATAGCCAGCTATGGTGTGTGGGTGTCATGGTCTCAGTGTTTTCAGGCTAGCCAGGTGCAGGGATGAGGAGGAGCGAGACCCGGGCACTTGACCCAAGCTGGCCAACAGGATTATTTCATACCATGAACGTCACATTCAATATAAATTAGAAAGTTTGCTGAAGAGGAAGGCTCTCCCTTGATGGCGGCGATCCAGAGAACTCCTTGCCCCGGTGCCGGATCCCTGAGGCCTTCCCTTCCTCCTGAAGCCGTAGCACTCGCAGTGTCCCACATTCAGTGTCCACTGCTGGGAGTGCACAGCTTCCTACTGATATAGTTGGCTGAGTATAATCCTTATATATCTTTAGATTGGTATCGGGATCACTATTGGTTCTTTAGTGTTATTACTGTTAATTATTTAGTCTTATTCTATTAAACCTGTTTATATTTCAGCCCCTGGGTTTCCTGGTTTTCTTCCCGATTCCCCCTTCCTGGGTGGGGAGGGGTCATCGGGTAATAGAATAATTGTCTAAACGACAATAAATTGTTGTGGATTTCTCAAACCATAACAGCCCTGAAGAACTCAGAGCGGTGAAATTCCTACATATTTGGTGACAACGGGCAGAAGAGAACGATCTAAATTAGTGTCCTGTTGAAGAAAACGCAGTCTTTGGAGCTAAACCACATTATTAGGCCCTGGCAAATTTGCACACGGGGAGCCACATGAAAGCATGTTCAATGCTTTCTCCTACCCCTCAATTGATTTTTCTGTGTCGCTGCCTTTCCTGAGGCTTCTTCAAGTCCTTCCAGTTGCACTGAGCGGTCCCAGCTCGGTGGGGTCGGGCAGCGCTAGGTGCTGTACAAAGGTGTAACAAGAAACAGCCAAGAGGCAATAGCTGTCTACGGGCAGGCAAGCAGAAAGAGGCCAGGCCGGGCAGTTTTACAGCCCAGGCACTGCTTAAAGCCTCGTCACTGGGGTGATTTGGATAAATTGCCTCCTTCAACCTGCAGCCAACGGCTCTGTGTCCTCTGGACTCCCTCCACAGGCATGGGTTGGGAGAGGGAGTCCCACAGCGTGGTCCTGAGTAGGTAGGGAAAATGGTTGAGATGAATCCTGTTGTAACACATTGTGTAGAGCGTTGCACTGGAAGTGGTTAAAAATGGGTTGTTGTAACTAACTGCAGTTGTAAGTAATTGGAAAGAGAATTTAATGGCAGCCTCTAGCTGTCAGCTCTGGGGATCTAGTGGTGAAGCAGAGGCAGCTTCTCATGGCTCCAACTAACCTGGTATGATCTTGCGAATACATATATATTTTTATAAAAATTGGTCCTATCTGAGAGGAGAAATATGTGACTGTTGTGTTACCAGTTCTTTCTCATACTTGCTTTGTGTCAGAGCATCTTTTGATTTTACTGTGATTACTTGGAACGATTTTTGGTTATTTTCACCTACCTGTGGTCCATTTGCTTCAATCCTCTGTCCTTACAGATATGATTTTTTTTTCCTTTCCTTGCTTTAAGCCTTGAAGTTAATTCCTCCCTCTCTCTCTGTGAGGATTTTCTTCCTGAAGCTTTTGTGTGCGTGACTATTTCATCTTTTCTGAACACCACTTTGACATCATCTGAACCACAAAACTATCAACTGGCCTTGCCATTCCCGCTCTCCTCTCAAATCCTGCAGAAGGTGGCGAATTACCCACAGCCCAGCAGTGCTGCAAAGACTTAGTTTTTGGCTCAAATCATGTCTCTTCATGACTGATACTTCCCTAAACCCCAGAAAGTGTGATGCTCGCAGATGGCAGACAGAAAAAGATCTCATGGTTTATATTATGCTTTCATTTGCAAGTGGTTTATAAAAGATTAATAAATGATTAATAGGCATTATAGACATGAGTAGCATAATTTAGCAGGTGATTATAAGCATGTCAGGAGAAGGTATTACAGAATATTATAAGCAACCTATTGACTGTTTGGGCTTTATAGTAATCTGTAAGCATTGATTAGTCATTCATTAAAACACCTATTAATCATTTACAAGCCTCCTATCACCTATTTTGTGAATACTTGACAGAAAACACAACCAGAAATAGTACATGTAAAAATAGTGCTTTCTTCCATAGTCAGTCCTGAGAAATTTCAGAGCCAGAGGTGCCAAAATACAACCCTGATCCTGACAAGACCTCTGCAGAGACCCCGCTGTTCTGCATGACGGCAGTAAGTTATGCGTAGGCAGAATCAGGATCCCCGCAGACCTGCCGTTTTATTCACGTGAGAGATGCTGCTTCTGCACATCTACATGGGACAAAGGACAGTGGGAGCTGACTCCCAGTCTGTTTTTTGCTTTTCAGAGAATTTTATATTGAAAATAAATAAGTGAGAAAGAAGGTTTGGGTTTGTTTGTTTTTTTTTTCCTTAGACCTGTGATTATAATCTTGTCCAGAACTTCAGCTGTAAGCTGAGCCAGTGTTACTCGTGGAGCCAGATGAAGCCACTTTCCAAAGTGCAGCTTCCTCATCTCTGTCCCATCTTATTCTAAAGTTTGTCCCCTGAGGTTAGTTGGGAGCAGTCAGGAGCTGCCTTTACTGAACCTTCCCCCCGACTCACTTTTTTTTTTTAAGTAATGCATTTTAAAAAAAATGGATTTGGCCATTTCAGATGCTTTTTTCTTCTCCTGGTCTGAGTTTTCATTTCTTTTCCAAAAAGAGGGGAATACAAAAACAGGGGCAAGTGTTTTCTTTGCTTTTCCTGGGGGAAGGAATCAGAAATATCTTGGTGCAAGAGAAACACGCAGAATTGGAGTGGCAATCTCTATCATCTGATGCTTTCAGAGACCTTGTGTGCTGTCTGTTTCCCTCTGGACCTGCTTTCATCCTGGCCACAATTTTGCATTCTCCATTCTGTTTGTGGCAGTGTCCCTTCCCTGCCTGCAGAGAGCTTGTGTGCTGTGTTTCCTCTCCTCACCTCCGGGACCTGAACCCTCCTCCTGTACCACATTTTGAAGATAAAGACAGTTTCTATCCCAAAGAGCTTAGTTTGAGATGACAGGCAAGTCAGCACAAAGAACACATGGACCTTCGCACAGGAACAGTGATACCCAATATCTGATTACTGTGATAAGCTCTGGTCCTGGTGCACCAGCTGCTTAGGCACTGTCGGTGTTTTATAGGCATTGCAGTAGCAGTGATTTTTAAGGAGGGATGTGAAGGAAGATAAGGGAGGCTTCATAGATTTGTGCAGGGGATTAGCATAGAAGAAACTTCCCTCTCCATGGTCTCTTCTGGCTTCTGACCAAAGGAAACATGTCAGCCACGTGCTTACTTTCCAGCATGCATTTTGAGTGCTTTTCTCTGTCGGGACTTGTGTGGGCCAATTATCGGCTCCATCCCCATGGAATGCTGCCCCTTCACATTTCTCACTTAATCGATTTGGATGAAATCTCCCTGAAAATCCTGTTTCTTTTATTGCTCTTTTTTTCCCTAATGCAGCCTACTCTAATACCTGAACAATCCTCCTTCAGATCCCTGTGTAGCCCATTAGTGTGTTTGTACTGTAAGATTTCCTTCCTTTCCCATAATGCAGAAGAAATAATTTCATGGTGTTTTTCCCTTTCTGAATATTGACATAGATACTGCTGAAAGTGTCTCTCCCTCTGTTCCTGCTCGTACCTGTTCACACTTGAGCTCACACTTTTGTTATTTAGCACTTAATGGTTCCCTCCTTCCTTGGATGAGTGCTAATTGGCTGAAATTAAGCAGAGAGAGCTGAAATATCCTTCACACCCCATACTCATGCCCCCTTCCCAGCTTTTCAGCCTTCTGGTGCTTTAATTAATCCTTTTCAATGCGCTAGGTGGCTCCGCATCACTCCTGACCCCATCTGCAGTGTTCCAGACTCTCAGAGAGATGCTTTAGCACCCCCCTGTCATTTTGGTTTATTTATTGTTTGCTAAATGCTGCCACTTCTTGCTGGTCTTGGGGTGAAGTGAGTTGATCCTTGCTCCTCTGTTCTGGTTGCTCCTGGTCAGGGCTGGGTTAGCTGCTGCATTTGGAGGTCAACCCGCATCCTTTTGCCAAGCTGCTGGCAAACCACCACAGCAGCTCATTCCCTAGCATGGAACCTGGCCTGAGGCACAATACAAATTTGAAGCCTCTCCTGTGATTTCCTGGCTGTTTTCAGCAGGTTCTGCAGGGGCTCAGGGGACATCCAGGGACTTGGCTGGAGCTGAGCTGCTAATCTGGTTTGCGTGGCTAGAAAAGCTCAAGGTGTCCGCTTTTTTGGTGACCATACTCACTGTCCTGCTATAACATTGTCTCCCAGAGCTGAGCACAGCCCACGTGGTGGCACTTGGTGAGAGGAGACACAGCTGAATGTCCATAGGTATCTGCTGGCCAGCAGCCCTATAAGATGGGAAGAGAGCACCCATGTTCCATTAGCTCCCAGCTGACCCAGGCCTATGGGTCAGCTGAGGATGAATTGACTCCTTTCCTTCATCTGCTCCCTTCTGTCCCATCCCGCAGCAAGAAGTGTGGGTCTGTCATCAGCTGGGCTGCCAGGCTGATGGGGAGGCAGGCTGGAAGAGAGCAGGAGAAGCTGGAGGGTTTGAAAGCCTGCTGGATGTTAGATCTGCTACGCAGTATGCCATTGCAGTTGACACTGGCTGATGTGGAAGGGGTGAATAAATGCACCAACTTTCCCATGGATGTTTTGGAGGGAATATCACAGTGAGAGAGATTTTCCTGGCTCTTGATTCTCCAAGTCTGATGTGGATTGTGGAGTTTGTTGCTACCCCATAGCATCGTACCTGATCTTTCCTTATGCAGACCTTAACTCCCCAACTTACACTGTATATGTTGAGCCTCCACCTGTATTTGCAGGTAAACTCTTGCTGTCTGAGCTTTGCATCCGAATTTCTTCTTCTCTTACAGAAGGACTGTAAGTAAATAATCTGTGTGCAAAATGTGATCATGGGGGAATGTGGAGTTAGCTGCACTGAGTGATTTGGACAGTAAAGAGCCATAACCAAAGATGATTTCTTGCTGTGACCCAGATTCCTCTGGGAACCATGTGCACATCTCATAGTTTTCAGTTCCCAACATTAAACAGGTAAAAGAGCAGCGAGGATGTGTTCACTGTAGAGTATCAGCCATTCGGAGACCATGGTGATTCATGAGTGCAATGTAAGTATCAGACACGCACTGTATTTAGAGTCAGATTGAAGAGAAACACCACCCTGCGTCCTACATAGTTCTGCATTGGCTTAGACCAGCTGTCTCCACGCCGGCAGGACTCTTCTGAGAGATGGGGAGTCTTTCTCTGATGCCCGAATGTGGCAGGGGAGTTACATGGGAGTGCGCCCTGATTCTCTGCACAGCACAGCTCACTTCGGGCTTAACTGAAAGCAGATCTCATCTTTTTTCGTATATATTACGAGTGGTTCATCCAGCAGGGAGGACCATTCCTCATGCAGATGATGGGACTGTCAGACATGCCACAGAGTGCTCCCTGTCTCATATTTCACTCCTCTTGTTTGGCCGCGTTGCATCAGGAAGAGTTGCTCTCTAAGCCATGCTGCTAGGAAGCCTTTTTTTGCCTCTGTTGAGCAGTCAATAATCTACTAAAATCAAAACTATCCATTTGCCTTGTTCCTATCAATATAACTCTCTGCTTTTATTGAATCTGTCTGTCGAGCTAGCTGGTGATTTGATCTTTGTCGCCGTAGCATCTGACTGTCGCACAAATATATATGGAGGACATGGTCTCCTTGGCTTGAGAGATTTATCTGTCTCTGTTGGGCTGGTCAGTAAAGGAAGAAAAAAAAGAAGGTAGAAAGGAAAGAGACAGATGGCATGAGATACAGAGAAACTGAAAAGGCAGATCAAAGATTGATAGGGGAAGAAAAGAGAAGAAGGACTGAGCGAGGGAAGCAGCTGGAGAGAAAGCCGGTCTCAGGACTAAAGGGGTCGGAGAGGCAGAAGGGCTGATGCCACGGCAGTGACAGAATGCCCTGGTCAGGGTTAGGTCCCATGGAGCTGGACACCACGTGGCAGTAAGGAGGGCCCTGCCCTAGCCTGAAGAGCTCATTTAGAGGAAGAAGGAAAAGAGGAATTTAAGATGCCGTCAGATGGTGTCTGAGGGGACCGCTAACGAGATCACATGGGGTCAGAGAGAGTGCGAGCGGTTTAAGGCAGCAGTTCCTTCCTAGGAAGCTGTTTAATCAAAAATATTGTATCTTGTCAGGAGTCAATGAAGCAAAGTTAAAATAGGCACGTTATTATGTAAATCCCTTCACAGCCTGCTGGGAGAAGACAGGCCTAAGAAAACCCAGGCCGGGGCTGCCGCTGTGCTAGCTGACAAACACGAGAAGCCGCACTATCATTACCCCATTCTCCAGGGCAGATGAGCAAAACGCCTTGTGCAGCTCCTCACTGCTCTCAGATCATTGAGCTTCCCACAGCACTAATCCTTTGCCTTGCGGACCTCCAGCCCCATGACGAGCAGGCAGTGAATTGCCTTTTTCTTTCCCTCAAAGCCAGCCTTGCTTGGCTGTGCAGGAGCTAGGAAGGCTTTGGGAATCCCTGGGGGAAGGATGTCCTCCTACCTTCTGTTGTTAGTGAGTGGGAGGTTCTGCTAAGCCATCTCCTCTCATCTTAGGTGAATTTGTCCTAAGGTAGTATCAGCATCCCTGTTCTACAGGCAGGGAACTGGTTGGGCCAAGACTTAAACTCAGAGGTTTATGTCCCATATGAGAAGCTCAGCCTCAGAGAGAGACTCTCTCATCTCTCAGCATCTTTTGCTTTTGACATGCCCTTACACCTCTTTTCTTCCCTGATTTGGGGGAAATCCTCAGAAATAGGCTTCCTTTCCCCTTCCAAATGACTGAAAATGTGGGTGAAGGTAATTTGTGGGTCAGTTGGGTTTTTTTTAGGTTGAAGCTTTTTTTGGTCTGTCACTTTTCAGGCCCTGCCATCCTATGGAAGAGCAGCATGCACACAATTAGCAGGCACATCTCAGCCTTTGTCACCTGCTTCGAGTTCTCTTGCTTGACTGAGCTGCTGAGATAAAGCGTTGTCAGCTCAGGTGGTGAGATTCAGCCTCTAAGAAATCTCAACATACAGCATCCACAGCGGGGATGAGAGACGGCATCATCAGAAGGATGTAAATGACAGGGAAACCCAGCCAGCCTGAGTTTCAGTGCTTTTTATCCAATTCTAGATGCCAAAGCTATAGCAAAATTTCCAAACCACTCCTAATCCTTTTACAGCCTCTATCTGCTCTTAGCAAGAGGGAGCTCCAGTCCTGGAGCCTGGCCTTTGTCAGACCAGCTCGGGGGGAGGTGGAGGGAGGTGTGTGTGTCAAAATTTTCTCAGCAGATGCCAACAGCCTCCTAATAGGAAATCACAGACAGATCTTATTCAGCTGAAATCTCACTCACTGTCTCAATCCAAACAGAGGTTTCGCATCAGGTTTTATGGTTCTTGGCCCAAGCCTGCTCCTGTGTAGAGCAGTGGGTGGATTTTGCCCCATGACAGCAAGAAAGAGGTTAACCCAGGCAGAAGTTACTGAGCAGCTGGGAAGAATCAAGGAAAAGCTATTTCATAGAGGGCAGTTTGAGAGAGGGGAGCTGTGGAGCCTGTTTTTCAAAGGATACAGCTTTGGAAAGTCTAGGAAATTAGGCAGGACAGGTTTCCAGAAACAAATTCTCAGCAGGGAGCAAACTGAACTAGTTTCTTAGGCAATGCCAATGCAGTAGCATACAGAGGAGCTAAACTTGCATACAAAATCTCTGCGTGCCTTTCATTTCCTATCCTTGTATATCCCTTTTTCTGCCAATTGGGTTCTGAGTTAATAACTTGATCTGTATGATGAGTGGTAGGAGGGAGGTAGCAGGGCACTGAGCTGGCAGAAAAGATCTCCGTCATCTTCAGTAGAGCCTTGGAGGATTTTGGAGCCAGAAGATGATCAGAAGGGATCTGGGGATTGTAGAAGGAAAAAGATTAGATGTCCTATGACTGCAGAGAAGGACTAATGGCACTGTATGCATAGAGGCAAGGGTCTTACTCCCTTTCTCTATGAGAGAGCTGTAATATTGCCTTCAGTTCTGCACACCTCGTTATGAGATGGGTATTGACAAACTTAAGGAATTCAAGAAAGAGCAACAAAATTATTGGGGCTAGGAGGAGTTCAAAGGGTCTGATTAATGAGGAGAGATTAAAAAAATCTAATTATGTGCAGCTTGGCAAAGTGACAACTAGGAGGGACAAGATAAGTGTCTGCATATTGAAATAGAATAAATACCACAGATGGGTAATATTAATGTTCAGTGACTCAAGGGAAAGTCTTAATAAGAGGAGAAATCTCAGTGGTTATCAGGAAAATATTCTTACATCTGTTGCATTAGGCAGTAGGGTAGTTTACTATGGGGAGAGGTGAAATCAGCTGGGAATTGTAGATCTGGTGAAGCTGCAGCAGTATAAAATATAACGAGGGAAACCATCCTGCGGTGGCCTGCTGGAGAACAAGGTGATGTGTATGTTCTCTTCCATCACTGTGACAGTGTGATTCTTTTGCTATTTAGGTTCAATTTCAGTAACACGGTCTGTGTGACAGGGGAGTTGGCTTCATGTCGGATTTCCACTGGCTGTCAAACAATTCCATAGATATATGCCAGTCAAGTATTTGTTCCTGTTCCTCCAACTTTTCTCCCTCGAATCCCCAACTGGGATCCATCATTAAAATCATTCTAGCGTATTCTGTGTTCTACCAAGCTGGGAGGTTCAATGGAGGTCCAAACTTTAACATAATGACACAGTTTAATGAATCCCAGTGCTAGAAATAGCCTAGGATGTTCTTCAAAGGTCTAGGCTCTCAAGGTATAGAAGAGCTTTCAAGGGGGACTTGCATCAGACTTGTCCCGTGGACACTTGGCCAAGCCGTGCGTAATTGCAGTCAGTTTGAGACTGTGGCAAGAGCGTGAGTGGTCTGTGTGATGTGGAGGCCATTAGGACTGCTAGTCCCTTTCTCCGCTGAGCCGTGGAGCGTATGATCTCTAATAGCCTCTGTTCTTCCCCTCCCTGCAAAGGAGGTTGATATTTTAGCTCCTGCTGGAGCACTTTGTGCCCTTAGCGGTAGAAGCTTCAGTCCTGACCAAGATGGCATCTATCACACTTGGAAAAGAAAATAATACTGGGGCAACCCTATCATGGCTTTTCAGCTCCCTTAAAGAAGGCTTGACAGCTGGAAGTGCGGAAGAAAATCCATGTGAGCAGCAAGCACTCCACGGAGCAGAGCAGGTCTGCAGACCAGAATTTAGCACCAGCTGGTATGAAAGGCTGTGAACTGCAGGCTTTTGTTCTGCATTGCATGGAAATTGGCAGCAGTGAATTTGGATTTCTAGCTTCAGCCACAGTGTGAGGAGTCTGTAGCACGTATTAAAACTAATGGGGGGGGGGAAATCAAATCAGGGCTTTATCAGCATAAAAGAACTTGGAATACAAAGTTAAACTCAAAGACTAAGGGGCTGATTCTAATTCATCAAATATCCCCACTGCTCACAGTCCCTAATGAAAACATGTGTAACAAGCCTGCAGGGTTAATTTTACAGGGGAAAAAAATTCCGATAAAGCTCCATGAGATTTTCACGTTAAATTAATGTAACGGATGCTTAAAAGCCTTTCTAATTAGGCATTGTTATTAACAGGAATGTCAGGTGAATGAAATCAACCCCTGAGCTGACATTTCACTCATGTGAACTTCCAAGTTGGTGTTTAATCTGTAGCACATTGCAGCTGCATTGTAATGCGATCACGGGTTCAGCGCCGTAGCTGCAAAGCGCGGGTGTTGCTGAGACACTCGAGTGTTTTGTGAGTCTTTTGCCGTACCATCCCTCCCTGCCACGAAGCATTCACTGTTCTGTCAACCTGTTGGGGGGAAAACGATGTAAATAAAGCAAAGCAAAAAAGAAAAAAAAAAAAAAGGGAGAGGAGAGAAGTGGTGACTTTGGGAGCTGAGATGAGCAGCTGTGTGATTCTTTTTCAGGAGACGTGTCCTCAAGGGACTGCCACAAGACGTCAGCTGTGCTGCGTTGTGGTGGGTGGAATGGTCTGGCTTCAGCTGGATGTGTCTTCCAGAGGAAACAGCTATCGTGAATCAACACACTTCTTCAGAAGCTGAGTTTTCTGTCGGAAAAGCACTCTCCCACATGAATGTTATAGGGGTGCAGAGACAAAATCGGTACCCTCCTGTCCCATCGCAGCAGGTGGAACAATAAATTTGGCAGCCACAAATCTTTCAGGTGTAGTAAGCCCTGTTTGATTCAACACAGGGTCCAGAGACCTCCTGGCACTGTGCAGGTACCAGCTAAGAGAGAAAGAATATTTGGTATGAAAGAAAATGGGTAAGGGCAAAGGGTAGGAGAAGGGCAAATGACTTACCCCAAATTCTTCTTTCTACCTGGCATCTGTGGGAGAACCAGGAGTTGCTCAGTATGTGCTGATCCCCGACGTCGGGGGATATTCCTCCTATTCTAACTTCCACAAAGTTATTCCTCCTCTCAGATCTCTCTGGCTGTGTGGTCATGGGGTAGCACTGCCTAGAGGTGTCCCCAGGTCCACGGGACATCTGCTCCCTACATGCCTGCTTGGCCAGCTACACACAAAACACACACGGGCTCCCTACAGCCAGTTCTATAAGCGGGTGAGAACACATAAACAGAGATTTTTCTCCCTTTTCCTGAGCTCTGTACACACAGAGCTGCGTGACCTATCTCGGCAGGTTCCTGTTCTTCTGTTGCAGCTATAATCACCCTGTGCTTCTGCCTTCCTCCATCTCTTCCCACACAGGAGCTGAATACCAGGAGATACTTTGCTGAACTCTCTTTTGTCTTGGGAATCTCATACCCTGGCCACTGAAGTCTTTGGGATTTCACTGCATTTTCTACATTGTCGTTTTTGTAGGCTGCGCACAGTGGTCAGCTTCTTCTCGTCTTTCTACATTACTGTTTCACCACCACCAGATTCATCCCAATACTGTTTTTGTTTCAGCTAGCTTGTTGCCCTTATCCTTTCATGACGTGTTTCCACATCTCCAATCTGCATCTCACACCTTACATCCACAAGCTTTTTTTCCCCCACAGCAGTTGTTTAGGCCTAAACATTCTCTGAAGAGGAAAAACAACAGTTATTTCTGCTCAGTGTTTGGGCCTTAATTTCTCTCCTCATCAGACTTCTTTTAATTAATGCCTGTAGGAATTTAATCTGTCTGCCTTGTTGATACCTCTGGCTATCAGCTGCTGAAAGAAGTGTTCAGAATCTTATCGGCTTACAAACATGCATTTGGCTTTATTTCGGCTGGTCTTCACGTCTGTATTTTCCTAATGGCTTCTTTTAAGATTTCAGACCTTATTTCTTATCTCTTTCCATAGCCAGTTCATTGCTAAATTAAGCAATGTTGGTACAGGCCACTTCAATTTCCTTTAGTTTGAGTTACAGATAAAATATCCAAGCTAACTGGAGAGCATGCCTTGCTCCTGGAGCTTCTTCCCTCTTGTTTCCAGGGAAGCATTTATGCTGCTCGCCCATGGGTCAGATCTCACACCAACCTGTGGTATGACCAGAGAGTTTCTGCTATTTTTCCTGCAAATTCCTCAAGGAATATCTGCAGACTCCCAGGATGCTGGTCCCTGTCAGCCTCTTGCAGAAGGCTGAGACCAAGAGGAGAGCTGGGGTGGGAGGATGCTATATTGTTTCATGGTTGTTGGGAGAGGAGAGCACATGGGCATGAATTACTGTTTTGTCCATGGACAAAGCTAGAGCACGTTGCCAGGGAGAAGAGGGAGGCACAAATGCCTAATGAATTTTCTTGAGAAAGAAGGCAGATAAATCTACCCTCATGGAGGAGTCTGAAATGAATACTTCGTATCACTTGTTCATCTCTCATTTTTCTCTCCTGCACCCATATACATCTATCTTGTTTTCTCCCTGTGCACACCTCAGGGTCCCTTTGCACCTTTTCTCAGTCTCTTCCAGCCTGCTGATCCCATCACACCATTTGTTTTTCTCTCGTGCGTCTCTCCTCTGCCAGTCTCAATGCAGCTTTTCTCCAAGGAATTGCTGAGCCCAAGAGAAGAGCATGGAAGTCCCAATGCTGGATGATTTGGCATTGGTAAGGATTCTACCAGTAGCAATGCAACACTGTGTGGCTTTTGAACTGGAGGCTTTGAATAGCATCTCTATCCTTAGGCATACCTCCCAGCAGAGAGCCAGGTAGGGTCCAGGGACTCCCAAGATGGTTTTGGCTTAACCCAGTGCTGTGGGAAGGTGGGCTCCCTGGTAAGATGGGCTGTATGCTAAGATGAATGTAATCTGATGTTGTTCCTGCAGTATCTCCAGGTACCTACTGATTTACACCAGCTGATGATGTGGCCTGTGTCTCCCACATCTTCACTGAGTCATTAGCAGTGGAAAAGGCCTATTAATTTGGATATACTCCCCTTGGGGCACAAGGGCAGGAGAATTCCCTGCCTAGTCCTGTCTACTTATTTTCTCATTTCATTTTTTGATGAGGTCTGCATGAGAAAACAGTTTTCAGAGCCAGCTGGCTTGTTGCTATGCACAAGGTATCGTATTGCTCAGAGTCCAATTGCTTTTCTTATTGAAGGTGTCCGTGAAGCTGTCGGCACACACCTAATAAAGTTCAATGCCATTTTTAAATACAGCTTTTGAATAAGATACTGCTCTGTGCTGGGTCCAAAGGAAATTCAAGGCAAACATTTCACAGATCATCGACACTGAAAATCTCCCCTGACTAAGAAATAGTATTAGTTCCCCAAGTGGCCTCCTGCTTATTACTAACCATTACTAACGGATTGTTCAATCTCTCTCTGCCCAAGTTTTCCGGCTTGAGAGATGGGAAAGTTTCTCCTCCCACCTTCACAGGACTGTCAGGAAAACAAAAAACGTGATGCATTCAGATGCTTCCAGCAAGGGGCACAGCCCGTATGTGCTCAGCTTGGGCTGTACGGTCACTGCCACTGGCGATGGTGCCTCTTCTTATGTGCATGTGAGAAAACTCACAGAGGAGGAAATGGCTTCTATTAGATCAGCCAGCAGGTCCAAACACAACAGATAAGCATTTCAGCACTATG
The DNA here is from genome assembly GCA_008921705.1 of Burhinus oedicnemus. Classification (NCBI taxonomy): domain Eukaryota; kingdom Metazoa; phylum Chordata; class Aves; order Charadriiformes; family Burhinidae; genus Burhinus; species Burhinus oedicnemus. The sequence continues at coordinate 264,095 of VFFE01007584.1, read as the reverse complement.
TGCTTCTTCAGGGCTTGGAGAAAGCAGAGTCTGTTCCAGCCGGGCTGCTCCTTTTTGAATGTATGTTAGTGAACTGGTCAGTAAGGCAGAGGGGTACTTGGCATCCTTAGAGCCAAGTCTTAGAGACGAAGTTGCAAGCAAGGGGACAGACAGTAAGTGACCTCAGCCTTCATTCATCTGGAGTCTGATGTTCCTGTTCCTAATGCAAAGACTTGTGTACTCCAAAGCAGATCTAAGAAAAGACTCCACCTCCTTTGTGCCTCCATAGACACTCTCAGCTGCAGCTGTACTGCTGCTACCTGTTGTACACTGAAAAGTGAACCCATTAGGAGAAGTACCAGCAGACAGACTGGCAGGTAACCTATTCAGCAGATCCTGTCAGTTTAGGAGTCCATTGAGCATCTATTTCCTGTCTTTGGTCTAGTTTTGGAGTCTTTTGCTTTTGCTTGCAGTGCTCATGGGTTTTGGTACTTCAGCCAAGCTGGAGAGGGATGTTGCAATACCATGCAAGGACTTCAGTATGGTCTGAGGTTTGCACGCAGAGAGAGCAGCCTGAACAGTGGTTCTGCAACCATAGCGGTATGTTTACTGGTGTTCAGTACATTGTTTGCACATCTGCATACTTTGAAGAGGCAGCTTGTGTCTCGGCCTGTGACAATGTCCCTCACAGGGGCCACATTTTGCTTTTAGGTGTTGCAGAGCACAGTGAGACAGGCATAGATCCAAGAGAAACATTTAACCTAGCAAGGTTCAAGCTGAAATTCAGGGCTGTCTTATTACACGCCATGTTTTCCAAGGGACTTTAGCAATCTCTCTATTCTCTCAAAATGATTTTGACAAATTGGAGAAATGGCTTGGAAGAAATAGGATGCAATTTAATAGGGGTAAGTACTGGATTCTACATCTAGACAGGAATAATGAACTGTTCACATGCAGGATGCAGAAATACAGAGTCGTCTAGGCGGCAATCCTGCAGAAAAGACTGGAACTCATTTTTGATCACTGTGTGAGTGAGAGTCAGAGTTGTCAAGTTGCTGTGAAAAATGACAAACAGGAGTCTATACAAAAGTATCACCAGCAAGACACACAAAATAGTGTTCCTGCTCTGCCCAGCGTTACACAGATCTCGGCTGGATGCCTAGGTCCAGTTTTGGGCACAACTCATCCAGAAAGTTGCAAAGCAATAGAAGAGAGTCCAGAGCAAGGCGGACTGACTGAAGACTAGCAGGCATGATCTGCAAAGAAAGATTGAGTAGACTGGGATGATTTAGTCCAAAGAAGAGGAACTCAGGCAAGACAGGAATAGTTCTTAAATATGGAAAAGGCTGATGCAAACAGAACGGGAATAATCACTTTTCCATGTCCATGGGGAGCAGCACAGCTAGTAGCGGGCAACTGCAGTTCCAATTAAGTACTTAGAGAAGCCTTCCCAAGCATAAAGAAAGCAAAATGTTAGACATAATATCTCAGGAGGGGCAGAGCCTCCATTGGTGCGGGCCATCAGGAATGGCCTAGAGAGACAGCAGATAGAAATTATGCAGTCACATCAATTCTCTATGGAGACAGCAGGCTGGGCTAGGTGACTTCTTGAGATCCTTTCCAGCCCTGCGATCCAGGACCCACAAAGTGTCACCTCGTAGATTAGTGGCATCACTTTGTGCTTACTCAGCATCTGAGTTTTGCAGCAAGCAATACCTTTGAGTTGTCTTGCAAAGACATCGCCATCAATTTAGTGCACTGCTGCTCTTCCGTTGACCTCCCTGTCTAGTCTATGAGCCCAGGAAAGCAGTCTTCTTCAGTGTCCACAAAACACCCATCACCAAGAAGAAATTGCCATAAACAGCAGTAACTGTTTTGGCTTTATTGCACCATGGCTGGTGGTGTAAGCCGTGCTCCCAGCTTGCCAGGTTGTAGACCCTGTTAGAAATTTCTGTCGACAACCAGTCTAGTGCACCAGCAACTGAGGAGGGAGGTTTCCCTCCAGTCACTGGTGGAAGCAATCCAGTGGCTACTCGCTGTGGCCATTAGCTTGTGCTTGGCAACACGTGATGATGATTTTCTTGAGCAATGTGTAACGTGTTCCTGCAAGGTCTTGCATCAGTGGCTTGAATTTAAACGCTCCTTTTCCCCTGCTGTGTTAGCTGAAATTGAATAACCCGATGCAACCCTTGAAGAAAGAGTGCTGCAAATGGAGAACGTTACTGCATCTGCTCCAAGAACAACCTTCTCTGCATCTTCCCTTTAAATGCCTGCTTTCCCCTGTTTAACAGAACGAGTAATTAACGATGTTAATTTTAATCTCATTTGCTAATGAAGGCAGCCTAATTGCACAATAATTGGCAGCAGCTATAGCAGAAAACAGAAAATAAACCCCGCATATGTAATTCACTCTAACTTCTTTCTAATTGCCTCTCCAATGGCTCTCCATCATCAATGGTGTCTTCGGGGGATTTTGGTAATGAAGAGAAGCATGGGAGACAGAAGAAGATATTGCCACTAAAAGGAAGGAGCTGGCATGACAGGCTGGTACCTGCCTTTTCCCAGCCATCTAAGCTGGGAGGTGATGAACTTCTAGATGTGCCAGGCAGAGAGCCAAGTTATGGCTGGATTCATCACTGTAGTTCCCATGGACTGTGGGGACTGTGGTTTGGTCAAAAACTCTCCTAAAGGATCTCAGATTCTTTGTACTTCTCCCAGCTGTCTGTGCCCTCCACACCTTTCCAAAGTCTCAAATAGCAAGGAGACTTGTTCTTCTGGAGTCCCCTTTCTCTGCACATCTCAAGGTGTCTCTGAGTCCATCACTGATCATTCCTGAACACAAGCAGAGATGGACTTTGCTTTTTACAAAAAAGGAAACTGAGGCCCATAAAGGATCAGCAGCTTGTCCTGGAGTTCCAGGGCACCTGGCTGCTGACACAAACAAGCCAGGCAAGTCTTGCATTACTGTAAGGGTTAAGGGGTGGCTCACAAACTGTTAGCTTACCTGGGCTTTTCCTTTCCTGACTGTTGGGTTTTGCTGGCACCACATGTCACTAACCCACACTCCAAGGCATTGCTCAGTGTGGTCGCTTTCTTAAACCCTGATGCTGCACTCTACCTCTCCCACTTTGTTCTGTCCCCTGCTGCAGAAATTCAGATGTCTGGGGCATTACTAGCAAATGATTCAAACCAGCTTTTTTCTTTCTTCCCTTTTTTTTTTTTTTTTTTTATACAATCCTGCCTCTTTGCTTGGTATTCTTTTTAAATCAGTTCTCCCATGAACCATGGGAACCTCCCATAGACACACAAGCACCAGAAGAAGTTATGTTTCCCATTGAAATTGCGATTAGCTGTTTCTTAATTTTCTAGCGATGCGGGTAGGTGCACCTGGCAGTTAAGTGCTCTTTATCTTCATTTAAGGATTATGTTGTATTTGTGATTGAAAAGACGTGGCTCCAGGCCAGTTTTCCCAGCAGGAGCGGGACAGCGTTCATCCATCCAGCCATAGCCTCTGTTAGTACAAACTGCAGTCAGAGATATCTGGGTTATCTGCAGGTCTCATCTGCAACACGATGAACCAGCACTGTAGTCTGGGCATCTCACCGTGCACTCTGCTCTCCTCATCATCCACCACGTGGTCACTTGTGGGCTGTCTCCATGTATTTGCTGCTCCTTTCAAGACTGATTTCCATTCCCTTCTATACCATCCACCACCTCATTTCCCAGGTCTACCTCAGTTAATCTGCTTCCACTATCTTCCTCTAATTAGCTCCTTCCCTAAGTTTTTTTTTCATCTGTGCAATTGAATAACAGTTGAAGCAAGCATATGAAGAGGGAACAAGAGAAAGAGGTTCATTTGATTGGAAACAGCTGTCATTTCATCCCTCAGAAGGGTCTGCTAAAGAATGGAGGGACTGAGGGTCTGTCTGGCAAGTTGGAGACCTTCCTGGCCCTTCCTGGCCATGGTCTCATTCTGGGGAGAGAGGTGGGAGAGGAGACATTTGCTAAAGGACTCATCAGTGGGCAGCTTGGAGGAATTACGCTGGCTGGAAATCCCAGCAGATGCCTCACAAAGGTTCCCCTGATTCACATCTCTTTTAGCCTGCTGGCCTTTGAATTAAAACAATCTAATTAGTGGAGCTCATTATAATCAGCATCTCAGGCTGCTGAAGTTCTGGAATGAAGGCTGATTCCTGAGCTTCTTAACAAGGTTTGAATTCAAATGGTGTTAGCAGGGTTTCCGGAGATCTCTGAGGATGCAGGATGCTTTGTTGTCATCATGGTGTCACCCTACTTGGACAGTCTCCCTTGGAAAGGCAGGCTCCCTCAGGAGGGATGCCATTGACTCGGCCTGGCTGTGAACATGGAGGATTCAGAGGAAACCCTTTGGCTTTGAGACAGCTTAAGGATCAGTTGTCCAACCATCACAGAACAACCACCCTGGGGAGCAGGGCTCTTTGGTCTAACTAACAAGATAAAGCAAGGAGGGGAGGCTGGGTTTGGCTTCTGTTTTTTTTTAGAGGAAAGACACAGTTTGTGCATTCCCTGCTCAGAAGGCACATGATGTCTTCTTCTCCCCAAACCTGCTGGAAAGGATTGCTAATTCGCTCATCTTCTCCCACCAGTCCCTGCAGGATTTGTCCAAGCAGCTCTCTTGCTCCAGAAAGCCAAGCCTGCAAGGAACGTCATTATGGCATCACTGTTTCCATCACTGGGTACCGCTGCCCTGCCCCTTGCTGCAAGCAATTCCTGGCAGCCTGCTAAGCACAAGAAAACTCAAGACTTGCCGTGCTGAGTTGATCCAAACCCAGCCTGCACGAGGCCTGTGAATTGAGAAATCCACCACTGACAGCTTCTGTGCTTGGCTTTGGGTTCTTCAGCTTGCTGCTCAAGCCAGAAGCAGCATCCCTCCCTCCATCACCACCCCTGTGCCCCAGGATGAGCAGAGCTTAAAAGGGGAGAGCAGGGGCTCCAGCCTTGGCTGATGCTGGATAGCATGGGTGGCAGCTTTGCATCGGGCATCAGCTCCCACGTAATTTAGCAAAAGCATGGGGCCTGATGGAAGTGCATCTGAAACGCCAAGGCCCCTCTGAGCAGCAGGATCTATTCTCTTTCTGACAGGCCTGTAACACTCGCTAACATTTGTGGACTGACATGTGAGAAGGAAGGCCAAGCAGCAGGCCAGCGTAGGCAGATGCCAACTGGGAATGCCTTGAGGCTTGGGGTATTTTTGTTCTGAAGGGATTCTTCAGCATGCCAGCTTGCAGGCAGGACAGGAGGTGGGGACACAGGCTGGGACTGTTTGTCATTATCAGAAGGGGTCACTGCTGACAGATGTCCTCAGAGCTTTTAGAGCCCGCAAAGCTGCTAAACACTAATTTTTTAAATGAAGTTGTCAACTGATCTGTGATTTGATTGTGCAATTGCAGTGTTCAGGATAAATCATGCAGAAAATCATCTAATTAAACTAATAAGGAGTCCAAGGCGGGTGATGTTCTCCAATTGTTGCCTTGGTCACAGGAGGAGGAGAGAAGGCCCTTTTGGACAATTTTTTTTTTTAAGGCAAGGATGGAAATGAGATTAGTATGTAATTTCACCTGGACATTCCTGTGGTGTGGGAGCCCCTGGATGCTGGGGTATACGTAGATCCTTGCAGCAGTGCAGCTAGTGCAGAAATTTTGGGGTAATGTGGCTCCCCATCTCTCATCGCTGGGTATCTCCCAGGGTGTGAGTAAGGGCAGGGAATGGGATTTCAAGGGCTTGCCTGACCTGCCGTGACTGAGGAAATATCATTCTCTGCATTTTCACTGTCTTTGTCTTGGCCATTCTCCCACTGTGCTTTCCCTGCCAGGAATGCCTGTGCAGCAAGATGAGGGATGGTGTGGGGCAACACGTTACATGTACTTGGCTTCCAGTGCTCTCCTCTTTAGGAGATGGCAGGAGGAGTATGTAAATGATATGCAAGGCTCTGAAGCAGGATTTAGGCAGCAGCTAATTACCCCAACCCAGAATTTGGATAGGATGGCAGATCTAACACTTTGACTCTGTAAAAATGCAGCAGGAGCTTTACTGACAACAGCTGCTGGGGACCTCGTTTTTATGTCACACGTGAAAAATAGCCACCCAGGAGCCTCGCGCCAGTTCTGCCCTGGCCATCCATATTCAATGCTCATGAAAAGAAACACCACTGCTTTTCACAGCAGCTAAATGCCCGTTCCCAGGAGTGGGGGTTAATAGGCTCCCAGTGCCGAACATCACCTCCTGAATTACCTGTACTCCCCCGGTGCAATGGCACCAGCTGTATATATTGTTTTTTTGAGCTCCCCCAGAGCAGTCTAGAAACACAAAGCCTATTCAAGGCAGCTCGTGCCTGTTCCATGCACAAAACTACTCTCTGAGCGTCATGTCTTTCCGTAACTGCTGGGAAATACAGGGACACATCTGGAGGGGACCTCCAAACCTCTGGTGGTTCACCAGTCTTCCCAGATGTTTCATTTCTCTTGAAACCATCCATACTCTGGTAGTTGATCACTTTGGGGTTTTGTTTTTAAATTTGCTGAAAAGTACCTCTTCATAGCTGTGGGACAGACTGACCCGCTTTGGGTTCGGTTCAGCAAGTGCAATAGTTTTGGCTGGGGAGCAGAGAGGGACGGGACAGTGAGGCAGAGAGCTAAGCAGCTTGTGTCAGTGTTACACAAATCCGATGTTTCGTTCTGAAGTAACACCTTTTCTCCAATGCTGCTTTTAACAAACACATAAAAATAAAGGAGTGGGATTTGGTAACTGTTAAATCACCCCCAACAAAAAAGATAATATTTTGGTTTTGCCTTACATAAAGCATGTAGGGTGGCCTGTAGCACATTTCTTTTCTCCCTTTTTCCCATCTCTCTTGATTACTTTTTGTTTGGTCACCGAACTGAAAAATCCATCCTTTGCACTGCTTTAAGTAGAATTCCATGTCAGAGATTTTCTCGAGTAATGGCAGCAGCAGGGATGTTGGTGGGAATGGTGGCAAGAACAGCATTAATACCAGCTCTGCGCTTCGGGCCTAAGAGAGCTGTTAACTCACAATAACACCTTGGGGTATTATTGATTTTCAAAGTGACTGTCTTGTTTTTGACAGCATAATTTTGTCACTCCCTGGGTCATTTTACTTTCTAATGGGAAGAAAAGTCAGAGGACCAGAGTGCTCTTTAGCGGAGAAATAGCATCCTGGTTATCTGGCTATTTTGTGACACTGGGAAAGGAGCGTACTCATGAAAGTTGAGAGGTTGGTTGAAAGTAATTCGTTATTTGGTCCTCACTTGTGCCAAGCAGGCTTGAGTAAAGCTGGATCCTTCTGCTCCAAAACAGTATTAAAAGTGTCAGTGCCCTCTGAAACGAGATAGAGTCTCCATTGAAACATCCAAAACGTACTTGATGGCAGTGGGAGGTAGGTAAGTGCCTGCCTGGAAGGCGAGGGAAATCTTTTCCTCTACCATGTCCTAGCTTTTCAGCTCTCCAGTGGGAAATCAAGGAAAGCAGAATACTCTTGCAAAAATGTTCCTTAGTTCTTCTCATCAAGGAAAGGGTCTGACCCATTTGTGTGCTGGGAGGGATCTCACCCGGGCCAGCAGAGGGAACAGAGTAAGCCAGCATCGCTGACATCTGCATGTCTTCCCTCTTGATCCATTTGATCTCTGTGCTGCTCCATGTCTTTGAGCCAGCTTTACCACCGTGTGTCTGAAGGGAATAAACAGAGCAGCCCCCTTCACCCCCAAATACCCATCGATACGTGAATGTGTCCCCACTCCTGCTCCTTTTCACTGTTCTGGCATTAGGGCCCAGTGTGGTGAGGAGCTGGGGAATGAGGGATATTCCCTGCTCTCAGGCATCTGTTGCTTATGGGAAATATCATCTACCTTTCACATCATCACCCCTAGCAAGGCTCAAGCTGTATCTAATCTCTTGTGAAGCAGATCGGGTTCTCATGTTACTGATGCCTTCAGCTGAGTGAAGATAATCATCTTGGGAGCCTCTCGAGGAGGAATGGCTGCGCGGGCCTGGTGTACAGAGTTCAAGTATTCATTGGCTTAACTTCAAGATACACCTTCCTTCCCGAGAATCCCATTGGAGAATATTTCTTCACTGCTGTTTGACTTTGGCTGCTGCCAGAGTTAAAAGACCCTGAACTGAGAAGCAACAGGGCCCTTTTAAACTTAGTTTAAGCATACAGTGTAGGTTTGACCTCCAGGTTGACTTTATTTGTTGGTTTAATTTACCTGTAGGCATTTCCTACTGACCACTTCAAAGTCCAGGTGTATTGGCAGATTTCTTGTTCAAATCCAGATGCCAGCCTCCATTGGAAGAATAATTTAACATTGCAGGAGCTTCTTCAGAGTCCCCCTGTTTGTACCTGTGCATCTCTATCCATGCTCCATGGGGCAACCAGAAGGAAAACATGTACATGGAGACTCTTCCCATCCCTCCTGCAGTGCACCATGACTGGTCCTTTTGCTTTGCCCCTTCCCCACCCATTCACCTGCGACTTCCAAGGATGACCACAGCATTACAGAAACCTCTGATTCATCTAGCCTGTAATCTGAGCCGGTGCAGCGGAATGAAATACTCCACCCAATCCAGTAAGAGGAAGGCCACTGGGTCGCTTGAGACTGCTAGAGGATGCTCCTGTGAATAATGGCACTTGATCACCGCTCGGATGTGTGGGATGGGAGTCTGGGCCGGCTGAACGGAGAGAGACACCATCTTCAGGCATGGGGTTAGGTTCTCACAGCTAACCAAAAATGTGCTTCTTCCAAAGTGGCCCTGTGAGAGTGAGAAGGGATGTGTGGCATTTGTATTGCCAAATTGCTGAAAGGCAGCCCAGCTACTGCAGATGCTGTGTGATCACAGGCTGCATCGTAAACAGGTAAGAGGGTGCCCCGGTGGGGTCATCCAGGCAGAATCCCAGTCCTCAAACTTGCAAGCGGGAGCCTCTGCCCTGATGTTAAAGCTGGCAGCAGGAATGCACCTGGGGCTTGTGCTGATGCCCAGGGAGGTTTTGCTGCTGTGCCCTGCAGTGGCCAGAATCTCACACAGCCACACTTTCTGTGGCTCATCTCCTAAACAAGGGCAGAAGAGATCCTGCATGATGATATGAGTTTGTCTGTTTCCCATGGAAATGGAGATGGAGGCATCTCTCCATCCTGCTCTGCAGGGCATGAAGGTGGTGTCAAGGGCTGAGAAACCTTTTGTGCCTTCTTAGTACAGTTCCCCCCCAGTGGCAGAGTTGTTTAAAAATGTTGGCCTGAGTTATTGTCCCTTTAAAGACTTAAACTGTAACTCTTGAGTTATCAACTTTCCTAGCGTTTATTTGACGATCTCGGGGGAAAGGGAATAGGTGTGGCTGGGGAGAGACCTTTCGCAGATAATTTTCCAGCAGCTCATTATCTGCTGGGGAGATTTCAATGCATGTGAAATATGAAGCTGCTAATTTGTATTTTAATATTCCTCTTGTGTCCCATCGTCCGTATAAATTAAGTAAATTCAATCAAAGGCTATCCCTTATCTATTGCATGCGTGTGCTTTGCTGGGGAGCTGGATCGGTTACAAAGCGAGAGAGGACGGGAATAGAAATCTGAGATCTCTCCTGATATATCAAAGTCAGGCAGAGGGAGAGCATTGATCGCTAGCAGCTAGACAACAGCCTGTGCAATAAAAAAAAAAAAAGAAAAAAGAGGAGGAAGAAGAAGCAGACAGAACAATCTCTCTTTTCTCTTCTCTATCAGCATCCTGAGCTTTGAATTACAAGTGAATGAGAGCTGACTTATTCCTTTTTTGAGGGAGAAACGCACGCACAGGAGTCAGGGTATCTAGAATTATGGCTCCCCTGGCCATCGTAGATTGGCCCCCTTGTGTGCATGTAGTATTTTGTATTACTGTTTATGGGGCTAACTTTAATGTCTTAATATATATGTGCAGTGTGCCAGAATTACAGCTGGAGGGGGAACCATAACTTTGAAGTTCCTGACTTTTGTGCGTGTAAAACCTCAGCTGTAATGTTAATTTACTCGAGGTTTTTTTGGTTGTTGTTGTTCTTGTTAGTCATTCCCCGCCCCGTTTCTTTATAGATCCAAGAAGGACAAGAAAGGAAAGTGGCAACGTGCTTGTTTGATGCTGCAAATGATAGATTAGCACTGGTAATTCCCAGGCAGGCTGTGGCTGTTGGTACTGCTGGTGGGGAGGTGGGAGTTTAAAGGCTACGCTGTGGCTCAGAAGAAAAAAAGTGAAGCCTGGAGCTATCGCAATAGCAAGGTGTAACAGTGCTTTTGGGGAGCAGGAGCAGAACGGCTTAGGAGGGGTTGCTGTTGCTGTAACACCCACATTAGTGTAAGGATGTGGGAAGCAGCACAGTAAAGCTGGGAGGCAACACATCGCCCTTGCGGGACCAGGAGGGCAGAGCCAGGGAGGCAAGCAGTAGGGTGGTAGATCTTGTAGATCTAGACTTAATACTAAAGCCAGAAGAGCCTGGGTTTATTTACCACTGCCAGCACAGTTTTATGGCTCACATTGGTTAGTTGGGAGTAGTCTGAGCCCTGTTGCAGTAGGCAGGGCAGCTCCCACCTGCAGCCAGACCCTGTGGGTACCAGCAGTAGGTGGATGGTGAGGATGGTGGGACAGCGAGGGCTTCCCCAGCTGAGCAGAGCTGGGCTGTTTGTCCAGGAGTGCAAGGCTTTGTTTAGTTTGCAGGTTGCATAACTTTTTAAAGGCTTTTCTCTTCCTTTTCATTGTGAAAAAAGCTTAGAAAGCCGTCAGGTTTTAAGTAAAGAAATTGTTGCCTTGGATGATGTATCCAGTTTCCTGCGTCACTATGGAACCATGCTGGTTCCCTAATGCCTCTATCAGAGATGGCACACTCATTGACACCTCCGAGTTTTAAGGTCCCTAATTCTGTGTTGAATGCACTTGAAATCAGCTCAAAAGCTTTGAGGGAGAGAGGGCAGACAGACTGACAGATGGACAGACTCACGCACTGAAGCAGTTTGATTGCTCCAGTGTTATTTTTGTCAGCAACCTGATTGGAAAATAAATTAAGGCAAATATGATTTTGAAGGGGAAAAAACTTATAAACTCTAGTTTAAAGGAAGTTGAAGTGAAAAATTTCAGCCCTCCTGAAAACACATTGTTCCTTCAAGTGCCAGAACCTGTCTCTGTTGGAGACTCTCATGTAGGCAGAGAGTGGAGGAGGTGCAGAAAGAGTGGGTGCATGGCAGGTCTAACTGGCCTGGCTGGGGGTGGTTTCTTCTGGGTGCCTGGTGCACAAAGCTGTGCTTTCATCGCCTGCCAGGCACAGCCTGTGCCGCAGGGGAATGCATCCCTCAAACCAGGACACGTGATTGCTGCTGCAGGGCCATTGTGCCTCAAGAGCCTTACAAGAACGTTGTTTCTCTCCCCTTCCTCCTAAAAGTACTCCTTCTCCCATCCTTGCCCAAATCTCTCCCCTAAATAACTAAGAGCACCGAAGTCCTGATGCCATTCTCAAGTGGTGATCTTGAAATCAACAGAGGTACCCCAAGAAACTTGTTGGTCCTGATACAACCAGAAATGCAGAGAAGGGAAGGAAGCCCCAGCAAACCCACGCTGTCTGCCGGAAAAATAACCCCGCTCCCTCTGTTTCTGCTCTCTTCTCCGAACTGCTTGGCAATGCTGAGCATTTGCTGGCTGCCTCTGACTCCCCCTCTAGATAAAGCCACAGCACAGTGAGACGTAGAAGAAGTGCATCACTCGCCTAAAGTATCGTAGAATCATAGAATGGTTTAGGCTGGAAGGGACCTTAAAGATCATCTAGTTCCAACCCCCTTGTGATGGGCAAGGACACCTCCCACTAGACCAGATCACTCAAAGCCTCATCCAGCCTGGACTTGAATACTTCCAGGGATGGGGCATCCACAGCTTTCCTGGGCAACCTGTTCCAGTGCCTCACTACCCTCATATTAAAGAATTTCTTCCTGAGATCTAATCTAAATCTACCCTCTTCTAGTTTGAAGCCACCACCTCTTCTTCCCCCCCTTCTGGTTGTGCAAGGATGGGGGAGGCTCAGAGGTGCCTTTCGCTTAAGCAGCGTGCAGCAAACACCGTGCAGCCTTCCCAAGGATTTCAGCTCGTTTTCCCCAAGGCTGGTATAGCATTAAGTTCTTATATCTGAAAGCAGCCTTTCAAATTGCTGCCTGGTGTGATACATAAATCCTCACCAGGATCCTCAGAGACTGCAAGCAATTACACTAGGTGCTGAGGAAGCAAGCGAGAGCTCAAAGAAAGGTTAAAAGAAGAAGGAGGGAAAAAAAAAAAGAAACAACAAAAATCCCAGCCCTGGTAGCAGCTTGGAGTGGGAGGGAAGTCCACATGCTTAAGGCAAGGCTGGGTGACTTGTGTGGAAATTGCTACGTCTTGGCCCATTTCAGCGAGGGCCGAAGGGAATTTCACCCATCTCTTAACTGGGATACTGGTGAAGCTCTGGAACATTCATTTAGGCCCTAACATAGGAGAAGCAGTTGTCAGCAGAGCCCAGAGAGTCTGTAGATGGTTCCTAGAATTCCACGCTCATGTAGGCATTATCTGGATGCTCTCCAGTCAAGGACATTCCCCTCTGTATAGACCTCCCCGTCTCCTCCACCCACTTATTTGGACATGCACAGGTGCTCTGGGAAGGGCTATTCACACCATCTCACCTTGCTTTTCAACAATAAATGGCAAGCAGCTGAAGCCTGTCTCCTTACAGCCAACAGAAAGCGTGAGAGGTTTCTCTGGAGAGCAGTTCAAAGCTGAGACTGGCCTGCTCGAGCCATGTGTTGGAGCCCTTCCAAGGTCTGTCTGCAGCCTGAGATCAAATAAGGAACCGGGACCCAGAAATTGAGCTGAAAGACCTGAAATTCCCCAGGGCAGGTCCGTAGTGCAGAGATGACGTCTCCAGTCGTGGGCTGGGGGTCCCTTGTGCTCTGGGCAGGCGCCTCAGCTCTGCCAGCGCAGTGACTCCGCTTGGGGTCTGGCTCAGTCAGAGCCAACGTGGGACTCTCCGGTGCCTTAAAATCAGCTGCAAATGTAAGCTGTTACCTTCCTTGCCTTCCCATTTCCCCTCAGGGCAATAATCTCCATTAGCGAATGTCTCCAAAGTGCTTCCAGATCAGCGTGTGGAGCCTGATGTCTCAAAAGCTTCCCCCGCACTTGATGCAGAAGTGCTGTTTTCCCAAAGCTGCCCTGTGCCTAATGCAGGCAGCATGAAGCAAGCTTGCTTTCCCTGATGTTTTGCTCTCCGTTAGTCCCATAATGTTGTTATCCTTCACGACCTGACAGCTCTAGTGCCTGGCCAATACGTAACTTTTGGGGGAAGGGGGAGGTTAGGGTTGAAGTGAATACATCAAATAGATTTAACAGGGCTGCCTAAATTCATGGTGCTCATATCACATGCATTTCCCTAATAGACATAGGCATGGATTTAACTGTCAGGCAGTTGCATTAAGAAAATGGATAGCAGATCCTGGAGACATCTGAGCTCTGGGTGGAGAAGGAGGTTTAATCCAGGTACACTGTTCCGGCAAATGTTTCACTGACTAGTCGGAGGATCCAATAATAACTATCGTTCTTAGCTATTCCCTGGCGGCAAGACAGATCCTGATAACCTGCCTTTGTCAGAGGTGAAAGGAAAGTACACGGAAGCTGGAACAGTAAGTCAGTAGCAAGAAAGGAGCCCACGTGCTAAGCCACTGGACTGCTGAGGCGAGCCTGCTGTACTGCAGCAGGCTCCGAGTGATCCTTGGGAGGGAGCACAGTCAGTCTGCGGAGAACAAACTGCGGAGGCCAAACACCCAGACTTCTTCAGGAGGGGTGCCAGGGAGCTGCAAGACAAGTGGGTGATGCACAGATGTCAGTCAGTCCAGAGAGTGTGGCTGGTGCTCCTCAAAGCATCTTGCAGAGCAGCACTGATCAGCACTGGGTCAACGCTTTGTTGTCCCTGCAGATTGAAACATGGCCTCAACTGGGCAAAACCCCTGTGTGGAACCTCCAGGTCACAGCACAGCCTCACGTTCTTGGGCTGCGTCCCCAGGCCCAGCAGCAATGGGCTAAGGACCCTCACTTCCATATTTTAGTTGCTTCCCATTTGACATCAGGTCCTTTCCCCATTTTTTCCCCAGGTGGGTGTAGTCTGCAGAACTGCCTTGCTCCTCCTCAGCACAAGCTGACAGAGACAAGGAGCTAAAGAGGCTAAAGAAAATCTAAGAAAAGTAGGAGGAAAAGGAGAATCTGTGGGCCACTGACATCTTTCCTGGTATCTCCAAGCACCTTTGAAAGACTTGTCTCTTCCTTTGACAGAGCCAGCTAGCCCTTCATCTGGGAACTGCACGAGTCTCAGACAGCTTCAAAGCAGGATGGCTGCATTCACATTCCCAGCTGCGGGGACTTTCAGAGTCTATATTTAGGCTTTTCTATAGGATAAGGGACAGACAGCGTGGTTTCTGCTGAAGAAAATTGTGTTTCTCTGACCCGCTTAAATCCTTTGGATGAGTTAAGAGACCAGTGGATAAAAGGGAATGAGAGAGTATATATATACGCACTCCTTCTTTTGAATTTCAAAAGCCTTTTTTGATAAAGACCCTGACAGAGAGCTATCAAGGCATGATGGTGACCAGGGGGTGCAAGTTAAAATCCCTGTGATAGATTAATGCTGTTGGAGAGAATAGGAAGAAATGGCCAATTCTCAGCAGGGGAAATAGTGATTGTCAAGGGGTTCTTGCAGGTCAGCGTTAGATGGGAATATTGCTCAGTCTATTTACTAATGGTTGTGGCCGGGGCTGACTAGAGCGGTAGGTAAGTTTGCTGATGACACGTTTTTGTATTTGTTTTCAAGACTAAAAGGGAATGGTGAGTAACTTTAAAAGAGCTGGGAGTCTGGTGTCCTGATTTCCACCTCTGACTTAAGCTGGCCCAGCTCTGCTGCCAAGAAGTGCCTCTGATTTGCACTCAAGGCCCTTTTTGTTTGCGGGCGGTGAGGGAAGCAGACTGGAGAGGGCTTCCGACTGAGCTGGACTGCTCATTCCCAGCTGCTGACATTTTCCGACAAGCCGTGCTGCTTCGTCTGGCGCATTCATTTGCCATATGTCCCCAATCTGAGGGCTGCAGCCGTGAGTGCCCAAGTCAGAATAGCTTCCCAGCATAGGAGAGGGGTTTCTAATTAGTCTGCAACCCTGCCAGGATGTTATGAGAAGGAAGTTAATTAGCAGAATCCATTTGGACAGCTCGCCGGGGAAGTCAGACTTGTGCTTCACCTCTTATTCCTGATTTCTCTCCCTTCCTCTGTCCACCCATTCCCATGCACATCCCTCTATCAGCCCCTCTGCAGAACTGTCTGTCTATATCTATCTGTCCATCCATCCAACCATCCAGCATCATTGTCTTGCTCTTCATCTGTTGTTCTTAGCTAGATCTTGCTGCTCCTCCCATGGGAGCACTGTTTGGGATGATACTTTTCCCTGCTAGCCGAGTCCTGCTTCCCAGGCTCTGTGCACCAGGCGTGAGCAAGCTGTGCTGCTCATCTGCTTGTAAGCAGAGCTAAGCTCACAAGACCTGCTGATTCTTCAGGAGACTCCACCACAGCTTTTCTGCTTTTGCTCCCTTCTCCAGTCCCTCACCCATGCTCTCTTCTCTATTCCCCCACATGAATTGTAGCTAAATTGAATTAGAGTAATTAACTTTTGGTCACACTTTTAATTGAGTAGTCAGGAGGGAGAAAAAAGAAGGGAAGTTAATTGAGATGAAAGGAGATGACATCAAGCAACAAGCTCTGGTTAATGTGCGTTGGTGAAGCCCAGGCAAGTGTTGCAGTGTTTGCAATGATCAAGGAAAACCTCTGATGTCTTATTCGGAGACCCTGTGTCATACTCTGCTCTGGATTTGGGGACAGGGAGGGATTCTCCTCTCTGGAAGAGACTGTTGGGATTGAATGATCTTGTTATTTTTCTTCCCCAAATTTTCTTTTCACCATGTTGATAATTATACAGTTTACATCTACACTCTGTGAATTGTGATTGGACAAATTCTTCTGGCTTGATGGGCTCCAGACACTGGCGTAAACTGAAACATGTGGGTGCTGTGCTGGTCTAAGAAGACCTCGTGAAGATGTTCCCTTTCCCTGTAAACAAGGGTGTTAGTCTCACCTCCCATCGCAGCTTTAAGACCCTCTGACATTTCGATCTGCTCTAGGATTTATGGGAGGGAAGATGATGTCTCATCTATTAAATGAAGTGCCTCAGATAAGGCATTTCTATTTATTAAGACAGTTATTATATAATAATTAAGAACCAGTTGCTGACAGCAAACATATTTATGGAGGTTTAACAATGCAGCCTGTGAGAGATAAATAGATGCTGTAGAGTGATTGGGGTTTCACACATTGCAGCTATCCATTAAAGCTCAGGGAAGGAGAGAACTTGGTGCTTAGGACACTTTCATGACCAACAGCTGGATGAGAGCTGTTGGAAATGGAAAGTTTTTTCTGGAAGGGGAACTAGAGCTGCTCTGTTGAGAAAAGGCACTTTCCAAAGCCAAGGGAGCCTTGTTCATGAGGGGTCACACTGAGAGTCAGGGGTCCCCTTCATCCTCCTGCTAAATGCCTCGAGGTCCTGGATGATGTTGGCAGCTGGGCTACATGATGGAAAGCTTCATCTCCTCTTCCAAGAGTCACGCTGGACACAAAGCTCAGGATCCCCAGAGCAGACCCGCTGCAGATACCAGTGTCATCCTCTGCTTCCACCATCCCCATGTGAGCCTACTCCTCCTGCCCATCCAAAAATTTCCCTGCTTCCCCTGATAGCCAGTGCCGGCGTGCCATGGCAAGGACGCCTGCTGATGAGGAGAGGAAGGAGGCTGTATTTCAGAATAACTGGTTTTCACGCAGGAGGAGATTTCAGAAGGTGTCTCAGTTTCAGTGCCTGTTTGGCCTAATCCCAGTACTCACTGGCTGAGCTTTCTGGAGAGGGAAGAGGACAGTAAAGGGTAAAGGATTTCTCTAAGTGCTCCTTTAATTAAGATGTGCTACTCCTTATACGCCTTAGAAGATATGCTGCAAGCAAGGGGAGGAAGAAGAACAACTTGCTGCCTTCCATGAGGTCTTAGGAGCTGTGATTGGAGGTGGCCTGAATTCCAGTCCTCCTACAGTTTCTTTGCATGACCCTGACAAAAACCTTTCCTTTCAGTACGACATGAGCAATCCCCAAAGACGCACACTGTAGGCCCTGCTAATCTGGAACTGGTTCCATCAAACACTGCCAGATAGGAATGTGTTGCCGTGATGCAGCATGTAGAAATACCTGCCCTTCCTTCAAGGCATCATCGCCAAGTCCTCGTCAGGCTGCATGGCTGCGCTGGTGTTCGCTCCTCTCACAGCCCAGCCACGAAAGGGAGGGGGGTAACAGGGAGGATGGGGAAATAGGAGAAACGTGAAAAAGAAAGCTCGCTGAAGCTTGGTATTAGGCAGGGATTTGGAAAGGTTGGGAAGATATAAAAAGAACTTGAGAGATGCGTTTTCTCTGGGATTAAGACCACAGAGTCCATCTCAGTGTGGCTTTTAGCTGCCTCAAGGCTGTGTAACACAGCAGCTTCAAAGAGGAAGTCTAGAGAAACAGAAAATTCATGGTGTTTCCTCTCCCTATGCCCCACCTGTCCTGCTGCAATCTGAAAGGGAGAACCTTGGAAAAACTCAGGATGAGCAATTAATTTTAGAGATGCGGTCCTGTTCAGAGGTCACAGGCAGCTTGGCTGCTATCAGAGTGTTTGGGCACACGCTCTAGGTAAGTCCATTACATGCTCAACCAGACATGCTTTCACGTGCTCCCTCCCATCTACATGCATCACACAGGCATCCCCCCATTCCTGCCCGCTTTTGTGCAAATAGGAGGGTATAAAACCTTACGCACACACTGGGAGCATCTTTTCTCCTTCTCCCTTTCTTGGCATGTCATTGCTGCAGCGTTTCCTTTTTTTAGAACGTAGTTAAACCCAATAAAATAATCATTATTGCTGCAATTATTTCCAAACAGATTAAATATCTGCCATGCTCCCAGTTACAGTATAAAACAGGAGGAACCATAAACCATCTCAGTGCATAAAAATGGGGAAGGGAGAAGGGAGGGATGACATTTCATCTGGCTTCCTCATGGGCCTGTGTAGTTACTGGGAACATTTGCATATTTTTAATGCAGTGCCTCTTTAATAAATTCCTCCCTCCAGACACATTAAAAATGGTGCGCTTGCCTGAACATCACTGAAGGATAGGGAGTGTTAGCGACTTCAGACTCTTATTTTAGCCGCAGAACAAACAAGAAGGGGTATACATGTGGTATTTGATGGTAGGGGAGGAGTGTAGGTATGGAAAAGGAAGGCACATCACTTTTTATTTTGTATACACCATCAGAGAATGCCATCTGTTTAATTTTTGACCTTTTTGTTGTCTGACCTCCTTTGAACTTCACTAGAATTCTCCAGGGTAATATATTTTCTTTGCATTCAGGGGCAGGATTATTTGCTATTAAATTGGAATTCAGGAAAGAAGGAGACTTAAATTCTTCTCCTGACCTGTTAATCTTCTGCGGAGTTAAAATATTGCCTGTAATT
Source organism: Burhinus oedicnemus (assembly GCA_008921705.1). NCBI lineage: Eukaryota > Metazoa > Chordata > Aves > Charadriiformes > Burhinidae > Burhinus > Burhinus oedicnemus. The sequence goes on along the minus strand of VFFE01007584.1, from coordinate 245,474 downwards.
ACAGGGTTTTCTTTTTTTCTGTTTGACTTGAGTTCAGGCCAGACCCCAAACTTGCACTTTAAGCCTCTTAAGGCAAATACCTCTTTTCGGAGAACAGGCTGTGCTGTTACGTTCCCCTGTCAGCTAGAAGTCTCAGCACAGACGCTCCGTGTCCTGTCCACTGTCACCAGCAATGCTGCCGTCTGCCTGCAGCCCTGGGTCCGGCAGTGAATATAAAGGGATGGGGGCAAACCAGCGCTGGACTTCAATATGCTTTGGGAACAGGAGCTCGACAGCAACTCCCACACAAGCCCAACAAGATTTGAATAATCCAAGTCCATCAGGGTTGAAGGATTCACACATGTAGGAGAGATGAGCATGTTCCCTCATCCTGCCACTGGCTCCCACTGCAACCTCAAAAGGACCTCCTGATTTTATCTGTCTCCCTGGTGTTGCAGGCACCTCTTCTATCCTTTTCCTTTCTTGTTCACTTCTGCTTGCCCTGGTGGGCCTGCCTGGGGAGAAGTTTATGTCAGTATGAGGGTGGGATGGCAGGTGGGGTCCATAGCTGTAGCTCTGGTCAATGCAGATGGTGCTCCTCTGCAGTTCCCAATTGATGAGGATGGTTCATCTAAAACTTTTGGTGATTTTTTTCTCAGAAAATATATCGTTTTCTGAACATTGTCATCTCTCCCCAGAAAAGTTGCTTTCACTTTTCTCCCAGAACATCTGAAAAGCAGAAGATGCCCAGTCCACAACTTCTGTAATTCTGGCAAAATGGAACAATTTCTGTCTAGGTGGACAGACATGATGCTGAGCAAGACCTGTAATTCAGAGGCAGTCAATGTTGTCTTTGGGCCAGGGGCTCCCAAGTAGACTTCCATCTCCAATGAAGCATTGCAATTGCCATTTCTATGCCACTCCTGGCTACTGAGGGTGGGAGGAGACAGTAGTATATCCTGAGAGAGGGTGTCCACAGTGAACTCCACCTCTCATGGAGCATTACACCATCCTCATGAAACTTTAGCATCTTGAGGTTGGCTTGAAAACCCATTGAGTTTCTTTCCCCACCCTCCTGTTGCCCCTGGTCCAGCTTAAATGCCACTATTGGATAGACGTTGATAAATCAAGAGGGCTGCATTCTAGGGTCCTTTCTGCACCGTACACATACCAGGTCTAATTCTGCCTGGCAGGCTGAAAGCACAGAGAATGCATATCGAATCAAGAATCAAGAATAAGAAGAGTTTTAGTTAATGCACTCCAGCAAGTTGCTTTCCACAGCACCTCAACCGACTGTTTTATCAGCAGAACAGAGCACAAGAGAAATTGTAGATGAAACAAATACAGCAAATACATTAAGAGAGTAAGTAATGAGATCTGGATGAAATTGCATCTTATGAAAAAGTAATCTGCAGCTTAGTGTGCAAGGAGGAGGAATTTGATGGAATAGAGGGACTCTCAAGAAAGGAATGAAGGAGCACATTACAAACAGACAAAGACAGCCAGGTGTGTTGTGCAACGCAGGGAAGTAGTTAAATTAGGATGTAATGGAAAAGGTTATTTTAATATTCTCCTTTATGGATATTGGTGTCAATATTATCTCAGGGAAGGAGAGAGTGAGGGAGGAGGAAGGAGGTGTGTATTTGTAAAAAAGGCAAATAAATTGCATCATGTGCTAATGCAGAGTCCTTTCATCAGAAAGAACAAAGGCATAAGCGGCAGATATTGCTGGTGGTATCACAGTAATACGCAGAGGTCGCAGGGTTTGCAGCAGTACTGTGCTCACAGCAACACAGCCAAAAACATGCACATTTCCCTGCACTCACATGATGTGATGGCAGCTCCTGCTTGGGAGGGTGGAGCCTGAGCTTCCCAAATCCAGGGCTTGTGTCTGGCTGCAATGGGAGGAAAAGTGACCCCACATAGGACAGGATTGTTTAGAGACGTCCCATGGCACAGCAAAACCTTCTTACTTCTTCGGTCTGTATTTCAGTTATTTAGCCTTTCCCTGCAGCGGGATTTCTGTGTGTTCATCCCAGTGCCATACAATACGGTGGGGAGAGCGGGAGAGCAGGGGCTGTGGGATGCAGAGACCTGTTCTTAAAAGAGGTTTTCCCATTTGAGGCTTCTGTATGGAAGGGCTTAGCTGGATGTGTCTTTTCTTTAACCATCCAAATCTCAAATCTGAGGTAGCCCCCTGGGCTTCCTCTACAGGCAGTGGAGAGGCAGAAGCACTTTTTCCGGAGGTTTTGTCACCCCCTCCATCTACAGCAAATGTCCACTGCAAGCAAACTTCTCTGCTTTAGCTGCAGAGGGAGCCCAGATGCATGGATTTTGGGTGGAGAGGTGGATCCGTCCTTAAACGGCATTCGCTGGGCACAAAGGAAATGGATCCGTGACACAGAGCAGTTCCTGCAGCAGAGGCAGCCAAAATTCAGCCTTCTGCCTCCTACCTCTTCCTCCTCCTTCCCTCCCGCTTGCATCCCTCAGACTCCAGCGCAAGCGCAACCTCTCCCATCCTGTGGCAGAGGCCTTCCACTGGCTGGTGGCACTTCACATACCTGGGACTTATTAGCCTCTCCCTGAGACAGCCATAATTATGTAGTTGACTCATTAGACAGACAAGCTGAGGTCATGTTGACTTACCAAGGTCAGTCAGGCGTATCTGTGAACTGTACCTTTTATATATTCCTCCCTCTTCTTGCAGAAAGGTGGAGGTACTAATAAAGAGAAGCAGAGCTGTTTAGGACACGCAGCAGTTAAGAGGTGCCACTTGTGTTTCTCATTAATGAGCCCAGGATTTAAGATGAAGTCTGGCGCATGCATGCCTTATTGCGGGGATTTGTCATTCCTGTGTATTGAACTCTGTCCCCTCCTCCAAAAATCTTGGAGGAGGGGTATCTCCTGCCTTTGGGGATCTCTGGTGCAACAAGAAATCCCAGGTTCAAGTCTTCCAGCTGGCAGCCAAGGCTCCCTGCACAGAGCTGTTGTTCTCCGGGTTGCCCCTGCTCTCGGCTGACTATAGAAAGAGTCAGGGCTGGATTCATTTAGTCCAGAGTGGAATTTTTGCTAACTAAAGTTTGATGTGCTCATTTACTACCTGCATTGCAATCTGGCTCTAACACCTGCCGTTCCCAAACAAGCCGGGAAATGAATTCATTTCAGACCAAGCCAGACTGGGTAGTTTTCTTTTGTAGTTTTGAATTTTTAGTGGATGGAGAAATCAGCAATGATTTCATTTGGGACGAAAGGAAATGCTTTGTTCAATCCCAAATGAGAATTGGGAGGGTTTTACCCTTTCAGGTACAGTTGTATATATTGGGAGTCTGTGTGAAACGAGAATGAGCCCTGTGAGCTGAGAAATTAGAGTGGTCCCTATGAAAAATGTCACACTAAAGTATTTCAGTCTTGGGGTGGAGGGGAATATTGTTTTCTGCTTTGGCTTTTTCAACTGAATACTGCCAACGCAGATAAATCTGGGGTTTTTTTTAGCGCAGCCTACATGCTAATGTCATCCAGCTCCGGTGGGGTCAAAGGACTGAATCACAGGCCCTTAACCCCAAGCGTTATTGCCCAGACAGGGGAGTTACGCACACTCCTCTCGTTGATGTCTGCTCCTCCAACACCACAGCCTCCTGCCGTGCTTTAGCCATCATCTCCAAACCTTCAGCTGGGAGGCAGGACACCCTACTGAGCTGTACTAGTTTGTTCTCATGCCTGGTCTTTGCACAGCTTCATCCTCGACAGCTCCTCCTATTTCTTAGCTGAAATGAACACCATTGCATCCTCTCAACGCTGCTGAAACAAAAAAAAAAAAGATAAATTAAAAGGAAGCCTTTTAAAAAAGATGTCTCACAAGGGCACCTTTTTTCCTGTCTCAGTGAAAGAGAGAATGGTATTTTCATAGTCGGGGCTGTTGAATGAATGTAGATGAAATGGTACAGTGTAATTAATTATCTCCAAGACCTTAAGAGTATCGACAATGTACAGAAGTCATAATGGGGTACACAGTGTGTGAATAGATCATTACACACACATACACATGTGTAGACTGTGTGCCAAGTCCAGCCACTGAAATCCAGAAGGATTACAGATGGTCAGTCCTGTAAACCGACTCCAAGCAGCGTTAGGGAGAGCCCAAGGCAGGGCTGCCTTCTGGGGGACTTGCCCAAGAGAAACGTGTCCTCACGTAACATACCGTTCATGCAATGAACCTGGTACTTCCAGGAATCACAAGATCTGCTGCACATGGACACACACTTGCCGGGACGCGTTTCAGATATGCCAGACTTCACTGTACCTGCCTGAATCACCTGTGCAGCAACACAAGCCAGAGTTGTCTTTGCTAGTTTCGGAGTAGTTTCTCTCTGTGGCGATAATTATTACCTACCAAAGCGCAGTGGTTTCTTATTTTGCCTTATTTATTTTCTTTTGTTAACCCATTCTGGGTTGGAAGGAATTTAGTGTAGGTAGGACAGTGCAGTCAGCAGTCTGATGGACTAAGCAGCCTCAGCCTGCTTACGTATGCGTGCTGTGGTTTGGGCTGATCTCGGGTTCTGGCTTCTCTGGGGTATTGACCCAAAACCTGCTGCAACTAAAAGATCTGTCAGCTGACTGCTTTGAATTTTAGACTGGACCATGCAGGGTCAAGGCAGACCACAAAAAGCAGAGTTGTGAGGGGGGAGAGCCTGGGATTCACAAAGAAAAGGTGCTTTAAACATTCAAGAAGAAAAGCAGCCAAGGAAAATTATTTTTAAAGCTCACTCCATGAAAACTATGTTAAGGAAAGAATACAATGCGCAACATGTCTCACAGTACAAAAGATGCTCTGTGAGAAAGCAGAACAAGCTACCTAGTAATTAAACTTTCCAAATGAGCCACTGTTGGAAGAGCAAACAATAACTGGAAATAAATCGGTATCAAATTTCCTTTTTCTTTCTTGCCACAGGGAAGAAGGAAAATAACTTGCCATTAGCAGCTGCGGGAGCTCTGCGGAGGGCTCAGTGTTGCAGTGCACTGCGATGGGCAGAGGCACGAAGCAGAGGCCATGAAGACAAGGGGAAGAGATGAAAGAGCAGATCTAGGGCCACAGCAGAGCCAAGGAAGGGATTAAGGTTGGAAAAGAAAAGAAACCAGAGGATGGCAATGAAGTGCAGCAGCAGCGCTGCTTCATGACCCTGAAATCTTGCATGGCTCTTTTCCTGGTTAGATCTCAACTCACTTACAGAGGAGGCTGGTGCCCTTTGCTCCCTTTACACATAGGGAAACGGAGAGATGGAAAGGCCAGATGCCTGCCTGCTGCCTGGGTGCCTCTGCCGAGGTTTGGGTTCAGATGAGCACCTGGAGGAGCACGGCTCCTGCCCTGCCTGCTGTGTGGATCCTGGCCTGGGAGGCTGATGCTGGGGTGAAAGCTGCCTGCAAACAGGGTCTCCATGGACAGAGGCACCTAAGGCGGATGTTTAGGCTGGCAAAGTCAACAGGAGGGTCCTGTTGTGCACTGCTGTTGGGGAGTTCCTTATGGTCACCAGCAGCCCAGATCTGCAAATGTGTTTTTTGCTGAGCAGCTGTGAATCAGGGAGTTTTTGCTTGGCAGGTATGAGTGTCACTGTGAGAGACCCTGGTGTTTAGTAAGTGCCCTCCTCCTAGCTGCGTCCCTGGGGCATGCTTTGGTCTGGCACATGGAACAGGCTGCGTGTCTGGGCAGGTGTTGTGCCACTCCGTCCCTCTGCACCTCAGCCTTGGCGTTCCTATCTCAATGACAGATTCACTGATCTCATGTACAGGGTGCTTTTTGGGATGCTGGAAAGCACTGCCCAAGGCTGGGCTAATTTCAGCCGAGTCAGAATCGCCCTGAGTACGTCATCCCAGGGTGGGCTGGTGCCTCTCAGAAATGCCGCAGCGGTTGGTCTTGCCCACAGCCTAAGGCAGGAGATCACTGGAGCATTTCCAAGCCTTGTTTCCCTCTGGCTCAGCACCTCTTCAGATGAGGTGCCGGGATCTGTAAAGCTGGACTTGAGGGCAGTGAGAGGACACTATATGGCAATTAGCTAGCACACAGCCTCCAAGGCCACGTGGTTAGAAAAACCCGGCCATTTTGTAGGCCTGGTCTAGGAAGCTTTGAAAGGACATGCTTTTCAAAGACATTTCCTGAAAACCAGGTCCCTGAGAGGTACCACTTAATAGGAAAACCTTCATGGCAACTTCTGCTTTGGACAAATTTGGGGTTTCTTCCTCTCCTGCCTGTTCTGTGACTCTCTCCTTTCCCTGACCCCCACCTTTCTCCTGCCATCCAGCAAATCATTTCCTTCGGCTCCTTCTCCGAGGTACTTTGTGCATGTCACAAAATCCACAAGATCTGAAGAGGGGGAGGAAGGGGAAAAATACAACTTTATAGCACAGGCAGTAAGAACCCAGTTTATTATTTATAATGCTCAGCTGTAAGCAGTAAACACAGGCACCAAATGTAAATTCTGCTACTTCCCTTACCCTCTCGATATAATTCCCTGGTAAATTCACATCATTCACTGTCAGCCTTAATGTGCTTCTATTTGTCTGAGCTACAGATTTCTCTGTGTGATTTTCTTTCTGATGAAATAATATCTCCACGGATAGTTCTCTTCCTCTATCCTTCATCTTGTAAATTAAATTCATTTAAAATTCAAAGGGATAATATTCTGCTAAAATGATCTGCTGTATCATTGCAGGTCATGGTGTTGGACTGTAAAACAAAAGCCTGTTTATAACTTATCATTTACAAGGCTTTCTTCTCCCAGAAACTAGTCATGCGGTGGGTAGAGCCATCTGAGGAGTTGGAAAGATGTCCGTTTTCTGTGTAACCAGCGGGAGATGTTCACGTATCCTGGGCCTGTGGCATCCAAAGGATTATCTAAGCGGACTTTTAAAATCCAATGCACCATTGTTTGAGCATCCCCCTTCCCTAAGGCTTTAACTTTGCTTTCTAGTATGGTGCTTTGGGGAATTCGGGGAAATCCAACAGTGGGAATCCCATTGTTCCCTTCCTCCCAGTTTCCTTCACTTGAACACTGTGGTCCCGAGCAGAGGCAGAGCCAGGAGGAAAGACACAAGATCAACATCCTGTTTTCATATCAGGGATCTGCTCCTCAGTACACTACATTTCAGGAACGCAAAGCTTGATTTTTCTGGAAGGGGGATGAAAAGTTGTTATTTCAAATTTGCTCACATCTTGGAAACAGCAAAAAATTTCTGTCAGAATTATCCAAGATAATTTTCTTCAATATTTCATTTTCCTGTTATATATCAGAATGAAGTGAAAAGAAAAGATTGAGGAGAACAACTTCATTTAGGTTTGTAATGAGACAGAAATTTTACCGCTGTCAAAAATGGCTCCACTCCCACAAAATCTGTTCAGCTAGCAAAACAAAGGAGTCCTTAGTTACTGCGATTCTAGAAACACAAAAGCGGCAGGTGCAAAATCTGCTCCAGCTTCCATGAAGCATTTCTGGACTCTCCCATCCTTAGCACTGTAAACCTGAGTGAGAGACACAGAAGTGCCACCTCCTTCTGGTGGGGAGATTATGGAGAAAAAACTCATTTTTGCCACTCTCTCCTACCCAAGCCCCCTTTGCAGGTACCGCTCCAGTGGTGCAATTTTTTCCTGCTGAAATACCCTTACGTCCCATATCAAGAAATTGAATTTGCAGCCATTCCAGGCTCTGTGGATGCTGCGTTCCTTAGTGAGACAAGGCCAGTTCCCCCCTCCCTCGCTCGGCTGTGAGAGGGAGCGTGGCCGAATGGCAGCAAAACATGTCTCATTAGTGATGCAGTGTGACTGACTTTAAGGTTTCTTCACAGCGCGACCAAACCCCATAATGGTTTTCTTTCAGTCACTTAATGAAGACTGTTCGCTCGCAGTCCTCATACATCATATTTGCAATGGTTCCTTCGGTGTGGTTGGTGCTTCAGTGGTAGTTTTGTAATTTATGAGACTCTTAGTGGCTTAATTATGCCGTCAGCTCCATCTGTCACTTAACTGATATGAGGAATGATGGGATGCCATTAGCCAGCTAATAGTTGCTGTAAAGAGTATTGTTTTATGCCATTAAATAGCAAGAACATAAACAGTTTTTGCTCCCCAATATCCATGCTTGCTTTGGTAATGATATTTAAGAGGCTGGTCTTGACATCTGTCCTTCTACCTGAAAAAGTGCTGGAGGAAATAAAAGGAAACTATCAGCAACAAGTCTAATTAGATTTACCATCAAGATGACGATCATTTGGCTTCATTTTTTTCTGTGCTGATGGAACTTCTCATTTGAATCTTGGGGCCTTCCTTGCTTCTCATCTTGATCTCTCATGATCAAGGCAAGAATACGGTGTCTTCATCCCCATGAGGTAATTACTGGGCTTGCAAAATTTGCATCTGAGCCCCTCAGCTTCTTTAGCATCTGCCCTCTGCACATTTGTGAGGTATTAATTCATTTCGTAGATGGAAAGCTGAGGTACACGAGACCGAATAAGATCTGCTGGAGGACAGAGGCACTTGGTTTCCATTTTAGATGGCAAAGTTAAAAATTTAAAGCCTATAAACCCCTCTCAATTATTGTTTAACCCTGGAGCTACCTAAAATCTAGTTTTCAGCATTAAAATTTCTCAGGTGCCAACATTCGTGCTTCTGACCTCACCAAAGATGGTTTCAGCCCCAGCAGCACTTTGCGGCTCTGAGCCTCACCTGGATCCCTGCACGGCTGGCAATTTTTGGCAGGATGTTTTGGTGCCAGTCTCAGTGCCATTGGGCAGTGAGCATTTGTGGAGGATGAGAGCATGGTAACTGGGAGGGTACTGGAACCACGGAAGCATGTGCACCTTTCTCAGTTCTGCTATTTTAATCCCAGACAGAGCTGTCTTACCCACCCTCATTCTTCTGTTCCTGCTCATCCCATGTTTAACTTGGTTTCTGCAAACGTCACCTTCACCCTGCCTGACAGCACCCACTGCACCAAGCCGGGAGAAATCCTCGGGGTTCAGCTGTGCAGTGTTTTCAGCTACTCCATTTCCAAAAGGTGCACATGGAGTGCCCAGCGCCAGAGGCACGAAACCCAGTGCGCTATGGGTTAAGGAGGCAGCACCCTGCATGCCCAATGATCCTCTGTGCAACATGTCTATGAGCCCCATTCCCAGGATACATCAGGTCCTGGAAAGAGGCAGATTGCTGAGAACAGACCGTTCCAGTCCTCTTGGACAGTGCCCAGATTTCCATTAAACTGCCATGACTCCTTGACGTGACCTACATCCTCGTAAGTGAGGGGTTAATGCACGTTGGCTGCTGGTCACTCTCCTGCTCAGATAAGTAGCCATCAATCAGCAGGCGATCTGCTGTAGTCACACAGTAATAAAACTGGAGAGATTATTTGCTACTGTGTCATTCATAATAAATGTATCCCAAAGTGCTTTGTAGAATTAATTAATAGGCAAAGGAGAGAGAAATTAAGAGCTGAAGACTAAGAATAAAAGCTGAGGCTTCAAATGAGATGTGGAAGGGTCTCCTGGAGTAAATGTCTGCAGTGGGGCAGCAGCATGGAGGGGGACTGCTCAGGGGCACCATGTACCACGGGGGGCAAGGCAGAGAAAAGCAAGTGCAGATTTAGCACATAAAATGTGCCATCCCCCGTGTTGCTGATGGCAGTTGATGTTGCAGCTCAATACAGGAGCTCAGAGCAGGATGTGGGTCCTCCTGCCAGCCACGTTGCTGGCCAGCTGTGCGTCCTTCATGGAACTGTTGCTTCCTCCGTGCCTCAGTTTCCTCTGTAGCAGTCAGAGACTGCTGTATTTTGCGGGGCACCGCACAGCTTCATTCATCAGTGGCTATAAAGTACTCGGCAGGGTCTCAGTGAAAGGCACTTCATAAATCCCAGATTTTATCGCTTCTTATTATTTATGGGAACATGCCACTTAGGGACTCCCCCTCTATAAAAATGGTGTGACGCATCAGGGTCAGCCCAAGAACATGGGCTATCCTTGGTCAGGATGAGGAGGATGGAGTCAAGAGAGGAAGAAGCGAAAAGCTTGCTATTTCAATGAGGAACATCTATTTACCTGCAATCCCCTCCCATACGGTGCGGAGCACCTCGGCAGGTCACCAACATTTTCAGGTTCTGCACAATTCATGGAAGTAGGTGGAGGAGAAAGCGAGGGGCTGTGTTAGTACTGCTACTGAGGAACAGACTGCAGGCATGCTGAACCTTTATTAGACACTGAAGAACCCACTTGGGAGCAAGACATTTGATTGCCCTAAGTGGTGGAAAAGGCTCAGTCAGCATCTCCACCTTGCTGGGGCCAGGCAGTGGGAAAATCACCTCCGCCAGCGTTACTGCTCACCAAATGAATTACTGTAGGATGTGATGTGCCTGGCCCTAGGGCAAGACACAGGTTTCGGTTAGTGGGACAGACCCAGAGTTGCCATTCATCAGTAGAGCAGTGGGTTCAGCTGTGCCTTACACTGCTGCAAAGCCTTGAGCTGCTGCTGAGCCCATGCTGGGGATAACCTTCATGCCCAAATCAGGACCTTCATCCCCGGAGTTCTGGTGGACACTGGTCTCCAAAGCGGGAGGACATCGCCTGGGGCTGGGAATGGGACAAGTCCCACACAGCCCTGCTGAGCAGCCGTGCGAGGAAGCACGGGTCCTCCAGCCCTCGTTTCCCCTTCGTTAAATTGCAGCGCTATAAAACAAAATGTCAATTTTCTTTTTAAACATCTTTTATGGCAGATTTGATGCAGCTTGGCAGATTGATAGCTCTGGTGACTGACGGCTCCCATTTATCCTTGCCACACGGGCGTCGGGAGTGCAGGATTCCCTGGTGCAGGCAGCCCTGACGAGGAAGGAGCAGTGGGAGGGGGCAGCGGGCCGAGGAGGTGGTCATGGCCCTCTTGGTCAGTCTGGGCACCGTCTGCATTACCAGACTGCTGGGCTAGTTCATGGTGTCTGCTTGCTATCAGTCTGAATTATTCAACACAGCGTGAGAGCCATCTCTTGCAGTCGACAACTAGCTGTGCATGCACCCATGCCACCGTGGCAGAGGGGAGAAGCTGGGCAAATTAACAAGGCCGCTAATGAAGGTTGAAAGCAGACCACATCTCAGATTGCCCTTCCCATAGACCCCCTGAGCCCCGTCCTAACCCCTGTCTTTCTCTTTCTGAAGGCCTCCATGCCTGCAAACTCTCCCTGATCTTCTGCTGCAGTTATGTCTCCCCAATGAGATCCATGTGGCTTCCCCAGCAGCTAAATGCTGCCGGGTTTTGGAGGAACAGCCAGAAATGTCTCACTGCCATGGGGTAAGAGGGTGGTGGGCAGAGCCATACGGACACATCCATTTCCAGCCAGGTGCTCTGCTGTTGGTTGGTGTGGAGGGTTTGCTGTGTCTGTGTGGAGCATTTATATGCAAGTGGGGGGATTTAATCCCTCTAGAACCACATAGAGCCCTGTGGAGTTGACAGCCTAAACAGACCCTGCACCCTGTCGGATGACACGTGGGGTGAGCATCCTTCCCTTCCAATCCATCAGGGCAGGAGATCAGCCAATGCTGCTCATATGGACCGGGCGATGGCACAGCACCCCAGCTACCTCCCAGCCTTCCCCAGCATGCGTATGCCTTCCTTTCAACTTCTTTCATTTTTCCCCGCATTCGTTCAGAGGAAGAAGAAGAAAGTGGGAAGCTGCAATACCAGACAAGTCCCTGCAGTCACAGGCTGTGCGGGTAGAGATGGCTCCGTCTGTTATGCTGACTTGGTGCTTCCACTCGAGTGAGAAGGCGCCGTTGGGAGCGGGCGGTGGGAAGGGTGGGAACAGCCATGCCATTTGTGCTGACAAGAGCAATATTAGCATAACAAAGGCTAAATTTTTCAGCATCCGGTAGATAAGCTAAGAGATGCAGAAACAGCAAAAGCAGCCCCAAGTAAATAGACTCTTTTCTTCCTCTCATCTGTTCTTTCCTCATTCCCTCCCTCACTTCATTGCCAGGCTTCATAGCACCTCCGACACACTCCAGCTGCCAGCACTGTCCAAAATAATCCAAGCAAGAAGTTTATCTGAGCTGCTGTGTTCCCCCCTCCCCAAGAGGATGCTCATGGAAAGGCAGAGCTCCTCTGAGCGAGAGCGCCAGCTGGAGAGCAGAAACTCACCGTATGGCACAAACGCTCCCTGCACCGGCGCTCGGGCAAAGGAGGGGGAGAAGAAGGCCATGCAAGGGCTAGTGAGGACGAGACGAAGGCCGTCTTGGCAAGGGGGCCCACTGGCCCACTCCTTGACTGATGCAGCACAGTTGGAGTCAAGGACATGATGACACCAGGACACCCTGCCAACGGATCACTCTATGCAAGGGTCACCAGCCCATGGAGATGTTGCTTCAAACTAGGGAATTCTGCACCGAGCAGCTCCTCTTCCCGTCCACCATGGCTGTCTTTCATCACGGTGCTTTGCTCAGGGGGTGTCCTGTGTACAAGAGGTCGGATTCTACTCCAAGCTGCAGAAAACACAGCCGTGTCAATTATTCATTTAACACATTCTTTGGCGGAGGTTGCTCAATTCACTGTGAAACTGGGTGAGAATGCAGAAAACAAAGGAGCTATTGTATAATTGAACTGCATCTCTTCAGTAGAACAGGCTTTAAAAATGGCACTTTCTCTGAGAAAATTCCAACAGGATTATTTTTTCCAACAGCCTAATTAAAAAAAATCAAAACCTCAGCATCTTTCATTAAATACTTATCAGTGGTAAACCCTCAAGTTTTCATTTCTTGGCTTAAAAGCTTTTCTTGGGTGACTGAATGTGGTCAGTGTTTGACCTCAGACATCTCAGTCAAAATGTCCTCCAGGTTTTGGAGCACAAGTCAACATTTCCCAGGTTTGCAGACACTGTGAAAAGTTTGGTTTCATCTGCAGCCTTTCTACTGAAAAGCTGTTTCATTAGGAAAGTGTCACCCATCCTTCCCTATTAATAATAGACACTCTCTGCGTTAATTTTAGCAGCCTGCGTAGTCAGGGGAAAGCAACAGAGGTGTTGTGTGGTGTCCATACCAAATGAACTCCACTGATTTTGGTCTTTCTTCTTTTCTAAAACAAAGTATAAATACCTACCACCACTGCCTCTTCAAAGGGGAGAAGGCTGGGGTTGCCAGGTGAACAAAACTACAAAAATATTCTATTCCTTGTTGGGCCTTTAATGAAGCATTTACAAGATCAAACAGGAAGAGGTGCCCTCCCACGGCCTTCTTAAAGCTGTAATTAATTGCAAAGTAACTAGCATATAATTGCTTTCCCAAGAGCACCCCAGAGAGCAGGGCGATACCTTGACAAAGGTGCTAGAGCAAGAGAAAGTTAATTAACATTAAGAATTAAGTGGCTAATTGCATTATTCTGACAGCGCAGCTCACCCTCCCAGCAAGGTGGCGTTCAGAAAGCATTTCATCCCAGCACCAACCTGGGGGCCGTTCTTGGCTGCATCCTTCCATGTGGGCCCAACCCACATGGCCATGCCATGTCAGGAGATGCTGGGAGCATCGCAGCATGATTAGGGGACTTTCTTATGAGGAAAGGCTGAGGTACTTGGGTCGTTTTAGTCTGGAGAAGAGAAGACTCAGAGGGGATCTCACCAATGCTTATAACTACTTAAAGGGAGGGTGCTGGGAGGATGGGACCAGTCTTTCTTCAGTGGTGCCCAGTGACAGGACAAGAGGCAACAGGCACAAACTTGAACATAGGAAGCTCCATCTGAACATGAGGAAGAACTTCTTTGAGGGTGGCAGAGCACTGGAACAGGCTGCCCAGAGAGGTGGTGGAGTCTCCGACTCTGGAGACATTCAAAACCCACCTGGGTGCCATCCTGGGCAACCTGCACTAGGTGAACCTGCTCTGGCAGGGGCTTGAACTAGAAGATCTCCAGAGGTCCCTTCCAACCCCGTTGATTCTGTGATTCTGTCATCTGCGATGACCCAAAGGACTATCTTGCAAATGAGATTTTGTTGTGGCAGATGTGCTCAGCCTCTCATGTCCTGCTAGATTTATGTGGGTTGGCCCCAGCTCTTGGCCCCATGCTGGCGTCCTCCACTTCCACAGAGCAGACGGTGTGGCTGCCTCTCAGCCAGCAGCAACGTTAATGTGAAGCAATAGCGGTTAAATTAAAGAGTAGAGGACACACCAGTCACCTCCCCTCACAACAACCCTTATGTTTCTAGAGTTTCCCAATTTCCTTGTAAGCCTTTACCTCTTCTAGGTGTATTCAATTAGCCGGAGGGATCGGGAGCTCCAAAGTATTAAAGGATTCAGCTGCCTGCTTTTAACATGGTAGAGCTGATTTAGTCTCCCCCTCGTTGGCACAATGAGAACTGCAGGTGTGAAGACCCCAGTTAAGATCCCAGGGTTGGGAGCGTTACAGGGAGGTGGCTATCACTGCTATACTAATACGAGCTATTGGGTTGCTCTGAGCTAGAAGCAGCCCTTGAGTTCCAGAAAGCATTTGCATGGTCTTTGGAGAAGGGGTGAGTGAGACCCTTCGTGTAATGACAGATCCGAGCACGGCCCTCTGGCATGTGGCCGGCTGCCCCGCAGGGCAGTGAGCCGCTGTGGGAAAGATGCAGCATCTGGAGAAGGGAGAGCAAGGCCAGTCCTTGGAGGGAGCAATGCTGCGTGTCTGGGACATGGGTGGCCCGGTGGAGAGCCTGACTTGGCATTGCAAAGGCATTGCCTGTTCTTGCAGGCTTCTACTGTGTGGAGGGGATTTTCAAGGTACCATCCATGCATAATCTTGCTTCTTCTGGCGTGTCCCCTTCACGTGTGCTGAGCAAGAGTGCGCACACAGGCTGACCATGTGCAAGAACCCGTGTAACAAAGCAGTCCCATCCAACCCACCTCTGTCTGAAGGGCAGCCTGTGGAGTGGGGGCTGAGTGGGGCTAGCTGTTGGAGGTGTTTGACTCAGGAGACATCTCTTCTTAAGATTGCCCTGACCAAAGAAGCACTGTAACTGCAAGGGTATTTTAGCACACTTGGAAATCTGCTGGTTAGCTGGGCAAAGAGGAGATTTCCATGCTATTGTGTTTCTCTCTGGGTAGCACCACCTCTCCCCTCCTCTCCAGGATGTGCTTTTCCCTCTGGCCTCACCAAGCCATGTGCCACGAGCTTAATCTGTCATTTCTATTCCGCCAGACTGCAGCTGGAGCAGAGGGACCTGGGGAGCAGGCTGCAGCTCTCCAACGTGACAGGCAACAAGTGAGATTGAAATTGCTTATGTGTGGCCATGAAAATGTTGGAAAGGCCATCCCACTGCAGGTGCCAGCAGACGTTGCTTGTGCTGCCTTGTTCCAACCCCATCACAGGCTCCGTGATGGAGGTGCAAAAGGGAAAGGGCTTGCTGGTCAGGGAGTCCTGCGGTGGGCGTGGTCTGGGACTATCATCTACAGATCCTCCTTGGTGGAAGGAATCCGTAGCTCTTTGCAGGGGGACACGTGTGGATGTGGACACAGTGTGAGGGCCACTCTGTTTGCTGCAGGGCTCCCTGCGCTGAGGTATTCTCATCTGACAGCTCCTTCCTCGGAGTCACTTTAAAAGCAAATTGAAAACCTGCATATTTGCAGAGGATTAGCGCAGCGTGGCCCTGAGCTGATTTGCTGTGGGAGCTGTATTGAGGGGGGTGGCGAGCGCTTTGCTTTGCACAGTTTTTTGTGAAACGTGTTAAAGTGAGAGGCAGTTTGGAAGCTGTGTACCCTTTGGGGATGGACAGGAGCTAGCTATGCATGTGTCGCTTCTGGCCTGTGCTGGGGTACATTGCCAGGAGACCTGGGGGATGCAGAGTGGGCTGGGATGAGCTGTGGTCTTCGACTGATCAAAGAGGAGCATGTGTTTCAGCTGAGGACATGTTGCCTGCTTCCTCCCCTGCAAGTCCGCTCAGTAGAGCTTGGACAGAGCAACTTCATGTCCATGGTGTGTCTTGGTTTTCTAGATCAAACAAAAGCTTGAGCTAGAAAATACCTGTGCAGGTGAGAAGCTCTTGGTTGGGAGATGTTGAAATGGAAATTCATTCTGGCGCCAAATGCAAATGACAGCTCAATGAGCTCAGCACTGCAGACTACTTTCCACTGTTTGTTGTATGTGAAGACATGGAGAGACACCCATCAGCTCCCTTCTGGTCTGTTTCGTTCCTGTTCATATTCAGATCCCTTTGGAAGTAATAATGCACTAAGCCCTGGTGCTTTTTATAGCTTGGACTTGCGTTTCTGCTGCTGCAG
Source organism: Burhinus oedicnemus (assembly GCA_008921705.1). Classification (NCBI taxonomy): domain Eukaryota; kingdom Metazoa; phylum Chordata; class Aves; order Charadriiformes; family Burhinidae; genus Burhinus; species Burhinus oedicnemus. The sequence continues at coordinate 229,240 of VFFE01007584.1, read as the reverse complement.
GGACCCCACGAGGGACTGGGCGCAGTACTTCACACTAACAGCCCTGTGATTGCACAGCATGGCTCATAGCCCTCGCACAGCATCACAGGGTCGTGAACTGCGAGGACAGACTGTGAAGGCTTCGTGGCTTTCCTCCCCGCTGTGAAAGGCCAAGGCAGCACCGGCCTCACTGGATCCTGGAAAACGGGGGCTGGATGGCTCTGAGATCCGCTGAGAGACGTGGAGTTTTCTCTACCTAGCATGTGTGTGTAGCGGTCAAGCAGCACACTCAATGTGTGCTCCTTTGAAAGCCCTCTCCAAAATAAGTGGAGGTGCCTTGCTGGCCACTGGAAAGCTCTTCATCCAAAGCTTGGAGACGGGATAGCTCCAGATCTGTGAGCAATACTGGGTTTATTTTATTTAAGATCCTGTATGCTTGACTGAGCTTATCCTGCCCTCTCTCATGCTCCTGCCACTCCCGACCAGACAAGCCCCTCTCTGAAGGGCATATCTTGCCTCAGCCAGCAAAAATGAAGGTTTTTCCAGTATCATCTTCCTGAGCTGTTCAGTTCTTCATCCTATGTCTTCATTTTGACCCTTCCTGCTTTCCCCCCGAGTGTCCCCTGCATTTAGGTGCCTTCTGGATTGGGTGACACCTCCCTCAGTTCAGAGATTCAGCCTTTAGTGTGATGGGCTCCCTCCTGTCCAGTCTTTAATCTCTCCTGCTGAGAGTTCAGAGTCTGGCGCCGGGTGGTAATGCATTTCCTCTTCTCCCTGTGACCGGGCCAACTGAAAGCACTAACCTGGAGCACGGCTTGTCATATTAAGCACTGTACATACACAAAGAGTACTCAAGCGTTCGAGGACTTAATGTTAACTCTCTCTGGGAATGCTCTTCATGGGACTAGTCGTATTTTCATGGTCTGAGCATTAGCATCCATGAAGACAAAGGTGACTGGGGGAGAAGCCTGGTTCTCCCCTGGTGCCTTGTGCCCAGCCTGCTACATGTTCAGGTGCTGCAGCAGAGAGGAAAACCACAGTTCCCCTCTCAGGTACCAGGAGGGGTGCTGTCATCTAAGCACAAGCCGTTTTCAGTGAACAGGGTTTATGAGCCTATTTCTTAGATAACAGCACTTGCCTTAACCTCTCCCCTGGCTCTTCTCCCTCTGTTATGTTGCTGTTAATTCTGGGGATATTTCTTCATCTCCTGACAGTCCAAATGCAGCAGCGAAGGTAATAAACAGAACATTAGCTGTGCTTTGTCAGAGTGAACGAGGCTTCCCTGATAAAGAGTTGCTGGGCCGACAAGAGGAGTTGCTCTCGGGGGCAACATCTTCATTGTGTATGGCTCCGAGTCATTTCCTCCCGCTCGCGAGCCTTGCTCGCCTCCCTAACGTTGGGTGAAATAGTGATGGCCCCATTCCTCTGGCTTGCTGTGGCAGGGGAAGAACAGACCAATGCTGTGGCAGAGGCCCTGTCTGGGTCTGGGAGAGGAGGAGGAGGAGATAGAGGAGGAAGAAGAGGAGAAATTAGGTGTGATTCCCAGCAAGCCCGAGGGAGCCCTGGATTGCCATAGCGATAGCTGGGATGCCCAAATTGGGCAGAGTTGGTTCTCAGCGTGCTGGGAAGAGGTGATGCAAGAGGCTCCATTGGTGAAGTCAAGGACTTGGTGCTGGTTTGCCACCAGCCCTCAGGTTACTTTTCAGTGAACATCCCCAGGACAGTCTTCAAGGGGGCACGTGGAGTTCAGTTCCCGCTGGATGGCTTTGAAGAGGTCCCTTTAGCCGTGTCCCCAAAAAGGAGCAGTCGGATCTGTGCTGAGCTGAGCTATCTCCCTGCCCTCACCCACTTGGTGCCCTGACCCTGAGGTGGGTACAACGAGGGGCCTGGGGGGATAGTGGGGCATTAGGATTTGACTCACTGGAGGGAGAGCAAAATCTTGAAGCCTGCGTCCCAGTCTTGCTCAGCTGCACCTATAAATGTATATGTGCTTGTCAGAGCTGGGGAGACAGGGTGGTTGGATAGGATGACAGCCGCCGTGCTCCTTGCTGTGCCCTCAGAGGCAGAAAGCAGTGGGTGGGTGTTGCAGAAAAATCACCATGTGGCACGATTCTGCTTGTGCCACCAGAAACCACGTGCCTGCCCTCAGACGCAGACAAATTCCCCAGCCCCCTGCCTTTCCTCTTCCTAAACATCCTCTCTGAGCATCCTTCTGCTCTTGGCATCTCCCAGCCGCATCTTACCCACCACCAGAGAGTTAATACTGAAACGAGGATAATAAAGTGCATCAGGCGGGGAAGGAAGAGGAGGCTGCTTGTTCATTTGGCCTCTCGCATTCCTGTTTGTGTTCGGGTGTATGTGAAATATCTGCCCAAAGGGGCCTAATGTAGCAGAACACTGGAAATGCTTTCAGGCTGTTAGGTAGCTGCCCGACACGGCGTTACCCCAACAGCTAATTAAACTGGTGCCCGTCCCAAAGTGATGAGTTTGCAGGGAGGCTGCGAATCTGAAAGAGATTGATGTTGCATGGCTTATCAACTTTCAATCTCAACACAGCGAGATATTTATCAGGCTGCAGAGAACAAACACTTGTAATATTTAAAGGGGGAAGACTTTAATGGAATCCATTGCAGATCACCAATTTCTGTTCCCCTGGGCTCATTCCTTTCCTCTTCTTTAAGCCTTTTTTTTTTTAAAAAAAATGTTTTTTTCATTTTTTTAGCATACAATAGTCAATGAGGGAAGGAGGTTTTCATTTAAAATGCTGGTTCCCTTCATCTCCCCCACCCTCTTTCCCCTCCTGGAGGTTTATGCATTTATTTGGATAAAAGGTTTTAAACAATAAAGAACTGTCTGCAGTAATTTGTGAAGATAATAGATTATCCTGGGAGGAGGCCTAGGTTGAAAAATTTCCTACTGCAGAATTCAGTCCTTGTCATTTAGTTATTTTATTAGGAAAGAAAAAGAAGGAGGACAAGAGAGTAGGAGAGAGAAGAATACAATTACTGGGCTGAATTATTTGCTGGAGTAAATTCTCCTTTTTTTATTGAGCAGAATCAGAATCTGGTCCTTTCATACACTCGCTCTTAGGTCAGGGCTGTGCAATCAGTACTGAGGGCTGCCAGGTAATTTTACCAAAGTCACCTCAATGGGAAATCGCATGATGGCTCCATCCCCGGGAAGTCAATTGGATACGGTCCTGAATGAAAAATACTCTACGGCTTTCTCCAAGGAGGCCTAGAGAAAAATTGCCTGATCTTCGGGAGCAACCCCTGGCGTAGGATCCAGGCAAGGTCAAGCTAAAATTTATCAGTAGTTCAGAGCTGGACCCGAGTTTGCCATTTAACAACTCCGCTTTAGATTACAGGTCTATTCATAAGTGCTCATTAGTACACCACGAAGAGATATTGTAATGAATACGGGCTGGTTAAATCACTAATCAATAGCTAAAGGGTTTAGCTGATTCTTTTCAGCCACAGCTTATAACTGCCTTCAACACCTTCCACTGACGGTTTTAATAAACACATGCTGCTCCTGTCTAGGACATGCGTCTAAGATTGACTAATCACTTATAAACAACTCGTAAATGGATGGTTAATGAGAACTGCATGAATAATTGCTTTTTCATTTTACTGCCTAACCAGAAAAAATGGAAAATGAGATTTCTTTTTTGGAGTGGCCCAAAATAGAAAGTTTTCCAGCTTTTTTCCTGCCATGAAGGAGCTCATGCATGTGAGCCCTCTCCACCTTCAGAAAGCCTTTGAGATGAAATGGAAGAGTCTGTATAATCCAAAATAAAACAGATTTCTTTTTCTTTTGTTTTACACTCATTTTCATCACTTTTGAAAGTATTTTAAAAATTAAGTTGAGGCAAATGTAATCTTAGAGTAATGTTTTGAATGGAAATGGTTTTATTTTCCTGTTCTGGGAATAAAAGATCTTTTTGAAACCCAATGTGAAAATCTTCTGGCACAGAGGAAAAAGGCCCTTTCTATCATTTATTAAAGATGGCTGAAAGAATCTCAGATCACTGCATTCTTCAAACACTTCTGTCATTCCTCCTGCAGCTCTGTCACTAGAAATATGATATGATGGTAACCCGCATATGAAGACTGACCTCCAAGAACGTATACTTGTGGACAATTTGACATTTCCATGGGCTTTCTGGATTTGTCGGGTTGGTTGCTGTCTCCTTCCATAGATAGTTCCACTTCAGGAACTCAGAAAGTGGCGTGGACTGAATGTAAATAGGATCTGGATCCAGTTTATTTGCACTTGCTCAAACTTCTGTGAGGATGTTTTATTCTTTTTTAATGGTAAATTTGAGTTTGGCTTATAAAACCAATCCTTAATTGAGTGAAAGAAATTCAAGAAGCTTCAAATACCCTAAAACAGACTAGTTCGCACCAGGTTATAAGCCCATTTTGCATTAAATCAGTTTTTCTCTGTAAATGAGACCTTCACTATAATTGCTCTGGAGCAGCTTATTCTGATTTCTTTGCCTCTTTGGTTCTGGTAATTTGCCTCCAGCAAAACACTCAGGGCAGACGAACCGCAGAGGAAGGCAGGGGATGCTCAATAGTACAAGTCTCGCTGGCACAACCTTTTCCTCTCTTCTGCTCCCATCTTACATCTGACCAGCTCCTCGCCTATGTCAGGAGGACCCTACGTGGGAAGACTGAGCCCAGCCCAGTATCTCCTCGGATGAGTTATGAGACCTGTGTCCTCTTTTTGAGGGGTTGGGTCTCTGAGCGGGGGCTTGGGGGCTCTCCATGCGGGGTGTCTCAGCCTGGGGAATCAAGTGTCTGCAACCACCGGCCCTTGTTGGGGTGATGGCAAACGGGTAAAGGACAGAAGGCTGGGACAGTGACGTTGAAAAATGAGTGCTTTTTGATTCCAGTAGATGGAAAAGTCCTGTCTTATTAACACGGTGGATTTTGCACAGCCGGACAAACCCAGCCTCACGTTGTATACTGGGAATGGGTTCACACGGCTCTACCCACAGCAAGGTAGCCCCATGGTATCTCTTGGGCACGCTCCAGCCCTTGCTCTGTGTAGCCAAATGCATCCCACTGTGCGGGAGCCCAGTGAACCCAGCTCCGCACACCCAGACACATCTGGGCAGCTGCATCCCACTCTGGCTCTCATGCCCTCCTGCCAGCCCAAAGTCAGAGCACTGCCGGGACACGAGCCAGGCTGTGCGTTCTCACGCCGTCTGCATCTATCGCCTTACAACCATGACAACTGCGGGGTGGAGAGATTAAACACAGTGGCTGCTGGAGGTATTCCCTGTTGCAAGGATAAGAAGAAGAGCAAATACTGGAGATAGAGTAAGCCGTGTGGTAAATATGACCGGTAAACATCCTCAGCGGGGGTGCGTTGGCAGGGTTTCCATGACCAGCCTGTGAATGGTGCTTCTGTAGCTGGACTTGGGGTGACGGCTGTGGTTGCACTTCTAAGTGCACCCTGGCACAGACAGCCAGGCGATCTGGTGGGTGCAATCTGTAATAATCTAGGGGGGCAAACCTCCTGGGGGCAGCTAAATAAATAAGCCACTGCAGCAACATCCACCACAGTTTAGTGAGCACAGCTGGTCTCTCAGAAGGAGTTCAGAGATAATTCCACCTCTGCATTGAAGACTTTCGATGACTGTTAATGAATTTAAATGATGGGGATTTTCTTTTCATGCTTCGTTGCATATGCTCCTCACATTAAGATGCTAATTAAGAATACATCAGTCCAAGCTGGGAATGATGCGGACACTGAGCAAAGCGGAGCTGAGACAGTGTCTTTGGGGCTACTCAGTGGGACCTTTTATTGGAGTTTGATAAATTATTTGCTTCTGCAGGTCTGCTAGGTACAGATCCCAGAGTGATTTAAGATTTGCCGTGGCTTTCATGTCTTGACGTCTTGTTTGATCCCACTGGGATATCTGAGGGCGGTGAGGGATGCTCGGGCAGTGAAGGATGCTGAGGCAGCTGGGCTGTCGGCATTAAGCACAGACATGTGCATGAGGAAGGCAGTCGTTCTGGGGCCCTCTGTAGCTGAGAGGAGGGGGCCTTTCTCAGGGCACAGCTGGGCCATGGGCACAGAGGACAAATCCTTCAAAGGCTAATGAGTACAAACTCAACATCACTGGCTTGGGAAGTCCCTGAGCTGCAAACTGTTGGAGTTTGCGAGATATTCTGGATAATACCACAAGATGTTTGTGCTCTTCTGCTGTTTTTCCCAGGCAGCCAACTTTGGAGGCAGCTAGCCTGGCCCAGTGGTGACCATACTCTGTTTTCAGGTGATTCGAAGCAAGACCTTGTCTTCTTTTGCTAGGTTTTGTTTGCTGGAGGTGGCACATACTTTCGGTCCAGACGTGCTTCCTAGCAGGGACCAGCCTGGGGCTAATACATCTCACCATCAAGCATTTGTAAGGAGGGTTTGGCGCTGGGATGTCTTGATGTTCTGGGTGGGAAATCTCCCCCTCTAATGTACCAAACCCTGCCAGGACATTTCAACAGCTGTGATTGAGAAATTGTTTCTAAAACCTGGACTGAGCTAAAGTCTGCAATGGCTTCTTAAAGTCAAGGGGAGGGTGAGAGAGAAGAAAAGGTTTATAAATCATGAAACCTATTAATCTAATCCTAGAACAAATTTACAAATTCTAAAATGGATTTGCAGAGCCGATGGAAAAAAAATGGATTTTGCAAATCTTAACAATTACTCCTTCCTAAAGAGCTTCTTGCTTTCCAGAGCAGCTTTGTGTTTGGGACAGTTTAGTAAGAGATTGTTCCGGCAGACTGCCTGTGGCCTCGCATTATGAGAGGGATTGCAAATGCTAATTCTTGAGCTGAAACTCTGCGCTCAGTCCTGGGAAGCTCTGTTGGCTCTTTGAGGAGATGATTTCTTACACTTAACCATTTAACTGCTGCTCTACTTTCTAAAGATACCATGACAGAAAATATCTGTAATTGCAAGTGATTTTTGAAAGAGTGGCGACACTCTTTATGGCACTAATTGGCTTCCAGGCTTCACAGCATGGGGGCTCTATCCACATGCATAGCAAGACTGCAGCTGAAAGAGGCAAAGAAGTGGTTTGCGTGAAAACGTGCAGGATTTAGAGCTCGGCTCTCATGCCTGCTAGGAAAGGGCACTGGAAGATCACAGGGGACCTGGGTTCATGGAGCATGGGAGAGCCGTGAGATGTGCACAGTCGCCAGCCCAGCCATGCGCATACATCCACTGAGCAGGGCAGAAGACATTTAACGTCTCCTGAAGGACTCAAGGCAATGAAGTCACCGAGTCACCAGGAAAGGGGATGAAGATCCCCTAACGTGGAGGGAGCAAACTAGGAGATGGAGAACAAAGAGGTGCGCAGCTGAGATCTCAGATTTGGTCCAAGTGGTCCGCGAGCCTCAGGAGAACACCAGAAGAAAACACCACCCTCCCCAGTTTGTGTCCAAATTTTGGGTATAGTTTGAGTCTCATGTACACTCCTATAAAAGAGTGTGGTGCAGTCATTTAAGTGTAGTTTGTTAAAGGTTTTCACATGATCACTATTTTTGTGGCGTCCATCCAAAAACTGGAACAGCAGAAAAAAAGGCTGGCCAGAGGAGTGAGAAGCATGTTTTGCAGCGGAGACTTTTGGCTTATTAAGCTTAGCAAAACAGAAGTTGAGTGGGAACAGGATCACTCCGTCTGTGTATATCACACTGAATAGCACCATGGAGGGAGAAGGATACAGATGCTTAAATAGAAAATTGGCATGGGAGAAAATGAGCATAAATACATTTCAGATGGAAATATTAAAAAGATTCTACTGACAGAGGAGGGAGGTGGTTGTCTTTGGCCGTGATGACCCACAAGAGAGATGCAATGTAAGTTCTGGGCTCCTGAGCAACATGTGGTACTGTACGGTGCCAGAGACAGCAGGTATGGATGGAAGGAAACACACGGTACAGCAATATTGGCTTCTGCTGGGGAGGTTGTTTATCTCTGCAGTGATGGAAAATCCAGGACCCGGTTGGTGGGGAAAGATATGGAGAGACCGTACGCATGCAGTTGTGTGTATGACAAATCAAAAGGGACACGATAAATTAGGAAAGGGAAACATTTATTTTCTAGCTTTTGAATGCGTGTCGCACCCAGTTGAGAACAAAATTAATTCATTCATTAAATCCACTCACTGCGTCAGATGAAGTGGTGGTGCCAGATTACGGGTGGCTGCTGCTTCACCGGGGAGGCTGACGGCACGGCGGGGAGCTGAGCGGGCCCTCGGCGGTGGGGACAGCCCAGCCCTGCCACAGGATGAAAGCGTGGTGGAAGCTCAGCTGGGAGATGCTCCCGGCCGAGGAACCCCACGGGGGAACTTTGTCTAAATCAAAGGCAAGTTTATGCAGGGTTTTTTTCCCCCTTTGCTACACAACTGCACGTGGCGTCTCAGATTTTTGGCTCCTGTGATGTCTGTAGCAGTTTCCACCTTTTCCTTTCCTATTTTCAGTCTCAGAGAGAGACCGTGTGCTGACTACTTGTGCCTTGGGGTTATTCCTTCTTCAAGGGAGGCTCTTCTAGTTGTGCCGACACAGCAAAGAGAACTGCTTTCCCAGGGATTTTTGACCAAAAGAGGTGCAAACTGTTTGCCCCGTCAAAGCGACTGAGTCGGTGCCAGAAGCCCTACCAGCTACCCGGGTTGGAAACAGGCCGCGTCCCTGGTGGCCCCGTTCAGGAGTGCAGGGTAGGCACCGTGCACCGGCATGGCCTGTCTCACATCACCAGAAAACACCGTGCTTCAGTGCACTTTCAGTACTGTCAATTACGCACCGGGCTTCTGAGCGCACCTCTCCCAGCCTGAAATACGTGGTGCTCAGCAGTCCTGCCGGCTACCACGTGTGCCTCCTGTAGCCCCGCTCCCAGCATAGGCAGGTCCCACGTCCTCATCTGGGTCCATGTGCCACTGCACTGCCCGCCCAGAGCTCGCTGTGATCTCAGGGCAATCCAAGCTCAGTAGTGGTTACTGGCATCTTAATGGTTTTTACAGCTTTCTGGAGGTGAGGGATTGGGATTTACTGGTGCACAGATTGCCCTGGGGCGTGATGCATATTGTGTTTATTTGGAGAGTAATGAATTGCACAGATGCCTGAAAACCAGTATCTCAAATGTTATTCAAAGGCCAGCTACAAGCTCATCTGACTGCAGCCAATTTCCCAGCCCTCTCGGCAGCTGGATCCAGGCCAGAGCATGAGCTGAAGCGGCCCGAGTGCCACCGACGGATCCTCTCCCACTGTCAGGAGGTGGCAGGCGCTTGTGTGCATCCTTGTGCATCGTTCTGGATCGGGCAGGAAGGTGGTGCCTCACCTGGGAGCGGTGGCACCGGGCCAGGGCAACATGCCAGACAGGGCCAGCTCTCTCTGCTGACACGCGTGTTCGGGAGCACCCCTCCGCAGCCAGGGGCCTCCCTTGCAGCCCCCAGGCTCAGCCTGTCATGCCCACCTGCGGGCACGGCACAAGCCGCTCCAGCAACACAGCCTTGGGGTTAGCGGGACACTAAGGTGGCACAGCTGCTCGCTAGCTAGAGACACGTGCTCCTGGATGGATGACAGCTGGCAGGAGCCGAGCAGGGCAGCAGGGAAGCTGGATGTGCACAAGATGGGGAAAAAAGCATTTTGAAGAGTTTGGAGCTTCCCCCAAGAAAACCTCTTCTTGGTCAGAAGTTCACATCAACAAATGGTGGCCCGGTTTTTGCTGTACTTCTGGATTCCTCTCACATGGGAACGGCCATGAATGATGTTTTCTGTCATCCTTAACAGGCAAGGAGATTCTACCTCATCCTGGCAGATAACGACCTGGCTTAAGTTATTCATGACTTCATCACCCCTTGGCCAGACTACAGCAATGCGGTCTCCTGGGCACAGCGCCTGAGCCAGCCCCATGCTGTGCGTCAGCGCTGAGCCCAACAGCTGCTCCTGCCCTTCAGGTGTCCAAATCCGCACGGGACACCGCACGCACGCCGCCTGCATCCACGAGGGGACAATCCCGGTGCTGGACCAGAGCCAGGCTGAGGGAATAAAATAATGACTCTCTAGCTGTTTAGAGCAGCGCAGAGATTTCAGTTGTGCCTGCACTGGGGTTTGAAGCTGACCTTGAGTTTTCCCATAACAAGTCCAGGACCCACGTGTACAGGCTGATGCATAAGGCTTTTTACCTTTGTCCATAGGTCCTGCAGGGAAAGCACCATCTCAGAGCCACTGCAGACAACCAGGTATCTCCAGGACCTTCTTCACCTCCTGCCTTGCTGTCACAGCTCCTTTGCAAGCCTCCTCGCTTTGCACCCAGACACTCATCACTGCTGGCAGGCAGAGAAGTGGGAGCAGAGAGCAGGGGACTGAGCACTCCTTCTCCCCAGCACGACTCACTTATTCATTGCTGCTTCTCCCTCAACTCCACAGGACATTTCACCTCTGAAGCAGGGGAGTCATTTCACACTACAGCCTCGAAATGATCCTTAGCCACGCTGCAAAGCAGCCACCGCTGGTTGTTTTGTTCCCAGTTCTGAATGTGTGCTTGGAGAGAGGAAAAGTGGATGATCTGAGATGAGAAAGGGGCTGTGATTCTTCCAGTCCTCCTTCAACGCTCTCCAGACAATGTATAAGAGAAAACCAATTTGTGCAGAAGGAACAGGAGCAAGGAGTTTTGGCGCGCTCGCAGGGAACAAAACAAACTGAAGAAAATAAGGCTATTGAAAAACTGTCAAGTTGGGAAGAGTGGGAAGACAGGGCAGAGCTATTTATTAATGCACGGAGCTGGAGACTGCAGAAGGTAGACAGGGCCAGCTAAAAGGTCAGTTCAGGATCTTTATGTTTTAATCCTTTAGGCACAAGATGTTTACTGAGCAAGACTAGGGAAGCGTGCATGGGATGTGATGACAGCTGGGCAGCAGAGAGGTTTCCTCCTCATCACCAGGGTACAGTCAGTGTGCTCAGGCATTGCTGAGGGTGGGAGATGCATCCATCTTGGGCCCTGAAGAAGTCCATCTTCTGCCAAGGGACAGCTGAAGTCACTGCTCTGATCAGGTCCCTACTGCTGACACACAAGCACTCATCATATTTTTGGGGATGAAAGTGGAGCCACGCTTCCTTTCCTTCTCCGTTTGATCTGCGGCCCGGGAGCAAGGCACCCCACATGCATGGGTCCCAGCAGAGGGGGAAGGAGTCATCGCTGGAGTGACTGGCACCTGGTTTCGCCTTATTGAGTAGACATCGATCAGATGTCTCTGCCCGTAATAACGGCAGTAGAGTCGATGCTAATCAGTCCGTTTGTTTCCAGAGCTGGATGTGTGTGCGTGTGAGTGTATGCCAACAAGGCTCATTTGGGCTGAGAAATTACAGATAGAAATGATGCATTAATTCAGCCCTTGCAATCCTTGGACACCCCAGAATCATCCCCCAAATTGTGGCACACGGATCCTTCCCGTGTCCCCGGTTTGCGCGGTAAGAGGAGGCAACAAAGGCCTGGAAATAGGATGCAGATATGATCTTCCAGACTTTGCCTTCTGTCCCTATTTGTATACCAGATTTGGTGCCTTATCTTCAACCAGTGTTTCCTGATCCTGTAAGCAGAGAGCCACCAGCCCTCTCTGGAGGAATACAAACAAAATCTGTGTGCTGTGCACAAAATCTGTGCACCATGTGCTGTGGCCACAATGATTTTCATTTATTGCTTCTGTTTCTTTTTCTCCACCCACAATTTGATTTATACACTTGCAGAGGAAGCATCCCTTCTTCTTCTGATCCCACAGGGATGATGGCTGTCCACTATGAGACTCTGAGATAATCTTCCTTAGGTAAGTCACTGCCTTTATGCAGTCGGTGTCTGCTCACACAGTCCCTGGCTGAAAGAGCTGTCTTTCTCCTGCGCTCAGTGCAGTGGGCTTCTATTATCAGCAGCTTCTATCTGCAAAGCAATTGATAATAACAAATAATTAAAAATGCATTTCTGTTTCAGCAGCCTCTGGGTGCTCTCCCTAGCTAAAACAAGAGCTTGTCAGTGTGAAGGGCCGTAGGAAAACATGTTTTTCTCAGCTGTGAAGTGTTGCTCCTGAACCCTTTTTGATTTCGTTCTGTGTCCATCCTATCTGTTGCTGTTCCTCAGGTCAGAGGCTGTATCTTCTCTGGTTTTGCACTGTGGGGTGCCAAATGCAGGCAGTTTGTTGTTATTTTTCTGTGCTGTTGGCTTGCTTGCTTGCTTTTGGGGCTAAAATGACATGCAGAGTGGATTGAAAAGCTCCATTGCTCCTCTTAAATAACTCCCTGTGTAGACGGCCTTCTTCTGGAATGTGAATGGGGTTTCCTGATGTAGCTTAATCCACTTCCAATTGTAACCTGCTTCTTTGCCTCCAGTCAAAATGTTTGCGAAGGGAGCTATCACAGGACAGCTCACCTGGACAGCTGGCCTGTGGAGCTCCATCCTAAAATCCCAGCCTCCGCCCCTGAAGTATTTATGGTCTGCAGAGGTCGGAGCTGACCTCCCAGAGCTGGCAGGGGCATCTGGGAAGCAGCAACCAGAACACTTCAGAAGAAACTAACCCCAACCTCTCTCCTCCTACTCTCCAGCATTTCTGTGGCAATTTAGGACATTTATTTATCTGGCATAGATAAGTTTTTAGAATAAAATAACGTAGCCATTGGCAGAGGTGGATGTGGCTGTGATGTGGGTAAGGAGGCTGCATAGCATCTCCCCGGGCATGGGAAACGAGGCAGACACTGTTGAGCTAAACATGGAGCCACAACCCTCTGGGGTGCACCTGCTTCTCCCCATGTCCTATTTGCCACCCTGCAAAACCACGTTGCCAGGGTCTCTCTGCCAACCATGCCACAAGTGCCTAGTGACCCAGGGTCTCCAACCCCTCACTTCACAGACGCGTCCCCGAAGAGGCAGCTCCCTCCAAAAGGCCATGCCCCAGCCATGGGGAGAGCATGGACACATCTCCTCCACCAGTGAAGGAGCCAGTCCCTGTCTGCAGGATGCACGAAGCCACTGGGTGTCAGTAGCATCCCACTTCCCGGCCGCTCGTGGACGTGGAGGCAGGAGAACGAGCTTTCCTCCATGGAGAGCAGAGCTCTCTCTGAGCACCCTCTCGGAGAGCAGGTCACGCCGCACACCCACTCGGGAAAGGCAGATCGCTCCTGTATTCAGGGGAAGGTGGCACTAGCCCCATCACTGGAACTGCTGGGTTTTGGCCGGGTTTTCCCACCCCATGGAGCTACAGGGAGCGCTGCTACCACTCTAGGAGCTGCAGCAATAGACCCTGAGCAGCAGGATACCCTGTGCAGACTCAGCTGCTTGTCAAGTACTGTCTGCTTTGGCTGAGGTGGCCAATTTTTCACAAGCCGGTACAGAGCACGGGATTTTCTCACTGCCACCTCTCTTCCCTCTGCAGCTCCTGGAGCCACCCAGCCCTGGCTCTGCTCTGAACCCATCCCTACACTGTCTGTGTCACCCCTACCACCCCCTCTTCTCACCCATTCCCCTAGCCAGCGGCCCCATGAGATGGTTTTGGCTGGTGATTTTCTAATCATGTGGGTTTAACAATTTACTAAAATAAAGCTTTTTGCAGGGACATATCACCTGTGGGGTGCCTTTTCTGGCCCAAACCAGAAGGAACAAAAAAGTCCTGTGCCCTAGGACAGCCAGTAAATCCATAATCCCAGCACCCACTTGAGCAGTAGGTGTAGCTGCAGGACCATCCTCATTCACAGTCAGGATCTGACCTGCTGTCTTCCACATAACGTGGGAAGACCTGACTAAAGAGCTTCCCCCTGTTGTAGGTGGAGTCCTCAGTTTCTCCTGGTGGAGATGTTCTGCTTGACATTGATAATTCAGCCTTCCTTAGGTTGAAGTGAGGCTGGTGCCACAGCCTGTTGGTCTGGCTTCACCAGCAAGATAAGATGTGCTTGTTGATGCTTTCCCTGTCTCCCTGTACAGCCCTATGAATCTCACATCCTGGCTGCATCCACCAGGCTGTCCAAGGATGAGAGATGTCTCTTCTGCATGCACAAAATCCTTGAAGACCCATCAGTTCTCAAAACATAGGGGAAAACGTCCATGGGCTCGGAAATGATGCTGGTGTGGGACACCTGCCTGCTCCTTGCCAACTGACTGGGCACAGGTTCTGCAGCCCTTTGGGTTCATTGACTCACCAGGTCACAGATGGTTGGATTTCCCATCCACTCCCTGGGATGCATTTTCTTCATCAGACCTTGACAGGCTGTAACTTGACCAAACTCATGCGGGGAAGTCATATTCCTACCCAGACCTCTGCCCATGCGCACCGGAGAGCAATGACATGCCCCCCCCCCCCATCTCCTCCTCCTGTCAGCAGGTCCCTGGTTTCCCTGACGCACCTCGGGGTGGAAATGCCCATTTCTGTGGCCCGCTGCTTCCCAACGATCACTCTGTAATGCAGTTTCCAGGGCCATTATTTCTTGGCTGCCGATACCGGCCCGGGCACTCAGCTTGGGGAGTTAATGGTGTAATCGGAGCCGTGGTGTGAGGCCATGAGGGAGACAAGCTCCATCAATCCTTTTCCGTGTACACAAGCCCTTGATTAAAGGTTACAGGGTTAACTCGCTCCCGCTCACCGTGCCGAGGCAGGGAGAGGGGAAGGTGGGAGGAAGGGAACCGGCTAAAAGCCCTGTTTTGAGATGACTGCTGGGCTGCAGGCACTCAGGCCTGACACGCAGCTGTTATCCACCATCCCACTCGCCCTCCAAAACCCTCTTCATCTAATGAGAGCTGTTTGTGCCTCTCCATGCTGGGAGGAAAGGAGCTTTGTGAGAAGTCAGGGTAGCAGCAGAGGAAGAGGCTGCCTTCCTCCTTGCAGCTCCCTCTCCCTGCTCCTCCTCTCTCCCTCCACAGCAGGTCAGGTCCCATCAGCTGGTCCCTCCTGCACGAGGTCCCTACCAGCCCCTCCATGCTGGTTTACCTGCCCCTGGGAGAGGAGTTGCTCCCACCAAGTCCCAGAGTGGGATGGAAGAAAATCAGGTGTGTCCAGTTCAGGAGGGGACACAGCTGATGTCACCCTGCATGGGATGGGGAGAGGATAAGTCAGAGCAGCCCCAAGGCTGTTCTAGGTGATGGTGAGCCCTGGGCACACATTGGATGGTTCCAAGCTTCAGTCCCGTCAACGTCCTCCCTCTCTTTGCTTGTGTGCAATAAGAAAGCCTGGGCCAGTGATTCAGGCTCAGCATATGCCCTTGCAAAGCCCAGGCTCAGCTCCAGCCCAGGGGACGTCATAAGCACCTGGGTGACCTGTCAGGCACGGATAATCCTAGAGATGCAAAGCAGAGCTCCCATCTTATTTGGCATCAGGTGGCAAATGAGGCTTACCCTGCACAGATGAGTACTGATTTGCCTTCCCTTAGACTTGATTGATAGCTGTCTTGTGCAGTTATCAGCAAGGAGATCTGTCATCCCCCACCCAAGAGCCGCAGGTTTCGCCACTGGAGGATTTGATTTAAGACGGGCATGCAGTGCCGCAGCTCTGGCCAATGCGTTGTGGCGCTGGGGGCTGTGGGGTCAGCCAGCTCCTGACTTGCTGCTGACAGCCCAGGCCATCTTCACACCTTCCTGGTCCTGTCCCGCCTCGTCTGGAGATGAGCAGTGTGTTTTCCTGATGCTCTTTCTCCGGGTGAACCAGGGATTGCTTTTAGCCTGGCAAATGTGACGTGTTGGCATGCTGGGAGCACACATCCCTGCATCCCTGCGAGCGTCTGCCTGTGCCTTTCTGCCTGCCAAGTCAGAGTGTGGAGAGGAAGAAAGCAGGAGGTGCAGTGTCCCAGGACAAAGAAAACCTTTTGCTCTTTCTTTTCAGAGGCTTTATCTTTCCTCTAGACGACAGACATCTGTACAAGTATTTTCAAATTTGGGTTCATTTGGTAGCAGCAGAGTTGTGTTAAGATTAGAGAGGACTTAAATGCTCTCCAGTTATGGCCAAAGGCTCATTGAATCGTGGCCTGGAGGCAATTTGATGGGAAGTGTGCCGAGGCGACACAAGATCAGTTCATGTGCTGAGCTTGGGAGTGATGCTTTGTTTGGAGAGATAGAGCCGTGGTTTGATGCCGCCGCGTCCCATGCCAGCCCGGTGGAGTACACCGTAGGGAGCAAACTGTTGCTGAACGAAGAGCTCTCTGCATCACTCATCTCCTTATTTTGCGCTTTGTACTTTCCTTTTCTTTCTTTGTTTTCTTTACTTAAGCAGCTTCAACAACCAGAATTGTTAACTCTTGGTGGTTTTTTTTCCCTTTCTTCCTTCTGGCCCAGAATATTTCAAACTTTATTGTTTTTCTGGAAATAGCTATTTATTTTCCTCTGCTGTTGCTTTCTGCTTTCATCTCTCTTCTGTTCAAATCAGTAGTCCCCCTTCTTGTGAATGTTTTCCCCTGAGACCTTCCTGATTTTTTTATCCCCTTTTCCATACAGTCTCCTGTCAGCTCAATAGTTTTTCAGCCTTTCTCTCCTCATTTCCAGCCCTTTACATTTATTTTTCATTACGTCCTCTCTCTCAAACCTCCCCCGCATCACCACAAAGCCTTCTGCAAAGCAGCCCTCCAGCCTGGAGAAGAGCAGGCAGCATCTGATGGAGGGCAGAGCCCGGAGCAACAGCCTCTGCTCTGCCTTTCCAACTTTCTGCAGGTACTCCTGTAAGAGTCCCACAACGTACTGCGGCCCTGCACAAGCCCCAGAGGCTCATGTGTTTTCCAGTGAACAAACACAGAGAAAGGTTTGTAATTGATGCTTGGGGCTGGAAATGTGTGTACGTCCTGCAAAACCTGAAGACCATCCGGGGTGTTTCTGTGTCACTGCGTTCCTGCCTGTCCCTGTCATTGTGCTGCAGATGGTTTCTCCTGATATGTGTGGCAAGGTGTTACAAGGGTATGCAGAACCCCATATGCTTTGGAAGATGCTCTTGAGCCCCTGCTTTCAGGCTCGCTGTTGCTATAGCTGTGGAGCCTGGTTCTGAAGATGACCCTGATGCCATCCTCCATGGGCCTTTCAGATATAACCCTGGTGTGTCTGAGGATGAAGGCTGTACTGGGAGGACTGCAGGTCTTCTGGTGCCTGCATTGGGACAACTGGGTCATTGCTGCAAGTGGAGCTCTCCATGTTGCGTGGGAATATGCTTGCAGCTCTGTTCGCACACAGCCCTGCACGTTCCAGGATGACATTTTAAATAGGCTGCCTTGTGCTCTTCTCTCTCCTGCCCCTCTCCCCACAGCCTCGGGGCTCTGCTTTCTCTAGCCTGGTCTTGGTGGCCCTCACACCTCCCAGGGCTCCTACCCTCTCTCAGAACACACCCCCTACACATCAGTGGTGGTGGTGGCTCCTGCGGTTCTCAACAGTGCGTTGGACCTCTGGGTGAGGTGCTGCCTGGCATTATCCCCACCCTTGTCTTGGCACAGGCATAAGATAGGGCACAAGGGAGGATCCACCCACCCCAGGTCCCATGAGGGTGGCTCAGCCAACAGCAGGCATGATGGAGGAATGGAGTCAGTCACCCATCAACCCACATGGGCTCTCAAGAAGGATTTGATCACTGTCCTCCTAGATCTTAAGTCTCTGCGTGGTGGAGCCACCCCCTTGAGCTCTTTTAAGTGTTTGCTTTTCCTTTTCTTTTCCCTCCTCTGATTTTTATTTGTGAACCTCGTTTTGGCGATTAACCTCAGGGCCGGCGCATCTCCTAAGAAAGATGCTCTCACTTCATTAAGAGATAATGGAAGCTGTCAGAGATTTGAAGGATTGCGCTCGTGATGGGAGCAGGAGGGGGAAGAAATATATTCACAGCAAAGTTACATTTTCATGTAAATTGTTTAAAGATTTAAATGGTTTCTATTAGGAAGGGTCACTGGGGCTGTGCAGAAGGCTAAATTAGTCCTTCTGTGCAGAAGCATAATATTGTCTATAAATGAAAAGGAATAAAGCAAGCTGTTAATTTTTTTTTTTTTCACTCTCTCATTTTGTCTGACACTCTCTCCCTCTGCCTCTCTAGAAGCCTTCCCCCTGCCTTTCTTTGGTCTTTCTTCTGGTCTGTTCTCATCTACAGACTATATACTTGGCAAGTTTGATTTGGCCTGGCCCTGACCAACGCCGACTTCTGGCCAGCCAGCCCCAGCCTGCTATCGATGCACTGATGTTATCATCCCCATAAACCTCTGTTGCAAATGCAAATCTGCTGCTTTGGGTTTCAAGGCACACAGAGGCTCCCAGGGAGGGATAGACCTGGGTGATCAGGTAATTTGTTAATGACTATCCCAAGTGGGTTGTTGGTTTGCTTGCTGACATGTTAGGTGGAGTCACTGCTCCATTTCTCTGCTCCAGGCTGGTTGGTAATTCATCCACAAACACATCTTCATATAAATAATCACAAGACAGTAATATGCTCCGATATTCACAGATGAACATGTTTTTGCACACACCATCGCCTGTCTAAATGTGATGGCACCTGTGGGGAATAGGTCTCCTCTCCCCGTATGGATCCCAGCCCTATTCAGGATCCAGCCTGCCTACAGGTGGATGCTGTTGAATGGGGAGAAGGTGATTTGCCTTTCCCTGGGAGCACTGGCTTCTTGGTCATCCTGATAAGACACCTTCAGATGTTCACACCCAGATCTCTGTCTCACGCGTTCGCAGGTGAGACTACCTTTTCAGGACCATTTAGAGGCAAAACCACAGTCCCACATGTATATACAAACCAGCAGAGATTTGCACAAGTTCCCCCTTGCTATCTATGTTCATTCTTGAAACTTTGTGGTTTTCTGCAAAGGTGCAAGGACCTTCTCTGTTCATAGCCGTGTGTCTGCACTGGTGCGTCAATGAAATGTTTAAACTGCACTGCAAAGAGCAGTCCTGCACTGCGCACCAATACCTTGCTGGCCTTCACGTCGTTGACAAAGGCTAGAGGAATAAAATAGCTTTAGAGCAATCAGTGTTTTTCATTTATAAGGAGCTGGACAGACATTCCCCCTTGGAGGGCAAGAGCAGAGCACAAGGTGCAGATACCAAGGCAGGGAGCGGCGTGTGCCTGTGTCCTACAGTAGTCCCTGGTAGGATGTCCTGATCTCTGTGGCACACTGTAAAGCCTCCTAAACACTAAAGCACGTTGCATTCAGCAGAATTCAGCCCCCTGGTTCATCCCTCACATGCAGAACAGCAGAGATCAAATTCATCTCTCGGCTCCGGAGGCTCAACTCCAATTATTGGAGGTGAAGCACTGATTGCTCTTCACACACATGCATAAGGCACCTGTGGAGACCTTGGGAGTGGGAGGTGTTTGGGGAATAGCAGGAGGTAGAGGGTTTTGCATGCTGATGACTGGGAAGGGAGGAAAAGCAGGGGAAAAGAGGAAGACCTGCATGAGAAGAGCAGAGGCTAAAAAGCTGTGACTGGGAGGGGGAGACTGGGCTAGGTTCTGAAGGATTTTGGCAGAAAACAATTTAAAAAGGGGGATTTCTTTGCAGATGAGGAAAGCTAGGATTTTAGTTCCTTCATAGAGAGCAGAGGAGCAAACTCGCTGCGGGCCAGGAGGTTTGCAGGAAGGGCAGGTTTGTGTGCCCAGATGCACATGTGTGCCCAGCAGAGAACAGGAGCAGAAATACCCTCTTCCAAGGACCAGATTGTAACTGGAAACACAGGGACAGTGCTGTCAGTTGGTACCACACCATTTAAAGCCATGCAGCATGTACTTGTACCGCCTAAACTTGGGGCAGAGGGGGATCATCTGTCTGTGGTCCTTCTGTAGCTGATGGGGAAAGATGGGCAGCTCCAGAGGGCAACTCTTGTCCCCTGAATGAAGCTGTAAAGTGCGAGCAGGTCTCTGGCATTCATTTATTTGGGCAAGGGTAACACTTCATGCAAGAGGCAATGCCAGGCTAGCCAGCTGGTAGAGAAACAGGTCTCTAGTTTTGATCTTGGGAAAGAAAGAGATGTCTTTGCTCCTCCAGTTTGCAAGATCTCAGAAACAATTCTGCCTTTCAGGATGAGAAAATCTACAATACTGAGCAAATTTCAAGCCAGTCAGTAGAGCACAGAGGGAGGAATACACCCAAATACATACACCAACATGACAGCATTACCCCAAAAAAATGGGATCTTGCAACTGGCAAGGGGTAGAGAGATCATGTGCAGATCAGGATCTCCTGGTCATCAAGCTGATATTCCCCTCAATGAGAGGTACCAGCTACATCCTCCCCTTCCTAAACAGATCTGCTTTCTTGCTTGGTTTCTCACTCCTTGCTCCTCTGAATTGGAGGGTGTCCCATAGCTTTGCTCCTTTCATGGTGAAGGATCCTCTAATTCCAGGTGAAACATGTCCTTGGGCTTTTTGTCCCCATCTCTTCTAATGCCAACCTGAAATAACTCTTCATCCTGTCCCCCAAAATATTCCTCTCAGCTATTTGTTCAGGCAGCAGCTGTATCCCCTCCCTTTGGAATCTACCTTTTGCCAGGCTGAATGAGCCAAACTCTTGCAGGTCCTCAAGGAAGGATCTTCATCCCACCCATTCTCCCACCTGTTCTGGTTTCAATTAATCTCTGTTGAACATGGTTGACTGGAGTCATAACAGGACTCCAAACAAGGCCTCCTCAGGTCTTTGTGCAACGACAGAAGCAGTCTCCTTTCTTTAAAGGGAGTATCTCCCCTGGCACCTTCTACTATCATATTTGCCTTTTTTCAGAGCCGCATTACATCAGAGATTTATCATCACCCCATGATTGGCAAGTTCATCTCTGCCTTTCTCCCCCTCACTTATTTCCAATGGATGAGCTCCCAGCTTAGAGCAGAAGCTCCTTTTACAGGAGGTTTTGTGCAATTGCTGTTCCTCAAGGTCACCTAATTTCTCCCACAGGAGAAATAGATTCCTTTCAGCTTTGGGGAATCAGCAATCTTCCTAAATCCAATATGTCTCTCTGTGCCAAATCCATCAATGGAAATGCCAAGGACATGAGTCCCTTGGCCATTGTTTGAGGAACTCCCCTTGTACTCATTGAATCCATCTCCTGCACTGCAGAGCCAGCGTGGGTGCCCCCATGGATTAGATGTACCAGGCTTTTCACGCCTAAAAGAATTGGTCGTCTTTTCAAAGAAGGGTGCCAGTTAGTGTCAGGCCACTACATTTGGACTGATGTCCTCACAGGTCAGCTCAAGGTCTGCCAGAGAAATCTCATTTTCATCACAGGAGCAGCAACCCTGAGTGCCTGTCTGCCAAGGGCAGCACCTCTGTGAAGGTGGTTTTTGCTCCTGGGCTGCTCAGCAGAGGAAATTTTGGCTCTTGATTCAGGCCCTATCTGATTTTTGGCTTGTTATCGGGATCCTGTTTGCAGAGCGTGGCCTTGGGTGTGGGTTGTGACCATTGGGTGATGTGTTTGCACAGCCAACGTGGCATGACCTGTCCTCCGTAAAAGCATATTACATTCGATGCTGTTCTCTGCTCACCTTCAAAATTGGCTAGAAATTGAAGCGTACAACTGAGGTCAGAATACAGGCTCTTTAGCTGTCACAATTACTCTTGCCCCATTTCCTTAAGCGTGGGTGCTGTGTTTGGTAAACTCCAGGCATATGGTTCCACTCCCAGTTTGTTACAAGCAGTAAAATTCTTTGTTGCCATGTTGGTAATTTCATATGCTAATTCACTGCAAATAGCCTCAGCTACTGACCTGTTTTAATATCCTTCCATTTAATTTAAATGGCATCAACTTCTGATCACTGGACTCATGTTTATTTTCTAGGTCAACCTCTTCTGTAATGTCTTCACATTCACTGAAATACTACTAAAATAGCCTTGTGTCTTCCTGGATCAGTAACCATTTGGAGACAAAGTCTGTTTATTATCATGCTCAGGAATAAGTGGTGCCTGCAATAAGCAACATTTGCTCTGCAATCTGTGCCTCAAAAATTAAAGCCTCCGTGATGACTCAGTCCCATTTTGACTGGGGACATCTAAACTCAGTCTCCAGCACGACCTACAAACTCATTGCAGGGTCCTTCTCCCAAACAACTTTTGTTTTCATCAGCCTAGCCCATCCTTGTCCTTTGGTCTATCCTTACTAGTCTGAGTCCACTCCCTACGTTGTGGAGATAGGTATGGTGATTATGTGGTTCTTCTCTTCTGTCTCTGGGTCCCTCTGTTTCTTATAGTACTCTTCTGAGATTTGTCAGCCTTAATCTCAGCATGCAATGCCCAAACCTAACCAAGGGAAATTTACTCTCTGGAAGTAATTCTCCTCCCTTGAATAGCTCAGCATCCTCAAACCTGTCTCATGGCATCAGCATTTGATGGGCCTGCTGGACTGCACCCTCTTGGTGTGCTTGGCTAACAGGAAGAACAACCTCTGATGATCATTCAAGCCTCTCTTCTTTGAATGCTTTCCTGTTTGGTGCTGGCATCTGCAATAAATCCCTGTGGGATTCAGCCACTGTTACTGGCCCAAGGTAAAGGACCATCAACGGCTTTTAACCTAAACCCGTAAGATTTTTTTTTTTTTCCCCTTGGCAAACACCACAGCCTTCTGTTCTTTGGTCCCAAATAAGCAGTAGGCTCATCATTTCTTTCTAACAAGTCCCCGCTTTCAGGTACCTGCCTGTTTCCAAGGTTGTACAGGTCTGTTTCTTCCCCCATCTGGTCTTCCTTCTGTTTTCTGATTGTCCTGTTTTCCCTGAAGTCCTCTGCATAGCATCTGTCCCTCCTTAGGCTTCAAACCATTGCAGTCTCCATTGTCTCTTCCTCTTTTCTGCTGAGACTGGTTTCAAATACCCATTCAGAAGGTCCCTGTTGGTCTGGGATCTTCCAGGTGTAAACAGTTTCTTTCAGGAACACATTAAGAGTGACACATATGCCCAAACTCCTGAATCCAGTTATGTTTATTACCTGTTTCTTTGTGGGGCGTTTCTTCTAATTGTCACCATTTTTTCAGTCTCTAGACTTAAGCAATTAAAATCTCTCACATTCCCTCCTAGACACTCCTGCATGAGATTTCTTGTTTTCTTTCTTCTCCCTTTCATGATTTTGTTTTCCCACATAGTGTTTGGTACTTGCTCTGCCCCAGCCTGTATTCAATGCTTTATTCAATGCATTTTTCTACAGAGCAGCAGCTGGAGAGGATTCTTGGTGAAGGGCTGTGGGTGTCAGTATAGGAGATGTTGCTGGATTTCAGGATGTGGAGAAGGAAGTTTTTCTGCATTTCTAGCATGCTAGGGGGATTGAGTGAAAGGGATAGAGTTGGATGGCCATCCTTGTACAAACTGCCAGTCTGTTGGACTGGCAGGCTGCCATGGCACCCAGAAGACTGGAAGGGATATCCTGGGTAGACAATATCATACCTTTCCTTCCTCACATTTTACCAGCCCTTGGCTGTCAGTGAATCTGAGCTCACACCAAGTCTCCACTGACCTCCTGGTAACGTAAGGACACCAATATTCTTATATTTTATTCAGAAGCTATCTCTGAGTCAGTTCATGCCATTGTTACAAGAGGAGCACTCCGCTGCCTCCCTCATCCTCCAGCCTTTCATGTCCTCCCGCGGTGCTACAGCGTCAGGCCGCTCCTTCAGCTCTTGGCTAGAGTTTTGAAGATGCACGTCTCCAAGGGCCATGGCTGGCACAGCCTCCCCACACAGCTGCTGAAACACCGGCAGCCTTTTCTTGGAGGCAAGGAAGTGCCCTGACCCCTTGGCTTGCTTCTCCAGGTCCATGGGGAAGGTGGAAAAGATGGGGAGGTACTCGGGGAGTGGGGGGGAGCAGTCAGCAGCTGTGCTGGGGTTGTGTTTCCCCTTGGGGCGGGAGGAGACAGATCCTTTGTAGACCTTGTGGGTGCCTGCACCGGCCAGGGCGTGAGATGCAGTAATGTTCTTGCAGCCATCGAGAAAGATGTATTTGATAGCTCTGGAGGTGTGGGAGATCCTGTGCTCGGGCAGGGGGTAGAGGCTCCTAGCTGCACACTGTGGAGCTGGTGCCGACATCATTGCTGGCCTTGCCTAGGGAGAAACCACATGATTAGCAAGGTAATGGAGCTGGTCAGGAATTATCTGAAAAAATGTTTTCCCCTCAGAAAAATCTCAATTTCTTGGATCCTCTCTCCCTCTCCCTTCTCCAAACAGACCAGCTTTGACAAAACTTACCTCAAGAACAGTAACACAGCTCCAGCATAGACTTTCATGTCAAAATCAGAAGTAGATATCCACCACAATTAAGATTTTGCTGTGTTTGTCATAAAGAAGAGGTTTAATCTCAAGCTCCAGTTCATAGATGACTACAGTTACCACCAGCCTGGGTGTGGGAGTGTGTTGTCAGAGACAGACAAGTTGTCTCTGTCATTCTTGGAGCTATTCCTCTTTACAGGAATGAATAACCACTGAATGGATTTAGGATCTGAAACTGCATCTTCAGGGAAAGGATGACCCTGTGCACTCTCAAGCAGCCTTCTGTGTTCTTGCATCATGACCCACTGAATATTTAAGCTCTCTCCCAGGTTTTGTACACCGCTGTGCAAAATGCAGATTCTTTGGGGGAAAAAACCCCAACCAACCGATGAAGCCTACCCTATACTTTGATACCTGGTAGAAACCTTTAGAGTTGACAGAGAGAGAAGGCGACCAGCCCAATTCATGGATAATTCATCTCATGCATAACTCATGCCCACACATTTCATGGATAATTTAGGATAAGGGCTTACAGGATCAGGATCTCACATGGAAGTGAAGGGTCTCTCGTGAACAAAGTTGATTGGAAACTAGCTGTTGGACAGAGAGTTTCTGAATGTGGTAACATGCCAATGGCTGGGAGAGCAGAAAATGTCGTGGTTCCTTGAATGCTGGTATCTCTCAACCTGGCCAAACTCAAATATGTTTAGCCCAGTCTCTTGTCTCTGAGAATGGGCAAAATCGGATCATTCAAAGGATCCCAACTTCACTGTGTGGAAGCAGGTCTAATATCCTGGGTCTTGTCCAGAAATCCAGAAAAAGCACCTTCCTCTGCAGAGCAAATGCCCAGTTATAGCAAACAGAGAGATGACACTGCCAAAGGGACTGGGCCTTCTCCCAGCAGATTACAACAGCAGCTGGGATGTTACCTTAGATGGGGTCCAGGACCAATGCAGGTGACAAGAATCACTCAGTGAGGTCATTGCACTAGTAGGACCCACTTGCAGACCCCAGTACACCTTCTGTTACCCCAGGGCTGTTCAGACAGACCAGCATCCTCAGCTACAACATGGAATGATTGCAGCTGATGGAGAAGGACCCAAGGCCCTGGTGGCCCTTTCTGTGCCAACGTTCTCATGATTGTTGCCTGATGTCCATCCATTTTGCTACAGCATTGGTTGGTATCTCTAATATGAGCATAATGTAATTAAGCATTTTTATCCTTATTCATCATTACTACTTTCTCTTTTTTCTTCTCTTCCAAATGCAAACCAGAATGGGATGGTTGATATTTTTCCCTGGTGTGAGAGTGCCAGAATTTCATGCAGTGAAGGAAGAAGTCTGTGCTCTTACTTAGGCTTGGGCCATACCATGGTAACCTGTTTAAACCACCGATGAGAAAGGCAGACAGCACCCAACTGGAGTCCAGCTCCTTGGATTTGTAGGAGGCCAGATCTTAAAGCTCAACTCACAGGCATCAAACATTTAAACAGACCAGTCGAAGGCTGAATTATTAAAATCACCCTACGTGAAACGCTTCTCTGCAAGAAGATGAGCACTCTCCTTCCCCGGTTCATTGTCTCTGCGGGGTGTCAGAAATACTAAGGCTCATTCTGCCTTTCCCATCCCCCTTGAGATACTTGGAACAACTGAAGCACTCCCAGCTGCCAAGAAACATTGAATATTTATGAATCCCCTTAATCACAGAGGCAGGGAGCATTCCAGCCAGCCTAGTTTGGCATGCTTTTGGCCTTGCCTCCTACAGAGGATCAGAACTTGCTCTGAGAAGTTTTCTTTACCACCCTGGGGCCAGTCAACAGTCTCTCCAGTTCAGGTGGCAAACCCTAGCAGTAGCTTCAGGGACAGAGATACTTCATACCTGCTCCTGCACCTCCTTTTGGGGTAAGAAATACAAACGAAATTGCCTCAGGATGTGCCTCCACAGCTTCAACCTTGCAAGCAGAGAAGCAGCAAATCACAGGGAAGGTCTCCTGACTTCCTTACCGTTTTCTCACCATCGCTATCCCATTATTGCACTGCATATGGTGTTCACTTGCACTTCCAAAAGAAATGCAAGCCAAATACAGCCAAGTGAAACAAGCACTGATTTTTTTCTTGGTTTTTCTTCTTTATTTTCCCTTTCTCCAGCTAACAGTAACAGAGGGAATAGGAAGAATTAATCATGAGAAAAGAGGTTGTTCTTTGGTCAGAATGAAATCCAACTGGGAAGAACCAGGTTTTCTCTTTTATCTTATGTTCCAGCATGCATAGAAATGATTTTTGAAATACTTCATAAGCATTTGGTATGAAAGGAAAAGTCCTTGGGTTTTTTGGTTTTGGGGGTTTTTTTGGTATTATTTTTTGTTAACCATACTTACTACCTTCTTTCAACTGGTTCTATCGCATAGTACATTCAGAGACTCTGGTTTGAGAAAGCTTCTGAAACTGCATGTCTTTGACTGATCAAGGCACTTGTGTAAACTCTTTGTAGGTGCTTGCAGCCTTCACAGATAAGAGATTCGTCAGGGTAAAAGGCAAGTTCTTTCCAGCTGAGTTCACTGAGAAAACATCTTGTCTTTTAAACAAATTTCCAGGTAGAAAACAGAACGTGAGACTTGTGCTATGGTGGAAAGCTGTAGCAGAGCTTCTGGCTGACCTTTTCAGCAGGAGGGTAGTAGGGTTTCATTGTTGCCGGGTAGGCTTTGCAGCAAAGCGAAGCACCATGGATGTTTTTGAGTTATTTCCAGTGCTCACCAGCCTGGACACAAAACCAAGATCTTCTAAACCCAAAATGCTGTAAGAAAAGCTACAGCGAGAGCTGTTCTGATCAAGTAGGAACCTGGAAAACTCTCAACAAGGAATCTGTGTGCAGGGAAGCTGAGATGAGTCGATGATAGCTGACTTGCATTAGTCAGCTATCTCACTACTCTCACTCCTGAGGCCATCTGGTTTTACGGAGTCTTCTCTGCACTCAGCATTGGCCTCCCTGGACCCAGCAGGAGTGGAAAAGTTGCTCAGATGTTTATTAAAAAATCTAATGTTCTTGGAAGACTCACCAAACTCCTGGATACTTTTCTGTTTGGTCCTGCCTGACCAAGATCTTCAAAACATTTCTGCAAGTGACTGGATGCCATCCGCCCTGTCTTTGGGGGATCCTGGCAGGGGTTGTGCGTTGCCATTGTGACGTTCTGTTGTCACACTGGGCAGAATTCTGGGCTCCGGATCACCACGGACCAAGCTCTGACCTCGTGCAGCACCGGTGCAAAGCCAGTGTGCCTTCACCTCTGTTTAGATGTGAACGACCTTTAGACCAGAATGGGAAGGATCTGAGGACAGTATATACCACATAACTTCCCACCACCTAACTGGAGGTGTCACTGTTCTCTGATTAAGACGTGGGAGTTGCAGGTCCCTTAGAGAGCACTTGTGTCATCAGACACTGAAGGACACCTGTGCTGTGGTCAAAGGATGGATGTAGCCCTGCTCACACCAAAGCTTTGACAGCTGCTGTCGGCACATCCCAGTTCCCTCTGTCACATGGCCAGACATGCAACCATCACCCAAAGGGACACCTGTATTCTGGTGGCATGATATAGCTGCTCACACATGGCTGTGGGACACTTGCAAATGTGGGATTTGGGGAATTTTTGGGGACTCTCTAGGATTTTTAGTTCCCCTGAGCAGAGGTTGCTTGTTCTGTTGATACCACTTAAGTGAGCAAGGATCTCTATGACGACTTCACATGTCGTGGTAACGTTGCTACCAGGCTGAGTGAAAAAAATCTGGTACCTCATGTTGTGTCAGAGCTACATAACTCTCCAGGCTTGCTGAAGGTATAGCAGAGCCTGGTACACTTCTGCAGGGCTCAGGCTTCCTGTCCTAAAACATTTTTTTGCAGCTGTTAAACAGCTTGCTGCATTAAAACCCATGAATGAATTGAAGTCATTCTTGTAAAGAAATAGGTTGCAGGATTTTTAGCACTCTGGGAATTGGGAGCAACACTGCTTTGTAAATTAGATCTATTAAATACTTAGTAATATCAAAATTTCATGCAGTACTTTT
The DNA here is from genome assembly GCA_008921705.1 of Burhinus oedicnemus. Lineage (NCBI taxonomy): Eukaryota > Metazoa > Chordata > Aves > Charadriiformes > Burhinidae > Burhinus > Burhinus oedicnemus. The sequence continues at coordinate 201,025 of VFFE01007584.1, read as the reverse complement.
CTTCAAAGAAGTCTGAGGTGGCTCTGTTCATCAAGTAATTTTCCCTTAGACTGACCTGGCCTTTCAGCATCACCTGGGAGGTCATATTTGATCCCAAGTTAATTCCTAATGAGATTTCCTACTTCCCTGAGGCTTTCTACTGACGTATACGAAAAGACAGAGCAGACCAGAGCCTTTTATCCAGACATTTCTCAGCTTTGAAGAAGTTTCTGCAATACCAAGCATTGCCAATCACATGTATTTCTCTAACAAGTCAGAATGGAATAGTTCGGGTCCTTGGGAGCCATAAGCCTGGATCTGAGGGAGGTGGTTTATTCCTGCAGTGGATGATCCCCACTGTTGCATGTATTTTATTGTAAGAGGAGACTGGGATGGTGCTGCTGAGTTTTGGCTTTGTGCAACGCTTGGAGGGTGGCGACTGCAGACCTCCAGCTGTGGCTAGCAGGCCCTGGAATACCCAAATAACGGCGTGAAGTGCTAACCTTGCAATCAGCACATCCTTGTAATAAATGAGCCAAGGATCCTCAGGTTGTGAGCGCTTCTGGTGGCGCCAATGGTGCTTGCTGGTATTATCACTTCATCCCAGGGTTGCTTAAGGCTGCCTTTAGCTGCAGGTCTCATGTGGTACAGCACACAAATCACCTAGCTCCTGTAAAATGCAGCTGTTGTGGGACAGAGCTTTAGGAAGCACTTCGTAATGCACAACAGAATTGTGAAACAGGCAGCCCAGATGCTGGACTGCTGGAGATTCAGTAGTGAAATCTTTCCAAACTGGAGATGGGCTAGTGGAGAGAGAAACCCTCCCACCTGGACCCTATCTCACACGTGCCAAGTACATGGAGCCCACACACCTTACCCACCAAAACCCCTGACCTGACAAACAGAGCCCTTCTTTTGCAGTCACATCATTTTGTAAGGTGCTTTTATTCCTCCGCATGCATTCGTCTTGTTTATTCCTGCCGTGCATTGATACAACAGGTCATACGTTTGGAAGAGGCTGCCAAAGATAATATACATCCTGTCATAGTAACAAGATCATCAGAAGGAAAACTGAAGAGATAATAAACCGGCAGGAAAGCTGAAGAGTGAGAAACAAAAGAGGAACAGAGAAGAAGTGACAATGTTATCTTTGTTTAACGCTCCTCTGAGTCACCATTAGTTATTTAAGATATTCATCTGCTAGCTCCCAGCCCTGTCAAATTAAGAGATCCAAGGGGTAATGGGGTTTCTTCATTGCCAAACAAGTTGCTCTGGTCCAAAGGGAGAGGGAGCTTCCATGAATGATGGATGCATTTTATTGCAGCTCACTTTGGAGGCTAGAAGGAAGCAGTTTACCACCACACAGGGCCATGTGGTAGCACGTGGACTTTCTTCTGGATATGAATGTTTCTGCCGTGGTTGGTCCACAGAGGCCGTAATGCGAAGACTGTAAGGATGAGGAGGACATTAAGGATAAGGAGGGCAGAAGCCCCCTGGGTATAAAGCACCAGCACCTGGATATAAGAAACCATACGCTGGATGGATGAGGCATGGGGCTGGGAGCAGCTGGGGACACCTGCCCTTTGGAGAGGGGTTGTCAAATGGAGGAAATACCCTCAAATCAGCTGCCTCAGTTGTTCAAGGAGAATGAGTGTAGGTCCATCATAGAGCAACCACAGGCATCCAGGAGAAATGATGCTGTGGGAACTGTGTGGGTGACCAAAATGTTTTCATAGGGACCACCAAACCTGACCCTGAGCCCCTCCAGACACCTGGACCAGGCGACACCTCTGAGTCATCATTTCTGCCATCTCGCTTCTGCTTCTCTCCCAAAGACAGATCTCCGAGTCAAGCGGAGAGACCCAGGAGCCATCTGTCCTCCTGCTAGGTGAGGCTGCAGCGTGCAGGAGCACGCGTGCACCCACATGTGCCTGTGTGTTTGGAGAAGCACCTCTTCCCTCTGCCTTTTGCTCCTGTCAATTAACCCAGGATCCAGGAGAGCAGCAAGAACATTAATTTAACATACGGGCTCAAAATAGTCAAGAGAGCTTTTCCCTGAGGGCTTTGCAGAGGGAAAGGAGGCACCTGGCAGGGACAAATAGTGAAGAGGGAAGGAAAGAAAGGAAACAAGACTGCTTGCAGGCTGCCCGGCTTCCCATGATTCATGTCTAGGGCAGAGGAGAAGGGAAAAATGGTGATAGGAGGGATGGAGAGCACAGGCTGCGTGACTTCTCCCCTTGCAGTGGGGCAGGTCTGCAGAGCACGTTGGACAGACCTTGGAGCAGTATCTCCCTCCCGAGCCCCCCCTGGGAAACCAGAGGCCTGCAAACTGGCGAGGCGTGGGATTAAATAAATTAATGATCTGAGGAAGGTGGATAGGAATCGTCGTCTTGCTGGTAAAAAAAACAAAACCACAAGAACTGAGGATTTATGGCACGGGTCAAAGGCTCACAGTCCCTTCAGATCCAGGCTGAAATCTCTATGGGGTCCCTCATTCCCGAGCGGCTGCACATTCATTGCCAGCATGAAAGAGCAGGACGAAAAATTATCGCAACCAAATAATTAGCAGCACAGCAGCCGGAAGGGCTGCATAGACAGATAATTTTGCAAAACCGTTAGACGGCAGATTTTAGCATTGTCAGAGGTTTTCTGCTGAAGCCAAAAAGAGCAGGGGAAGATCAGAGGCATCAGATGAGGGAACTCTCCATATAGCCTGGTTGTCAGTGACCGATTTGGGCCCCGTGTAGCTCCTTTTGTACACTATGCCTGCTGTATTACCTGTTGTACGAGACCATTTTGGCATAAACTAATCCTAGCAGAAGCTCGCCTACTCTCTTCTTTAAAACCTCTGATAATGGAGGCTAAAAACCATCCTGGTCCCCACAGCAGCCTGCGCTGGCGTTGCTCTGAGCAGGTTTCCTTGTGCTGACTTGTGCAAATCCCTGTGGACCGCAAGCACAAGATAAGCCACCAAATAACAGAGCCGCCAAGTGGCACCTCCTTCTGGGGTGGAAAAGGAGATGTGAGAGCTGAACTGTCCCTCCTATGAAGAGGATTTTATTGATGCCAGGAGAGACCCCATTGCTTGTCCCTGACGTGGGCTTGGTGAGGTGCCAGGCAGCCGTCCTTGCCTGCTTGGCTAATGGGGTTAACGGGGTCTGCCCGCATGGATGCTGATTTGCACCATGGCCACCTGCACGCCAGAGCTGGCCCGAGCCCCCTCAGCCCATTTCGCACATGCTATCAAACATCTGCTCGGCCGTAATGACTTTCCGTCACTGCCGACCAGGGCCGTATTCGAGGCGGTGACCTCGGGCTGGAAAGCACCGGAGCCCATCGCCAATCTGCCGGACCAGCTGTCGGCCACGTTAGCGAGCCACCGCGGGCAGAGCGGGGCCAGCCAAAACCTTCCTACTGCCGCACACAAGGCTCAAACCGAGGGCCGGCGCGCCGGGAGCAACGCGGGCTCTTGCGGCTGCAAACACCATCAATATGAGCCGATGGCTGCCAGGGGGGTGTTTGAAAAAAGGTATTGGAGTCCACGATGCTCTTACCTGGCAAAGCCCCAGCCTTGTGTACGATGAAAAGAACCAAACATAAAAACTGTGATGTCCTCTGCTTTTATTTTATGTGTTTATTTTATTTTGTGTGTTTATTTTCAAGGGGATTACCAATAAATTTAATTTCAATATGGTTAATCCCCATATATATTTACTGAGGGCAATTAGCTGGCATTTATATTAAATATACACAATAGAGAGTTGAATATACAGTTTATATAGTATAATTAGATATATATACACATATAAATAGATGCATAACTCTGTCTGCAGTGTGTATTGGTGAGGAAGGACCAGGGTAATGTACCGTGACAATATTTATCTCATACCATATTTATACCCTGATAGCTGGAGAAGTGCAGTGGGGCTCCACAGGAGCAGTTCTGGGAGCAGCCGCAAGCAGAGCGGGTGCTGCGAGGGAGACAGACAGACGGGTGCAGTGCCAGGGCAATTCTGGGGGGAACAAAGCGGTTTGGGGACCTGGGGAGGCAGCAGCAAGGGAAGACTGAGCAGAGCAGAGCACCCAGCCCTGAGGGAAGGAGCCGCTAACCCAGGGCAGAGGCTCAGGAGCTGCCCTGGAGCAAAGGGCACAGGAGGTGGTTTGGGTGCATTTCCCTGCTTCGCTCATAGTGTTTCTGTGCATTTTGCTGCAATGGATGTATTCTAAAAGTCCTGCCTGTGAGCAGTGTAGCCGGCACAGCATGGAGGAAACCTCCTGCTGCTAGGCTGGTGCCAGGGCATCACTTTGCTGCAGCATTAGCCCCGTGCAGCAAGCAGGAGAAGCCAGTTCCCTTCGGCACCAGGACAGGGCTGCCCAAGTCCCAGTCTGGGTCCAGGTGTGGGAGCAGATGTTGGAGGGAAAGGTGATCTCTGAAACACGAAGGCTGCCAGTCTTCCTTGGCTTTTTCTCCAATATTTTTTCCTGGGGTGAAACTCTTCCTTGTTCCAGCTGGAGTCACGCTGTTTGGGAGACGGTGGTGGGGAATCAGCTGGATGGTTTCCTGTTCCAACCTGGCAGCTGCACTCTGCTTGGAGGGTCCACCAGCCTTCCTGGGGTGGAGAGGGTGAGGAAGACCTGGCACACCATGGTCCTGCAGCACTTGGCTCCTCTGGAGCCGCAGGACAGCAGCTGAGAGGTGCAGCTGGGTTAGAGGATTGGGAAGATTTTCCTTTGTTTCCCACCTCTCCTTAAGAAGTCCCATGTGAGCTGGAGTCTGCCACCACCATTTCTAGACCTCATTCCACCAGGAAGAGAAGGGACTTTGGAGTTGGTTGGAGACAGATTTTTATACCCAGAAAAGTCTGACCTCTGTGGAAAACTTCACGCTCTTATCCTAGCATTAGGGCCAGGTACAAGTGTTTGACCAATGTACCTCTTCCAAAAAGGCCATCAGTTACCTGGATATAGCAAAGCCTCACACTTTGCAAACTTGCAAAAGCATGCAAGATTTGCTAAACATGCAAATTAGTAGTTTATCACTAACAGTAATAAAAACTAACACTGCCCTTTTCCCTGTTCAACCTATCCAGCAGTCATTCCCACTCCTGCTGGAACCGCACATCTGAGCGATGGGAGCTGTTCATGCGCCTGCCTTCAACTCCATCATCCCAAACCCCTGCGAGAGCAAACAGCCTCCCTCTTTCTGCATCCAAAAGCTGTGGACCATCCTCAGGTGGACCATCCCAGAGCTCAGTGCATAGCTGAGTCAGTCCCATGTCTAAACACTTGTTTGCTTTAAAAAATGTCAATTTACTTCTTTGTATGCCTTCCACCTGTTCCTATTTGGCTGCCACCAGCCTGTTTTTCAGTCACACACAGCTTTCACTCTGGATTGCACAGGCAGTGTTAAAATCCTGCCTGCAGCTAAATGTGGTGTGAAGCTGTGCTGCCTTTGGAAGACTCTCAAAGTCTTCAACGTCCCTCCTTACCTATGGGCTTCTCCAGCCTTGGCCCAAAAATAAAGAACCAGCTGAATTCTGGGAGCACGTTGCCTCTCGCTTCCCCTCAGCTCTGTCCTGCTCCTCCAGGGCAAAGTAAGGCAGACAACGGCGTAATTAAACCTTCTCCTCACTTAAAGTACTGTTCAGGGAATTTGATTCCCAACCGCTATTTATGGCTATTGATTTCTGCACTTCTTATTACCGCGGTAAGTGACCTGTAACCAGAACGGCAACTGGCGGGTTTATCAATCTCTTTCAGATAATTAGTAACACAGGAAGTTGGAGAAGGAAATAAATGGTGCGGTTGAGAAAAGTTTGCTTACCACCCAACGGGGGCTACTAGAGCCAGCAGAAGAGGCAATGAAGACCTGCATTTCATCATGCCTAGCCTGGAGGAGCCAGCCTCGGATGCTGCTCCTGGCGCCTAGTCAGGATTTGGGCAGCGGATGGGACAGTATCTGTCCTGGACTCTTGTCCCATCGGGAGCAGATGCCAACTCCTGCCTTACAAAGGTCTCCTTGTCTTGGGTGAACCCAGCCTCTGATGAAAAGCCGTGCTCACGGGACCCCAGCCTGGGGATGGAAGGGTTGGATGAGTGGAGCAAGTGCCAGCATCTGCATGAGCATTGGTGGGGCCAAAACACGATAAAGCCCTTTCAGGCAGATCCCGTGCGTTACTCCCTGGAGACCAAACCAGCCCCGTTCCTAGTGGCCTGCTGAGGTGAGGGCTGGTTGGTATGCTCAGAACCAGGGCTAGAGGGATAATTATCTTTTTGGCCTCTTTCCTGTTGAAATGTTGCCTGCAATTAACTCCTACCAGACGAGTCAGACAGATCGTGGTCCTTGTTCAGGCCTGGGCGGATCCAGCTGCAAAGCAGGACTGGGTGCAGGGGTTGCCTGGGATCAGATGAGGGGCTGCCGATGAGCGAGTGCCTGGTGTTAGTTACATCGATCTCACACTATTTGTCATTAAATTGCTGTAAGCAAACTCGGCAACCTGAAGGTGATTAAATGAACCAATCCTGCCAGAATAAACCCCGAGCTTTTATTAGCAAGATGGGAGCAGCCGGTTATCTGCAGGTATGTTTAAAGCCCTTGCGATGCCCCTGCACCCTTCTGTGCTGAGCGCTGCCCCTCATCATTAGAGCTGGGGACAAAGAGATTTCAAGGGTGCAGAGGGTAGCTGGAAATTGAGAGTTAAAAATGAGAATGAAACCCATGTCTCCCCAAGGCTGGGACAGGGCCTTACCCCCGAATAATCGCTTTGCTGCTCCTAGCTGACCTCTTTCCCATGCAAATAGCTTTTCAGTGGAAGGCTAATTCATTCTCACAGCTAAAAATGATCATTGCTGTGAGAAAGTGTTCTGGGCGTGAATCCTTTTTGCAGCAAATAGCAGCATTAACAGGTTCATTTTCTCCCAGCAATGCTATCAAAATCTCTTTAAGCTGCTTCCAGAGCATACCACAGATGCACTAAACCAAGCCTGTAAAACGGGCGGGAGATGCGGTCACAGTCAGACCTCCCGCCTCAGCCTCAAAACCCAACTCAACCTCATACCAAGCAACCTCCATGCCTGACGGCTGCAAGGGTCTGTCTTCCCTCCTGAGGTGTCCTGGGAGCACGTCCTAGAGATGGCTCCATTTCTTAGGAGATGTGCAGGAAACTTCTGCTTGGTCGCAGAGGGACATGCAGGAGAACTGCCTGAGAATGGAGCAGTTTCCCTGCACGTCTAAACCATACATCCCACCCCCGTATCTCCAAGCACTGGGTGGAGGCTGAGTGTAAGCCTTTACCTCCTGGAGTTTTCCCAGAAACTGAAGGAATAAGTAGTTAAAGCCCTGAAATCATCAGGTGGATCATTGCCAAAACTGGGGAAGAAACACGAGCCGTTGATCCTCTGCTTTATCCATCAAACCAAGCGTGGCTCAGCGCCGCAGTTACAGGTACGGGTGCTGTAGCACAGGCTTGCAGGTGTAGTGCTCCAGCTCACTTATGGATTTAGGAGCCATGTTATAGAGAGTTACAGACTCGATTTGGGGCAAATTCCAGCTGCTTATTAGACTCCTTGTCCAAAAGGGACATTTTTCCAGAGAGTCGGTGACTTTTGTGCAATATCAAGCACTAGCCCCAGCTCTTGAGGACGGCACATTAGAGATTTCTTCTGGCTCTGGAAGAAGCGTGGAGATGCAGATCTGCCAGTCGGGTTTTGAAGCAAGAGGGACGACAGGGCTGAGCAGCATTTCACTCAAAGCAGACGTAGCTGCGAGGCTGTGGATTCACAAAGCCCAGGGATGTGCTGAATGCAGCAGCTGGCTCTGAGCAAACGCTATCCAAAGGTCATCAGCGATGCTCCCTTTGCAAAAAAGCCCACACGCCTTCCCCATGACAACCTGTTACATGCTCCAAAGGAAAACAATATTGCTCTTTTTTCGTTATGTACTTTGAGACTGAATTGCCTCTCGCATCCAGCGAAGCTGCTTCTCCTGCCTCGTAAATCCAAATCATGACATTTTGGGGTGGTGTAAGTCAATCCCTCCGTGGGCTGAACGGGTCATTTTTATTGACCCTGTAGTGCTCTGCCAACGTACGCTGGGGAGAGCTGGCTGAGTTTCCTTGGCATTGCTGGGGATGACCAGCAACGGGGAAAATGGAAACACTGGGACCAGATAACCCTCCTCTTGCTCCTGTTGCATATCGCAGTGATGCAAACCTGGAGTAACATGGCAAAGAAGCAGGAGCTGCAATTCTATGTCCATGGGGAAAAAGAGTAAAAGAAGGTGGAGATCCCATCTCTGGAAAGGGATAGCACTCAGAGATCTTCCAGGGAGCCCTGGAAATGACTGTGTTTTGCCATGGCTAGGCTTGCCTTCATCCATCTCTTTCCTCCTGCATTCCTTAGGACCTGACTCCTTTGCCCTGCTGTGCTCTGAAAGGCACTCAAATAAAAGGTAAATGTCCCCAGGTTGGTCTTGCTAAGCTCTCTGTTCACTTGATAAACGGCTCTGCCCCTATCCTTCCTCCGAGGTGACTTGAGACATCGCTGCCCGGCAAGGTCCCAGGGCGCTGCGTGCCAGCCCGCAGCCAGAAATGTGTGAATCACCCGCTGGGGCCAAGCACACCGGGTGTTCCACGGCGCTGGGACAAGAGCCAGGCAAGTCCCTGGGCTGCAGCAGAGGCAGCCAGGGGGAGAGCTGAAACTCCCAGGAAATTCAGGATAATTCAGAAAGACCACAGAAAGGCGGAATCCGAGCCAGAATTATGGCACAAAGACTTTGAAGGGGAGTTTGATAGAGATGTCGCTCTGTCTTCAACAGTGTCCACCTGGCATGAAAAGCAGCTCGGAGGCAGAGGACAGGAGCTTGAGCACCGACCCGGTGCTGCTGCATGGGACGGCCAGTGCCCAAACCCATATGTCACTGAGCATGGCCCCTGGGGCTGAGGGGATATTTAATTGCCCCCGATCTTAGGGGAAACCTGACTGCAGAGCATGCCAAGGAAGGGGGTAAACTAGAGACCCGGGTCTTATTCCTGGATCCTCAGCTACCTTGGGCAAACTGCTCGCGCCTTCTTAGAAGCAAAGTACCATTAATGTTACTGTCCCACTTTGCAGTGATGTTTTGAAGACAAATTTGTGTTTCCCTGGGGAAAGGGACGAGAGGAAAACCTGTTCACCAACCAAAACAGGGTTTAGCCACCCAGTTTGTAAATGGTGTGCTAAGGAGCCTGAAACCGCTGTCTCCTGGGAAGAAGCTTGCACTTTTTTTTCCTCCTTTTTTTCCCCATGGAGGAAAAACTATCAAGATAAATTCATGGATATAAAATCAAAAGATCTGTGGTAACCTCTTTGACTATTAAAGTAAAATAATGATAATAATGAGCACTGCAGTTTCACTCATCTCAGAAGATAAAAAAAAAAAAAAAAGAAAAGTCAGGCCAATTTCTTTTTGCTTGCCAGCAGATAAGAGCCTGACCCAGATTGGCAGAGCTCAGCTTCCTCTGCAGCTTTGATTTTCTTGGGGGAGGCTTAGTTCTGGCTGTCAGACCCCGAACCCCGAGGTTGCAAACCACAAGCAGAGCTGCCAGTTGCTTGCACGTCCCGGTGGGCGGCTGGGGTGGGAGGGGTGGAAGGCTTTCCGTCCGGTTTTCGATGGGGAGCACCAGGCTTTGCCCTCCTGCTTTCGATGCAGCTGAATTTTTCTGCTAATCTGCCCATCAGGCTCACAACGAGAGCTGCTGGTTTCCGAACACACAATCTGGCAATTTATTCAGGTGACTAAATAAAAGGGAAGGGGAAAAAAAAATAAAATACCCTGCTCCAAGTTGTGAGTGCTGAGCCCTTGGGAATCGCAGCCCGAGGTATAGAGAAATAGCAAATAAATGCTGTGGAGAGGACATTGTTTGTACTGTCCCTCCTGCAGACATAATGCCTTTGCATTCATTATATTTAGAAGTAATTTCTGCCAAGCCTTAGGTTTAGTATTATAAAAAGTTCCTTTTGTCACTTTTTCCCCTTTTTTTTTTGCACCACTGTGAAATGGCAAGTTAGATGGAATAGGCTAAAATAATGCGATCTGATTGAATAATGAATAAAGATTAATGAATTTTTGCTAACCTAAATGATTACATGGTAATTGCTTTAATAATATAAAATTATTTTCTGCTGCAAACTATGATTAATGATACCAACTGAGCATCTGAATCGTGTGCCTTGTTTTTTGTGAGTTCAGTGATTAAATAACTAATATAATAGTTTACTCTTAATTTTTCTATAGGCAGCGATCATCGGCTAATTGATTTGGACACAAGGGTTGAGCGAACCTACAGTTTTATGTATCAAAACTCTTAGTCACTTCCTGACTCCTCAGCAACAAAATTAAAAGGAGCAATAGCTTCTTTTCCACGTCGTGAACTTGTTCATTAGTTATATTTTAAGGGTAGTGGTTTGTTGGTGCGATGTTTAATGGTCCTCAGAGAGACCAGGGCCACGTGCTGGGAGCAGAGCGGGGATCTGGTATTAGGGCGCGATGGAGAAAGACTGAGCAGCATCCTGTCTCAAAGCCTGGGGGCCAAGGAAGGAAAGAAGAAAAAAGAGATTTTTATTCCCACATTTTGGGGGGAAACAGTCCCATTTTGTAGATGTTTCATGCTCACAAGACCTTCCGGGGCAAGGGGAGCTCACCGCCCTGCACCCTGATTTGCACCCAACTTTTGGCAATCATTTCGACAGCTCTGAACTATTTGTCTCTTTGGTGACAGAGATGAATAAGCCGTGGCCTCCCCCCCCTTTGCATGGTGTTAATGAAGCGTTTAATCGTTTGGTGTTTCTTTTGCTTTGGCTTCTTTTTATTTTAGTTTGCAGGAATCAGAGAAACACTCGAGCGTGGAAAAAGGCAGCTATTGAACGTCTGTATCTGTTATTTGCCCCCATGATGGGGAATTAATTGCCTTTTGATTAATGAGCCCTTCAGAGCTGTGCCTGAGCTGGGACTGAGGGAAAGGAGGAGAGAGAAGGGGGGGAGAAAATCAGCTGCTCTGCTTTAACCTTGTTGTTTTCTGGGATGCCAAGAAGGGGTTAAAGAGCCAAAAGCCAGCGGTGCCATGGGGTGGTGGCCATGGTGGGACGGGAGAGGGGGAAATCGTAGTCTTGGCATGTGTCAGAGGAGAGAGAGAGAGAGAGAGAGAGAGAGAGAAATTCAAGCAGCAGTTTAATTTTATGAGTGCTTTCACGCCCCTTGAATGGAGAAGGGGAAAATGATTTAATTAAAAATATATTTACTTTTAATGCAACCATCAATATTTCCATCCATGCTGATTGTTAAGAGGGTTTGTGTGTTTGCATGTTTAAACACTTCCAGGCTCTGTTTCTCACTTACTCCTTCTCCATCAGCAGCCGCTCATGCACACTCACGCAGATGCTCGTGCACGCTCACCCATGCCCCCGTGCACCCTCATCCAGCCCCCCATACCTTCCCAGGTTTGGGGCTTGGGCAGTTTTTGGCGATTCCCCAAAAGGGAAGTATTAGCAGTCTCCCACCCTCCAGACCTAGCTCCGACAGCAACTGGGTTTCAGGGTCCCCGTGTCCTTTCCCCCGTGAGCGGTGCATTTTGCTGTGCACGACCTTGCCAGGTTCCTTTTGGAGGTACCGGCCAACCCTGGGGTCCCCACCGCACCCCAAACTCCAGCCCCACCGTGCTCATGGGTGGGTTGGGGTGTCTGCAGCAGAAGAGGGGTGCGGGGCCAGCTGGGTCCTCTGCCCTGCCAAGTGAAGGTGCTTTATGTGCAGAGGCCAGGCGAGCAGGTAGGCACGAGCAGTCCCTAAACACAGGAGCTGAGAGCTGCCCCTGCTGCTATTTCCTAGATAATTTAGTCAATTGGAAATGGCAGGATTCAGGGATTTTGGCAAGAACATGCGAAGAGTTGTACAGTAAAGCTCCAGCAGTCCTTCTGATTTGTATTCCTTCCCAGCGTCAAAATGCTTCCCAGTTACCCATTTGCCTTTCTTGTTCCTACACTACACGGATGGATTTAAAGGATTTCTCCACAATAAATCTCCTTGCCGGGTGCTGCTGAATGGCGGCACAGTTTGATGCGGCTCTGCTGTCTGGGTCCTCCCCGCCTTGCTTTGCAGCTGACCGCACGAGGACAGTGGCTTTGTGTGAAATAGGGCTGGAGAAAGGTGCGTTTTGGAAACAAAAAGTTTGGCTTTTGCGTGAAACAAAAAGCCTTTGTCAGTTTGACCTTGAATCTCAGCCACCACGCCACCAGAAATGGCAATGCCTGCCCGGTTATCATCTTTCTTTCTCTCTCCAAAGAAGCTCTTGTCTCCCAAGACTGGCAGCAACATTCCTTATTTCTAAGGCTTGGACTGTATTGGTTTGGTTGGTCTTATTTTGTTGTTTATTTGTTGTTTTTTTTAATATTTGCAAGGCCACCAGGAACAAGCCCTACTTTCCACAAGGCTGAGCAGGTTGGTCTGACAACTTTCAGCCCCATCTTTCCTTTTTCATGGACACGCAGCCTGGGCTGAGGCTCAGGATGAAGCTTGCCAGGGGTAAGATCATTTTAGGTCCAAGCTATGGCACAGGATCCCGCAGGAGCCATGCAGGCGATGCCAGAAGGCTCCGAGCTCCGGTCCCCGACGGTGCCGCAGAGCTGAAGGCAAAGCAGCAGCTCTGCCTCTCTTTATTGATGCAGCTCACGGCTTCATTTCCGCTCTCATATTTCAAGTGGAAAATTTGGTGAAAACAAAAAATTAGCAGGACATTCTTAGTAGAGTAGCAACAAGCAGCACAATCTATTAGCAACAGCCTTTTTTGTGCATGCACAGTTATTGCTCGGCGTATGTTTACAGCAGAGTTGCTAAAGGATAGAGCTGTCGCTGAGATCTGAGAGACTGTGAATCTTCCTTCTCCTGGCAGGTTTTTGGTCGCAGCCCGTCAGAGTGGCCCCATCACTCCATGTCTCCCCGAAGGAGAAGGCTGCTCTGGAGCCTGTATCCTCCAGTCAGACGCAAATGCAATTTGCTGATTTTTCTGAAAATGGTGTTGAAACGATATTAATCCCTGGCTCCACATGAAAGATCAAAAGTGCCAGGGAGGCAGTGTCGGGCGTGGAATGGAAATCATGCTCTGCAGAAAGAAGAAAGAAAATTGGAAACTTCCTGGCGGAAATACCCATGTATCTAAACCAAACCCAGTCGCAGCCAAAGTTGCCTTTGCTGGACCCAAACCATTGAGCAGAAACGAGGACAGAAAGCTCCAGAGCGCTTCTGTATTTCACTGCCCTGCCCAGAGAAGGCTTTTTCTGAGCCATTTCTAAGACGATGCTGCAGTCAACCCTTTGCCTTTTATTGCCACAGTCTGTTCCACTTCTCATCAAATACAGCCCTGGATCTTGTTCCGCCGAGCTGCTGCCCAGCCCGTTGTAGCCCATCTGGTGTTTGTGTGAGCGACTCACCGTCGAGCTGCGCGCTGGTCCTCTCTGAATTCCGTCAGCTTTATAGGATATCTCAGGCCCTTTCTCCAGTTTCCCATCACTGGGTCTCAGGTCTGGTCTGAATTTGGTTTCACATCCTCCAAAGTGCCAGTAGCCTTTCCTGGGGTGAACCCTCTGCAGATCTAATAAACAACTCCCCTCTTCCATCATCCGGGAGGTTAATTGAAATATCGAATTGTACGAGATCAAGAGAGACCCCTGTTAGATGCATCCCTCCTTTCTGACAGGGAACCATTGATAATCCCTCTCTAGGTACAGCCAAATTGCAATATAGAGCCATTTCCCAGCGTGCTGATGAGAATGTCATGGGAGACAGCTTGAAAAGCCTTCCTGAAGTAAAGACAGATGACATCTCCTGCATCTTTCCCCAGCACCAGCCCTGCCACCCTGTCATTGGAGGAAATTAGATTGGTTTGACCCAATTTGGTCTTTACAAATTCATGTTGGCTTTTATTCATTTTCCTGTGTTCTTCCAGGTGCTCGCGTAGGCTTTGTTTGCTCTCAGTATGTTTCTGAAAATCAGAGGTACACTCATTCATCTCCCTCCCCTTTTGAAAAGGCAGGTGTTGCATCTGCCCTTTTCTACATTTTTGCATCGTCATCTTCTCAAATATCGCCGTGTTGGCTCCAAAATTGTGTTCCACGGTTCTTGGTGTGCCCAGGGATGGAGCTGGCACAGTGCAGCCGATTTGAAAATGCCTGCCTTAGCTAAGTACGCTTGAAACTCTTCTGTCCCTTCCTAGCCTGATATCTTACTCCTCAGTGTTAATTGTGCCAGACACCAACTCACAGTTGATCTGTTTAGTAAAGACTAAACTGAAAGAGGCTTTAGCCTTCTCAGCATTGTCTGTCGATAGCTTTCCCTCTTCAGCCACTCCTGACATTTTCAAATGGGATTTTTTTTTTTTGAAATTCAAAGTGACTTTTTCTGCTGTTTTAAAATGTAAATCAATTTCTTCTGAAAAAATAGGAGTATTTTAATAACAAGGCTGCAAAGGTTGAAAAATAATGCTTTGAAATAGCTGAAGCAAAATGTTTCTTGCTACTTGAGATCAATTCTCTTCGGAATAACTATTAATGGTTGGGCCATAAATTGGTTTTTTTGTCCCCATTTAAGAAAAGGAAAAGATTCAACCCCTCAGATTCTCATAATTTTGTTTCTCAGTAATCAGAAACACCGTACTCGCCCTGCCATGTGTTGGCTCAACCAGAGCATTGAATACCGCTGCAGCTATTTCCCTGTAAGATTCCTCTGGGCCAGAAAACTCTGGATTCTCACGCAACTCCATCTGTATCGATAGCAATCGGTGCCGCCAGCCTGAATCTGCAACAGGGAAAATTGGACGGGTATTGAGCAGAAATGTGTCTTGTCCCACGCACAGCATCTGAAAGCTAGTTTTAAATGCAAATAGGATGGGGAAGACTATGGAAATTCAATAGCAAATGTTCTTTAAGTTTCTTTCCGTACAGCACGGATCATTAGGTAGAGCTCTAGCTGCCCAGAGACCTCTGGCATGAAACAGAAATATGAAATCAGATCTTTCTGCTTCGCTCAAGTCAAAGTCAGAGCCATCACGTGCGATGCAGCATGAACTGACTCACCTGTTTCAGCTCCATCTTAACAAAAGGTGATATTTCTTATTCCCTGATCCCATCAGAAGATCATTCCAGGAGCCCGCCGCTCTGGTTAAAACCTTCTCCTGACTTCCAGTGTGAATTGATTTGTGGCCTAGCTCCGCTTATGCAAACATTGTCCTTTAACTTAAGTAGCTCTTCTTTCCTTGTGTCTGGGTGATGGATTGAGCGAGAGCGTGTTTGCCATTTCAGCTGTCTCCCACAACAGCTGCTGCTTCAAGTGAGAGAAGGATGGCGGTTATCTGTATAAACAGCTTTCTCTGAAAAGTCATTGTTTCCAAAAAGCAGCGATCAACTTTCTAAAATCAACACTTAAGCACTTTTAGTGGATTGGAGATTTTCATTGGACAGCTGAGTCAGGGGGTTCAGTGCAAAGAAAATGATAACTTTTCTTCCCGAAGTCAAAGTTTCCATTTTTTTTCCCTTGAGTTTTGGCTGAAAACCATCTGAAGTAGAAAAAAAAAGAATTGTTTCATCGGAGAAATCTCCAGGCTCTGCAGTCAAACTGGGATATAAAACTGACTCAGGCCCTGGGGTCAATTCCTGCATCTACCACTGGTCGTCAATGGATGACTTTGAGCAAGTCCCTTGTCCCCTGCCTACATTTCCCCATCTGTAAAGCAGGAAAAGGGAATTCACCTAGTTTGGGAGAAAGGAGCTAAAAGAGACTGCGGGGTTGTTTGAACAGCCATGAGAAAGCCAAAGAGGTGGGAACGACATCATGAGAAATCCTGTGCAGAGGAGAGGGACAAAGATGGGGTAGAAAAGCTCCAGTGCTGTTCAGAGCAGGGAATGGGAAGGTGCAGGGACCACTGAACGGGGAACCTGGATGTCCTATCCCATAACTGCCACCATTTTGCTGGAATGATTGTTGTTGGGGCAGGTGAACGTGGAGCATTGCACTGGCAAACGCAGCCGCCAAGGCTGACGTTGGTGACTCTCGGGCTGCTGCTGTTCCCCCCACAGCTCTGCTTTACGCACGGAAAGGGCACAGCACCATTGCAGAGGTGACTGATACTCCGCTGCTGCATCGTGCCGATGTGCCGGAGTGGGGGAAGAGCAGGGGAAGGACGTGCTTTGCCTCAACCACTGCGGCGTAGCCGTTTCCCGAGAGCATCGAGAGAGCAAAGTCTGTTGTGGAGGGTACTTAAATCACTAATTAAAGCTGTTACCCTCTGGATGACACTAGTACAGCCTCTTCTGAGCCTGCTTGGAGGCTAGCGGGGTGGATCATCATCTTGTTTTTCTGTCTCACGCCTTTCCCTTCGCTTTTTTTCCGTCGTCCATGCTGCCTGGGATTCGCTCCTTTATCCTTACACACGTCTCACCTAACTCCCATGGTTTAAAATTAATATAATATTGATTGCAAGGGTTTGCAGGGATTGCAGGTCATTTGCATTCTCCCGTCCCTCTTCATTTCTTCACCCAAGCCCGTCTGGGCGAAGTTTGGCGGCTGGAGCGAAGGAGGTCTGGTTGCTATAGCTACCAGCACTGCCTTCCTCCCGGCGAGGAGGAGGAGACCGCAGGACTTCAGAGCAAAGCCATTTTGCACAAACTTCTGCCTTTGAAAGTCAGCCAGGGGCCCTGCAGCATCTGTGGGTCACCCTCTCCTTGTCCCTCCCCTCCGGCAGCAGCGCAATGCCGGGGAGGAGGAGCCACCACCTGCTCCCTGTGGGCAAGGAGGACCTGGCTGCAAAGCTGGGGATGGGCAGCATCTCCAAAAAAACCCTACCTGTCCCATCTTGGACTGGGCACCTAATTTGAAGGCCACTTCTGTCGCCTTGTAGGACATATTTACCATGCTGGAGAAGGACATGGGGGATAGTTCACAGGTACCTAGAGCTCTCCAGGACCCTGTACCTTCCTGGGGCTGGCAGACACGACCTGGTTCTCTGGGGTGACCAGGGATGCTAGTGGGGTTGTGCAGCGTCTCAGATGGCATGAAACACCCAAGTGTGGGGGACTGATCCCTCTTTTTGGCTTTTCCTGCTGCATCCCCCAAATTGATACAAAGGACTGAGCACTGCATTAACCCCTCTGCACCCCAAAACCTGGCGTTTGATTTCCCTTGACACTATGGAGGGTACAGGGCACGTGAGGAGGAAAAGACCAAGTAGGTCTTGTATAACATGGATTCCCTTTGTTTCCAGGTTACTCTGGATTGTCTGTAATTATGTCTAGGGATGCACGCCATGATAATTGTTGATTATTTGCAGCTCCTCTGGGACTGCTTCCTTGTGAAAGAAAGGCAAAGAGCCTGCACGTAGCATAGACGAGAAATTCAGATCAGCAGCATATTTCTGGAACAGGCTCAAGAACTGAATAAATACGTGAATAAATTAAATAAATAAAAGGTGTGGGGAAACGAGCGAGATGGCCTTGCCATGTCAAGATAACTGTACCTTGTACCCCTGCTCTGCAAACTCTGTTGAGCAGATTTATTAGTTTTAATTAACAGGAGGGGGAAAAAAAAGGAGCTGGGAATACATCCAAATTCCAACTCACAAAATCACTGCTCCTTCCTCAAGATTGAGAGAGAAAGAGGGCGAATGACCAGAATAATAATCAGAAAAGAGATCTGGGTGCCAAGAAAGCCGTTTCTCCACCCGCCCTTTGCACTGGCTCCTAGAATGAGGAGGAACTTGTTCAAAGCTGAATGGGAAGTCCTGGTAGGGTCAGAGTTTAGGGCTGAAGCCTGTATAAAGTTTGGAGTGGGGCAGATGAAAGCTCCTGTCAAAACTTCTCCTTCAGTAGAAAACGAGCTGGATTTAAGCTTGTGTCTGTGTGTAAAGTACTGTTTTTCACAGAAAATGTGATTTTTTTCATTGTAAGTCCTCATCCCCAAGAATGAGTGGTTTGGGGTCAGCCAGTTGCTGACGTACTCTCAGTGGGCAGGGTAGTGTCCCTGGGCGGTGACGCTGTGCACATGCACCCCTCCTCTGGACCAGGCTCCTTCAACAAGTGCCAGCACCCAGGGCATGATGAGGGGAGACTGTAGTGATGTAGTGATGTCCTGTGGCATTTCAGAACACCAATATTCCCTTTTTTCATCCTTGGGGCAAACCTGAGACCTTGGGGAGGGGCGGGGGGCAGGGGGGGAGAGGCATTTGGAGACTGTTTTGGAGGCACAGCCTGGCTGAGGGCTCCATCTTCCTGCATGCAGCCGGCTCTCCAAGGACCGACTGATGAGATGGCAAGTGCCCATGGGAAAGATCTGGGTGTAAAACATCCTGCTGTCTCGCAGAGATTAGCATTGCTGGCAGCTCCTCTGCCTCTTGGCACGGCATCCCCATGACACCATGGCCAGCCCCTATCACAGGGACGTGTCCCCATACTGCCCTGGGCACTGTGGGATGTGACTTTCGCGCCCAAACAATATCAACCCTGCTACCCATGGTGTGCGTTCATGGATGCTGGTAGAAAGGTATTTAACTGGGATGTTGCTAGTCCTAGTAGCAAACGAGAGTTAAAAAAATAAGAATTCAACTTCCAGCCCAGAAAACACTGAGAGTTCAAACCATCTGAAAGAAAAGGGTGCTTCCTTTTTATTTATTAGGGGGTTTTTTTCCTGTTGCATCAAATCGACATTTCCTGCCAAGGACTTGATGAGTACGAAATACATTTTCAAAGTGGTCTGTGAGGGTGCCCAGTCTGTAAGCATCTCTCTCCCTCCCGCACAGTGCAGCACAGGGCAGAGCCCCCTAAGCAACTGCTCGCTCCAGGACTAGCAAGAGTGCAGCCTTGTTAGCCCAACATGTCTATCAGCTCGTTAGCTTTGATGAGTAACCAAGAGTTAAGCTGCCCCTGGGCTTCTCCTGCAGATACTATTGTTTCATGGCATGGTAGGTCCTGATTTGGGGAACTTCCTTCTTGCCTGGTGTAGAAATTACCTTTACAGCCTCTCCACCATCAGCTTGTCCCTCCAACAGGGCTGAACTTCTTCATGTGGCCCCGTGAAAGTCATGAGATCTGCAGGGAGCTGGAAGACAGCCACAAAGCATAGACTGGGAAGGAAAATTGACTTTGGGTTTTCTCCCATGTTGAAGTTGTTCCCTTTCAAGTTTTCTTTCAGCCTATTAGGAACCATTTCAGAAGAAGAGCTGGAAAGAATGGACTTGGATCTGGCTGCCAACACTTCCAGGGTTCAGAGGTACTTGGACCATAGATTGTACCTCGGTCCCATCTCTGCCCTTTACAGATGTTCATTAAAGGAGTTTCACAAGAAAACACAGCATCGCTCTCCAGGAAACAGCAGCTAGAACATTTTATCTTTGACTTTCACAACTTCAACAAGTCCCTCGGGGAAGAGCACAAGCAAGTTTTATTAAAAATAAAAAACCCTCGTGGAGAGGACTAACGCTTTGTCTTCCGGATTTAACAGGAGCTGCCGGAGATAGCAAAGACACTTCCGAAAGGCTCTCGGGGCAGATCGGAACATAAATAAACGGTCCTAATAAAGGCTGGAGCGACCCAGCACAGTGATGCACACACAGAGGCCCTAAGGCTACAGCCAGGTTTGATCCGTCTTGTGGCCAAAACATTGGGAACAGCAAGAGTTCCCAGGGAAAACACAGTGTGATGTAGCACCACCATGAAAACTGGCCCCACAGTCCCACAGGAAAAAATCCAGTGGAAAACCTGGCAGAGAGCTGTGTTCTGGCTCTGGGATGAAGATCGATCACTTGTTTTATCCTCATTTCATTGAGTTTTCGAGGCTGGCCTGGCAAGCCACTGTGGGAAACACTGTCCCAAGAGTGACTCCATGGACATGGCAGGCCTCAGAGCACTTTAGATGAGGCAGGAGAAAAGGGTTGCTCCTGCTCAAAGTACATCTGAGTACATTGGTTGACTTGCAGGCCAGAAAGGTGCAAACTCCAACTGATGGTTGCCCGCCAGCTGGGAAATTTTAAGGATTTTCATCCACCTGAGATTCTTTTGTGTCTAATAAGAGCCAAAGCCCTGCTATCTACCACCTTTTCTTCAGTTAGAAAACCAAATATAATTGAATCTGGACTGGGAGTTTTGAGAAGTTTGTCACAACCCAATTATCTCCACGATCTCATCCCATCTGTGCTTGAAATCTGCCCAGGTATGCCAAAGTTTGGTGGTGAAAAGATGACAAATAGACACAGAGAAGGTGTGATTTTACAGCCTCATTTCCCCAGGGAAACAGTCCAACAAAGGCTATTGGAAGAGGTCAGATCTTGGGTCTGATGGCATATGTTCAGATTACTTCATCAGAGGCCTATTTGAAACATTTCCATGGATGCTGCTGGCAGAAAATTGGTCTTTTTTTAAAAAAACTAAACTATGTTGGTTTTTTCCCACTTGAGAAATGTTGACACTGTGTCAAAAAAAAACCCAACCAAAAATACAGGCCAACAACAAATGTTGAGTAAATAAGAGACACTTTCACTTTGGAACCAAAAATCAAAATAGATCTGTTGAAAACAGAAATATTTTCGTACTAACAGCGCCGCTTGCAACTTATGCTCACATCAATTGCTAATTACACAGCAAAATGCTTGTCAGGTAGCTTTGGACCAAACCTCAAACAAGCAGCTAAACCATGTCGCTGGCTTTGGGCTCCCTCCGTGTGTGGCACCTAGGTTTCATTGCTGCACAAAATGATTGCTGCGCTGTGTTCCGGAATACGGCTGACTTTCTGGACACTAAATTTACCCTTCGTTTCAGAGCAGTGATTTATTGACCATGTTAGAGGACGGTCTTCAGATTCAAGGAGGCGCCAGCACGAAGCCTGATGTTCATGTTGCTCCTTTCCATTGTCCAGCTCTGAAAGTCGCGGTGGCACCACGGCTGCTCGGTGACCGGAGGTGCATGCGCTTATGTGTGTTCCCGTATCTGTCGCAACACATACTGGTTCCAGGTTTGGGGTCAGCCTGAGCTGGCAAGCTCAGTGCCATGAGGCTCTTCCCCTCCGTTTTCTCCTCATCAGTGCATTTTGGCAAATGGGTTTCTGGGGGGAGCAGGCGAAGGACGGAAATCCATGCTCCACTGAGAGCACTGGGACAGTGGGGTCTCACCACCTCCAAAGCCTCCTGCACCCAGTGCACTGAGTCGGGCGGGAGAGAGCTGAACTGTTTACACGTAAACATCTTGGCACGAAGCCACCTCCACAAGGGAAAGGGGAAGGAAAAAAAAAACCAAACAGAAAGAACATGAAAAATTAATAGGGTTTTAGACTATTACATTTTCCAGGACTTGCTGGATTGTGGCTTTCAATCCTCAATCAATCCCATTTCAATTGGACTGATTCATTTTCCAAAATACCTCTTTGGCTGGCTTGGACGTGCGCTCCACTCCTGTCCCCGGGGAGCAAAGCCAAGCCGGGGCTGGCAGTGGGGTGCTCGTGTGGTGAGCGGACGATGCCTGAGTTTTGCTCCAGGACAGGGATACCTCCAGAGATCCATTAACGCTGCTGCGGCCGGCTCTGCCCGGTGCGTGCTCAGCTCCCGCTTGCTCTGCTTGTGCGTGCCGGTGGCTGCTGCTCCCAGCCCTTCCCTCCAGCCGCCTCCTTTCACCTTGGCCAGCTTGCCCTGGCCTCCGCGGATGGCCGGAGGTTAAGGGGAGCACTTTATTGTGCCTAACGAGGCGCTTTGCCCATCCAGTTAGAGAGCAGCCAGCTCAGCCGTGGATTGTCTTTCGCTTTTTATTGCCCAGCGGGAGGAGCACGGGGAAGGTCTTTATGTGGTTTTAGAGAAAGACAAAATGCCTTAATAGCAGCCGGCGCTGCCTCTCTGGGACCCAGGGGACCCTGCAGCAGCCCGTAATAATCATCGTAAATAAAAGGGGACGTATCTAGTGTGCAGCATGGGCCGTTAAAACAAGCCCTAGGGTGGAAGGGATGTCTTAAAAACAAGCTTTAGAGGATGTTTCTCTCCGTTTCTCTCCTCATTGCCCCTGTAATTCTCCTTCCCTGCATGGTGGAGCAGTGGAAGGCTGGCACGGCTCTCCTTTCTCCCAGCCTCGATTAGCTTGACAAGCGCATATATATATATCTTTATCTTTACTTTTCCGCTCATGTGGCCTGAGGGAGGGGACTCCCACATACTTAGGCTCATGCTTGGCTTTCTGGCCTAGTAAAACTGAGTAAAGGGTGTGTTTAGGCTTCTCAGCCCTCCTCCGCTGAAGACAACCCAACGTTGTCTCCACAGCCAACTTTACCACAAGTCTTTCTGTAGCATCGTTGTCCCAAGTGCACTTCTCTGGGCATCACAGGGCGCTTTCTAGCCCTGTGGTGCAGGGCAAAAGGTAGAAATCACCAACCTTCACAAGAAAGAACAGGAGAGGTGAATGGGGAGAGATGCAGATTTTACCGACGGGGAGGATGCGCGTCCTTCGGCAGCGATGACTTTTGAGGGAGCCGCATCGCTCCCAGGCTCCCAGCACTGAGCAAGCAGGTAGCGTTTAAGTTGAAAACAAGTTTTTGCAGAACAGTTTTTAGTACCCCTGGGAGCAATGCTGGACACAGAACGGTGTGGCATCAAAGCAGAGCTCCTCGGGCAAGCAGCTCCTACCCGAACCCAGGGGGAGCAAGCGACTGTGGCCTCAGAAAACCAGAATAAACTTCCAGGACAGAGGAGGGCTGAGCCAGGCTTTCAGGAGCATACGGGGAGTCTGGGATGAGTCTGGTGTGTGCTGAAACAGCCTTCTTTAATGGCTCAGAGCATGTTAGGGACATGGCAGGTCTCAGGAGGGAAAGGGCCTAAAAAGACTTTTCAGCACAGAGGATGCATGAAATCCTTTTCCTTTTTTATAATACGTGCTCGTCTCTCTCAGGGTGCTTTTCGTGGCTTTGCAAGCAACAGATTGGCAGCTAAAACTGTTTTTCTCTCCTTCCTTTAGTTTCTTTTCCCCTCTGCAAATGTTTGGCAGAAAGGAAAACCTGCAATAAAAAAAAAAAAAAAAAAAGTTGATTAAAAGCCCTGAGCCCTAGCTGCGAAAATGTTTTGAAGCAACTGTAACTACCTTTATTTTCTACATAATTCTTTCGTTCCGTTGCCTTCATACCCTTCACAGTTTCCGCACGCGGCTGTCTATAACTCTGCTGTTGAGCTATCAGCGGTCGGAGGAGTGTTGTCGCACGTGCAGGGAACCGCTGCACCGCACTCTCCTTCAACCCCCCCAGGCTCTTAATGGCTGCAGGAGCTTTCCCAGAAACGGCTGGGAAAGAGCTCACGGGGTTTTTGCCATGCGGGGAAGCGATTCTGGGAAACTCCCCCATCCGCCGACCTTCCTGCCGGCTGAGGTCGAGGTGTCCCTTCCTCTGTTGGCGGGGCTGATGTGAAGCCGGTGAGGGCAGCTTTGGGGAGGGCTGACCACATCCCCTGTCGCTGCAGCACGGTTCTCCATCCCACACCCTGCTGCCTGGGCACCCCGTGCCAAATTTAGCTTTACAGCACGTGTGCTCCACCGCAGGCTGCCCCTCCTGTTACCCCCTGTGTGTTAAGCTTTCTTTTCTCCCCTGCATCTAGCAGGGCATCACCTTGCCCAGAACTTAATAGAATTGCTTGTGTTGTCCTCTTGAGGGTTGGTTTGTGCTCCCAGAATGCCTACGGGGGCTGCAGCGTGGAAAAAGGGAGCTCAGCCCTGGATCCCACCGCTCAGCCAGCACACAGTAACTCCCGTCTGAGTCCTCACGGTGTGAGGGTGAACCGTGAGCAAACCCGAGGTGCTCGGCTCTCGCATGAAGGGCTGACATGGGTAACTACAGTATTTCGATGCGCAGGCGAGAGGCCTCATGCATTTGTCCCCCCCCAACATCTCCTCTGCAGCTCAGACTGTGTGTGGGGACAAACACATCTCCTCCGGGATACGGCTGCTTCCCAGCCACGCTGTACAACAAGAGTTCATCAAGCAATTAACATCCTTTACAATAAAAGCACTTTACTTCCTCCTGCCGCCTCTCCTATTAAGTCCTTCCCTCCCCCTGCAAGGAACATTTTGACTTTGGAAACGTGGCCTCTTCAGGAGAGCTTTAATGAGGGCTGGAGGCTGCAGCAGAGCTGAGCTCTTCCCAAACATCTGCCCAGCTAGCTGGAGGCAAAGCCGGAACGTCCTGCTCTTGGGGAGGTTGTATCCTGACCGTATCCAGTAAATATACCCCCAAATTGCCCACCAGGAATTGCATTTAATATCTGCGCTGGTCTCTGATCCCGTGCGGAGGGTTTGTGAGGAAAGGCAGGACCAGGCAGGAGAGGGCTGTCAGCCTTCCCAGAATAAATCAGGGACTTTTCCACTGCACCTGAACAGCTGCCCCCAGCCCTGGAAAGGGAAAGAGAGCGGGAACCAGGTCTCAACTCCCTCCTCAAGCAGGATGGGATGGCCCATGTTTACCTGCGGCAACAAATGGAAGGACAGAAGGGTGGAAAGGAAGGGAGAAGGGAAGGAAAAGGGAAGGAAGCATTTAAATGGGATGTGGATTCAGGAGGGGGTGCTGTGGGCACCTCCGGACCTGCAGGAGCTGATGGGAAGGAGCTGATGGTGGTGGTGGGGCAGGATTTCTTCCCTGCTTGCTTTTATTAGCTCCCCAGGGTTTAGGGTCCCCATGCTTCCCTCCTCCTCTTCCTCTTCCTTTTCCTTCACATGATTAATATCTGCTTTGCCTCTCTCTTAGAAAGAACATAACTATAAATGCAATTGTACACTTTATGGGCTGTGTAGATCAGCTGCATCAGCTGAATCAATAAGGCACTTAGGGCATCAATGGCCCTTTTCCCTCTTCTAGTCCCCTTCTGTCACACATCAGTGGAATGAGTTCTATGTTCTCAGCTGCCATCAGCTTGATCCTCTCTGCTACCAAATTCAGGTCCCCACACCTTGCGGGTGCCTGCAGGGGAAGCTGACAGCCCAAAAACATGGGGACCAGACTTGAGCATGAGATGGGTGATCATCTACCACTGCCCTCCCCAGCCCTGCTGAACTGCTGAACCCTGGCTTAGCCTGGAGGCAACCCCCATCAAAAAGTCCTCCTGGCTGGCACAGTGGTCCAGCCCAACACAAGCTGAGCACCTTCTGCAGCCCCCAGGGCGGGCTTTGCACCCTCCTGCGTGCCCTCACGCCGTGCCCTGGGGCTTGAAGCACATGCCTGTGCTTGATAACCCACCATGTCCAGCTTCAGCCCAGCGCTGGCCTTATATCACACACTTTCAACTGAAAACAATACCCCCAAATAGTAATTTTGTGTTTGCAGCCCAAGGTACCACGGGGAGCCTGGGGGACCTGGGGCCACATGCTGCGCATTTCCTCAGGTCCCTGTGGAGGACCATGCAGAAGGAGCCGTGGTTTACAAGCCGTGGCTCACCAGGAGGAGCAGTGATTTTAAAATCAGTGAACATGGTACAGGAGCAAAGTACAGCGTGGAGCAGGGAGAGGTATGGAAACCACTTAGTTGCCACCCTGTAGCCCAGAGAAGGGCAGACCAGAAATCCCCTGGCCACAGCCCAGAACCCTGTAAAGCCACAGCCAAGTGTGCTGCGCCTGGGCTTTGGCCCCTTTTTCCTTTTAAATTTCCCCTGCGTTTGGCCAAAAACCTACATCCCCAGACAAGGTGCATGAATAAAACACAGCAGCAGCTGCTTCGGCTGCCATTGAACCTTAAAAGCAACACCTGGGGGGGCCAGCACCGGTGACAGCATCCACAGCAGCCTGGTTATATTGTCCTGTCACAAATTATTGCAGTCCCACGTGCCAAGGTACCAGGGTGGTGAGTGCGAGGAAGGGGAGATGACCAGGTTGAATTCTACCTGGTTTTAGTGACACAAAGTGCACAAAAACCTTTCCGAGCCCTTGCTCAGTCTTGCAGAGCCCTGGCTGGTCCCTGTGCTCCTGCCCATGTAATTCGGTGACACGCGACAGCCACCATCTGGGAAACAGGACAGGACTGACCCCAGGACCTCCAGCGCTGAACAGGACAAGCTGCTCCCGGTGAGCCCGGAGACCCGGAGCCGCCATGGGGCGGCTGGGATGGATGTACATGGCACCGGGGCTTGCACACAAGCTGGGTTTTCTGTCTCCTGCAACATCTGGTTGCTTCCAATGTTAAAATAAGCTTAAGAGAAATTTCCAGACTTGGGGCAGAACAAAATCCTCTCCTTGCGACTGCAAACAGACCGGCTATTTGCATTGATTCGCACAGTACGTTGCAATTATAAATGGAAACCCGGTGTTTCAGCTTTAGCTGGGGGAAGGGTTTTTTTCTAAAGCCTGAAATTCAGCCCGTGTCGCTGTAGCCAGCCTTGCCTTCACATCAGTGCTGCCACACTCCCCTGGCTTTGCTTCCTTTGGGGCCAAATTTCTTGGGACACAGCGTGGCATGAGGAAACAGGGAAAGTCCAGGACCAATCTCCTGCTCTACTCCACCTGATGCAGAGCAAACCAGCCGAGAGCAATCCTTTTGGTGGGATTTATGGCTGTTTTGGACCATCAGAGCAGCCAGGGGCCAGTAATGAATCCAGTCCATTAGTGATCTAATCCAGAGCTGGAGCCTCACATCCAAGCTGTGTGCTGCCCGGCACAGCCGTCGGCCACCTGGTAATGCAATGGCTCCGGCATGGCCGAGGCGAGCTGTTCCCCGGCATGTGCCATGAGCCCTGCCCCAGCCCCGGCATCCAAACCTGGCTGGGGGGAGCAGGGCTGCCCCGTGCCCGGCTGCCTCCCGCACCCTCCGTCCTGCCGCTGGCTGTAAGTAATTGGTGTGGCTCATCAGTGACGTGCGGTCCCAGCCGCCGCTCTCGCTGCTTCTGCCCACGTCAAGGAGCATGTTGTTTTTAAGTTATGTATTGTCTGGGGGCATTGTTTTTCTCCTCTGAGAGGTTTCCTGGAAATTCACTTCATATCCTGCAGCTAGAATGAAATCATTTTAATGCAGCTGTAGCTCACCGTGCTCTGCCTTGGTTCGAGAGGCCGGCCCTGGCTGCGCTGGGCTGTATCGCTGGGCTGTGCCATGGGGATGGGAAAAGCATTCCCGGGGATGGGAAATGCAATCTTCTTGCTCCTGGACAGCCGTTCCAAGGCCCGGTCTCCATCCTGCGGGCACTGACAAGGACACAAAGGACCAGGGCTGGGGATGATGCCTACCC
Organism: Burhinus oedicnemus; assembly: GCA_008921705.1. Classification (NCBI taxonomy): domain Eukaryota; kingdom Metazoa; phylum Chordata; class Aves; order Charadriiformes; family Burhinidae; genus Burhinus; species Burhinus oedicnemus. The sequence goes on along the minus strand of VFFE01007584.1, from coordinate 173,813 downwards.
TTGGGCTTGGCCTCCCTCTCCGTCTTGCAGCAGACCCAGCAGCAGCAGCAAGGAGAGCTGGGAAGGGCTCGTCCCTTGGTCGGCTGCAGTAGGTGGAGGTGTCCCCGGCTGGTCTGAGCAGAACCCCCCCACCCACCCCCAGGTTTCCCAGAAACTCATCTTTGTGAGTGCCTTTGCCTGCAGCAAGACTGGGCAGAGCAGATCTTCTCTGCTCTTCTGCACTACAGGTGGTTGAGTTATTTAAAATAAATACAGCCGAGAGGGCTGCTATAGGGGGTGGCACTTTGCTGTATGGCATCACATACTGCCCTAGTAATTCCTTAAAGACAACAGAGGCAAAATAAACACATTTCCCCATGACTCATGCCAGCTTTATAGCCTTGGCTTACCAGGGACCGCTCACTGCCTCCTTAAAAGACACTCAGGCATCCAGCTGCTTAGACCAGGCTCAGGGTTACAACACATCTGTGTGCTGGCTGCAGGCCTGGGGCATGCCAGGTCCCATAGCAGAGTCTCCAGCAGGACCCGGCTGTCCCTGGGGATGCACCGTGCCGAAGCTCCGAGGGGAGCAGAGAGCCCTTGAAACGGTGCCGGAGCTGCAAGGGGTAAAGGCAGAGGCACGGCAAGCTTTGTCGAGAGAGGCAAGGCTTTTGTCAGATCAAATGGTGCGTTATGATGGATTAGAGAGAGAGATAAAAGACCAGTGGGTCACAGCAGAGGAAGCCTGGCCTGGGAACTGGCCACGCAGAAGCAAATGTGGTTATCAGGTGCAAACAGCAACACCCGTGGGGCACCGCGGTGGTCCAAGATGGAGAATAAGCTACACAAGCCATTTCTCTTTCAATTTATAGCACTCAGTCAAATATTTTGATTCAGAGAAGAGTTTTTATGGTTTTCTTTTCCTGTTAATGTGTTTTGAATTTTTTTTTTCTTTATTCCTTCCATAGAAAGTGGGAAATTTTTGTAAAAGGCTCTCTTTGTTAAAATCTCCAATTTTCAATTGAAAAACAACTTTTTTTTTTTCCTGGGGTACATCTGGAGTTTCTAATGAGCACTAAGGAAACTGCACTGATGCTTGTACTCGGAAGAATTCCCTGGGCTGTTGTTCTGCTCCCAGCCACGTGCTGGATGAGCCACATTTTCCTACAGCAACAGGTTAAAGTGGATTTACAGGGAGACACCACGCTTGCTCCCATGTATGGAGGACTCCCTGCATCCCCCAGGAGCCATGGAAATGGTCTACACCACTAAACCCCTGTGGGTCCCAACACCCTGGCACAGCATCTGTGTATTTAAGCCTTCTCTTAATCTCTCAGCCCAAATATCTCCCACTTCAGCAGGGTGCGACCCAGAGGTTTTTCAGCTGCTCTTTGCTGGCTGAAAAAGTCAGTGGGGTCAGCGGAGGCGGGGGGGGGCCATGGGCCAGTGTTGGGGAGCAGAGAGAGCATCCAGCAGAAGCCACTGGAAAGAGCAGAGTCCGGCCACAGCCACCTTGTAAAGCGGGCATGGAGAATGAGGAGGCTCCAAATCCTAGAATAAATCCTATTTTAAAAAAAAAAGAAAATGCTAAAATCGGATTTATTTTAGGATTTGCATCTGGAGATACCTCCCTCTCTCTGCTGGTGGAGAGCCGGTGCTGAATAGAGGTTTTAATGGTAAAGTTCAGCTTTGTGCATCCTCAGAGCTGTGTTTTAGGAAGGGATGCTGGGCTGGCTTGGGAGGAGGGCTGTGCAGGGCACTGACTTGGGAAGGGGATGGAGACGGGGCATTGCAGGGCACCCCAGCAGCAGAAACCTCCCCTCGTGGAGTCGGCTCCGATGAGCTCATTCCCAAAGCAGTTTTTGCTTGGCAGAAGTATTCGGAGGATGACTGCAAATTAAAAACAAACAGAAGAGAGCCAAGAATCATTTATTTAGAGAACATTTTGCAGGTTTTGTTTAGGGTCTGCTTTTAGCCTGGCACTTGTTGATTGTATTTGCACTGGAAATAAGATAAATGTGACACCTGCTCCATTTAATCTTTCTCTCTCTTTTCCTTCCCCCCCTTCCCCCCTCTTTTAAGAATTCACCAAAAGAGATTGAGAAAGAGCAAGAGATGTTAGATCATGTGCTTGATTAATGATTCTCCGAGGGGAAAAGAAATCATTTAACCACAATATAGAGCACTTTTGAATGAAAAGAACTTTAAAGTCCATGTTTGAGCCAGGAGCAAGAACTGGAATAACAAACTAAGGAAAGCTCGAGTCCAACGAGTTTATCACCACTGGCCCAGGGGGCTTTGTATGACTATTAAAACAAGCAATTGAATGAGTAAACAGGCAAACAGGCTTCCAAATACAAAAGCAAACAGGGAGATGATGGAGAGCCACTAATGAAGGGAGGATTCAAAGAGTGAAAGAAGCTGGAGGTTGGATTTAGTATTGGCACGTGGCGAGGTTTGACATGAGGATGCCTTGGCCTCTGTTGCGTTGTGCTCCTTTTAAGCAGGCTCCTAGCTTGGCTCGCTCCCGAATCACGGATACCCCCCTTCCCGGGCCCTGCTGCGCACCTTGGAGCTGCCAGTCCCACTGCGCCCAGGGAAATCCCGCTTCTCTGCCTCCTTCGCAGGGGTGGGGGATGCAGTGCCAAGCAGGAGCCTGTTCTCTGCGGGAGGAAGGAGAATTGTGGATGGGGGCAAAAAGACTCGGCTGGGGGGAAAAGAGGTTGACCCTGAGCAAAGAGTCCAGTGCAGGACCGAGCCCTGCCGGTGCCATGCCTGACTGTCCGGGGACAACTCTAATGGATTTATTATGTTCCTCCCATCACTCCTTCTGTAACAAAAGAGTATTAAAACCACTAATACAAAACTCTAGAGTATTTTTCCCCATCTTTTCACACGGTCTTTTAACATCCAAGGAAACAAACCAGCAATTTGCAGTTTCCTCCAAATAATAATAATGCGTGAAGAATGAGTGAAGAAAATATTGTCACAATCATGTTAATTGTGTCAAGAATGCACTAATGAGCTATTGCCCTGCTCAGTGAATTGTCTGCTCCTTTCTCCCCACCGTCCTCCTCCTCCCGACCCCCCTGATGCCGGGGAATCAAGGACTCGGAGTGTATATGACCGTGGGAAAGTAAAAGCAGAAAGGGAATGGCGTGTGCAGAATAAGCTGTTTGCTTTCCTCTGATTGTTGCTATTAATAAAACATTACATTAAATCAGTGCTGGAAGAATATAATTGGGATCATCCATCAAATTTCTAGAGGAGAAGGGCTCCCGTTCATCAGCCGAATGGAGCGGCCGCTGCTACCCCGGCGGTGAGTGTGGAGAAGGGGTGGCCTCGCATCCCTGTGCTTTGGACCAATCCTCTCCCCATAATCAGCACCATTTTTGTCCATTTTCTGCCTTTCTTTTGTATGGGCAAAGGCAGGAGCTGGGGGCAGAAGAAGGCAGCAGCTGGGGACCCTGTGGCTGGACCGGAGACCGTTGGGATTTGGGATTTGGGATTTGGGTTTGAAAGCAGTCTCCGTCCACGGCTGGTTCTTCCTCACTCCTCCTGGGGACAAAGGCTTCTCCATCGCTTCTGCTGACGAAGCCAGAGGAAACACCCCTCGGATTCACACCAATAAACTCCCTTGCAATAGGGAGCAGAACAGTTGTAATTTCATCCACTTTTCAGGGCAGCTGAAACCATTAAATGAAGGAGTTGACTCATACAACACGAACCAGAGATTTTTCCCAAGCCCAGTAATTTGTGTTGGGCTAATGCACCTCTTCACTAGTATCATATTATATAAAGCGGCAAATAACTCATCCGTGTGCTCCCAGCCGAGCACAGCGATGGGGATGGACTCGGTGCTGCTGGGCTGGCAATGAGGAGATTCTCTTTACCCACAGCCAGCCCCGGCCGCCCCCCTTGGCCCTGCGCTCCAGGGCTTGTGGAGAAAATCCTGTCAAGGGCTGCAGGACTCCCGGGTCTCCCGGAGTCGCACATGCCGGATCAGTCCTCAGTCTGATCTCGATTAGAACCCTGCGCTGGCAGCTTCTGACCTACAGCGTCCAGACTAGATTTCCAGGTGGTCGCTTTGTTTAGTCCCATTTCTGTGAGATTTAATAAACCCTTTAATATTTCCGCCTGCTGAGGGTATTTGGCTCTTTAACTTACAGTCCTTGATGCCTTCGATAAATCAAACAGGTCAAATCAAACAGGTCTGTCACTGCACAGCATTTTCTCCAGGTTCCTTCCTGTAACTCTTTCCTGAATCCTCAGTATCTTTCTCCAGACTGGCTGGATATAATGATGCCCCAGCAGCCTCAGCAAGGCAATTCATTAGAAATGTTCTTTATTAAAAAAGTGAAACACCCACTGATCCTTTCACCATATTCATGTTTTATTTTTCCATTCTAAGAACAGCAAATAAATGATGCCATATACATACATCAGACTTATAACAAGCACTAATGATTCTACAATAAAAGCAGAATGATAACTGGTAAGACAGAGATTAAGAAAAATAAGATAAATGCATGTGGTAAAATATTTTAAAAACATGTCCCTAATTCGAGAGCATCAAGGCATGATCACAGCTAAAAATATGACCATCCATCAAAAACCTGTCACACGCAGAGTTTGGGACTCATTTTAGACAATGAAGAGCTAAAAGAAATGCCGAGTTTCTTACAATATTAATACATAACTAAGCAATCCAAGAGGAGGATATTACATTAATGGCATAAATGGATCATAATAAAAGACCATTCTGACATGTCAATACTCTTACTCAGTTGTATTAGAGAAATCAGAAATGGAAAAGGCCTTTTAATAAGGGCCGGCATCTGCATCCCTGATGCAGCCCCCGGCACTGCCCGGCCTGGGGAGCAGATCCAGCCGGCCAAGCACCCATTTTGGGAGGAACATTGCGGTTCGGCTCCTGGCTCTGCCTCAGGTTATTTTAACCTGACCTCTGGCCCAGTTTACTTCCCAGGTCAAAATTGCCTTTTCCTTGTCCACCTGCCCCCGTGGGCTTGCAATGCTTTTGGGGGATGCCACCCTGGGTAGGACTAGGGGACACAGTGGGACCATCCCCATCCCGGCTGGGTGTCAGGGGACTGACCTCCGCCAGCGCCGGCACATGAGCTTCCCCGACAGCCACTTGCCGGTGCCACTTCCCCGAATCCAGCGTGTTGCCTCCTTCTCTCACTTGAATAATTGGTTATCTGAACACCAAAGATTAATTACTGGCACTTAATCTCCTCGGAGAGCACTTAGCAGCCACCACACATTAGTCTGGCTTCTGCGGCGAGGGAAATTCCAGGTGCCCCGCTCGGCCCCACCACCCCTTGCTCCCCACTTCGGGGGCTGCTGGGTTTGGGGTGTCTTTGCACGGTGCTGCCGGGGTACGACCACATCAGCACCCACACCGTGACCGCACCAGCCCAGCACCCAGGCATCGCAGCAAAGCCCTGACACCACAAACCATCACCCCACCGCAGAGCACCGCATCCCACCCCAGCGCCACGCTCCCACACTGGGCAGTGGGAATCGGCCGCGAGGGAAGGAAATGGGCTCTTCTGAGCGGAGAGCAGGGTGCCATTTCTCCACGGCTCCAGTTGCACGTTGTTATTATTATTGCCCGCTCCACAATCAGTTTGTATTGTTTCTAGAAAGCCAGTGTGAGCAACACAGATTCGGGGAGAGGAAGAGATGCTTTATGTGCCGGGCTGGAAGGTTTTCAACCATGTTTTTTGCTTTTGTTTGGTTTTGGGCAAAAGCCATCTCTTTCAAGCGATGGGAACTTTTTTAAAATGAATTAGAGATTTGAAAGTTTGGGGAATAGGAGCCAAGGGGAAATGAGAAAATGTGGTATGGAGCTGATCTTGCTGCTTCGAATTTTCTGATCACTTTGTGAAATGAATCCAACCCTAAACTGTATCTTGACTCTCCTCGAAAGAGAGAAGGACCAATTTGCTTTGAGCTGAATGGCACTGAAGGGCTTTTCCTTTTTCCTTTAATTAAAGGGATTCCCATTTAAAATAAAATAAAACCAAATAGAGAAGCTGGAGGAAAGTCTCCTATGGAGAGCAAGAAAAAACAAAGGAATATATTACAAAAACTGGAACCAGATAGAAAATGTTCATTTGGGGGAACATTTTGACGAAGAGAATGGTATTTTTCTTGTTTTGCAGACAGACTTAGCAGATAGAGGGAAAAGTAAAGAGGACAAACAAATGCCCCAGCACGTTTTCTGGGGTGGTTGAGGGTCCCAGGAGACAGGAGAGGGGGCTGTGAGCCAGGAGGATGCTGCTGTCTTCTCCTAAAATCCCCATGGCTTCTTGCCAGGAACTGGCCGGGCAGGACACTGGCTGAGGGGGCTATAGGGGATGCCGAGGGGGCTATAGGGGATGCCGAGGGATTTGGCCATGGTTCTTTCACCCAGACAAATCCCACCATGCGCAGGCTGTGCTGACCCTGCCACTGGTGGGGCACAAGGGAGATGGGGACAGTTTGGGTGCCATCGCTGACATTTCCAGAGTGGAAATGCTTCAAAGCAGGATGGGATGTAGCCAAATTTGCTCAGGGCCTGCCTTGGGCTCTGCTGTCCATAGAGGAGTGAGCAGCGAGCAGGAATCACCTCCAACAAAATTCAGAGCACGTCCAGTGCTTGACAACCTTTCTCCTCTGGGAAAGGGTCACCCATTAGCTCATGTCATGGTCCCCTTCGGTTGCTGGCAGCCCGCTGGGGGCTCACACTGCAGGGTCGTGAGTCTCCTCTCCCAGAGACTCCTTGGGAGCCCCCTCATGTGCTGGCTCCATCCCATCCCTTGTCCCCTTCCCTCCGCCCTCCCCAGAGGGTGTCAAACTCCATCTTCATCGATCCAAGGCTGCCAGGTCCTCTGCGCTCTCCCCGCACCCAGGGCAGTGGTACTTGGGCTCACCATCACGGCTGGGTGGCTGCCAGGGATGGGAGGGTGATGGCATGGGGGTGACAGCGCTGCCACCCTCAATCTGGGATGCATCACTTGAGTGTGAACCGTGGCCTTTCGCCTCCCTGGGGGTGGAAGCATGGGGGAAGCTGGGAGCCCGGGAAGGGGGATGGCTGAGCATCGCACCGAGGCAGAGGTGTGCCACAGCCTCCCAAGTACCCCCTCTGCTCCCCTACAGGCGCCCTGGCAGGGATGAGACAGCTGGGAGATGGTGCCCAGTGTCGAGACCTGACTGCCCCCAATGCATCCAACCTCTTTTTCCCTTTTTCTTTTCCAAGACAATCAATACTGCCCGTCAGAGAGTTTCTTTCTCAAAGCACCGAGGAGCTCATCTCACAGTGCTGCAAGCAAGGAGGATCAAGGGAGGATGTTTTTACTAACATTAAGAAGGAGAGAGGAAGGAAAGATGAGGGGCATGAAAGGACTGTGAGAATTTCTCTGACCCTAAACAACCCCCGTCATTTGTAGCCATTTCCCTGAAGGACAGGAGGACTCTGCTAGAAAATGTTTAATAACTTGGGTTTGTGGGACTGTGCAGCGTTTCTTAAGACAGAAGGTGTTTGTATCGCAGTGTCCTCAATCAACAATAGTTTCTTGCTGCAAATTCGGTACAGCACCTACCCCAGCTGCACCAGCAGCTCTGCTGAGCTCCGTAGGTGGTATCAGAAAGCAGGTCCTGCTCATATGCATCACCAGCACCATGCAAAAGCTCCTTTTGCAGTGTTCGCACCACAACCCTCCTGCGTTTTCCAGGAAATCTGCCTGGAGCATTTCTGTATCCCAGCCCAGCCTTGTTGTCAGCAAGTTTGTTCTCCTTGACTAAAGATTAGCTCAGAGGGATCCTGCCAGTTCAAGCCACACTACGGACTACACTCTGTGTCTGGGCAGAACCACCCCTTTCTTAGCTCAGCTACTTCCCGCACCCGAGCGTGTTGGGACTTCCACCAGATTCACCTCCCAGCACAGATGTCATCCATACACTGTGTAATGTAAGTGAGTTCAAAAGGTGATTAGGCAAATTAACTGAGGACAGGGTTATCATGGGAGGGTAAGCCCCAGAATGATGAGACAACTTCTGAGTCAGGATTTGCTTCCCCCTGCAAGCAAAAGAAGTAGGACCAGATTCCTCCCTCTCCTTGTGATCAGTCTCCAGGCATCTGCTCTTGGCCACTGTCACAGCCAGGATGCAAAGGACGATGGATTGGTGTGACCCAAATACAGACCTTTCTTCACCCTTCCCTGCCTGTCCGGGGACTCCCCACCTTCCCTGCGAACCACGGCACGGGCACAGCAGAGAATACATGGTTCTAGGTTTTATGCTTACTGACCCAAGCTCTTCCACAGATTTCACTCCCTGTTTGAGAAATGGAAGCATAAATGGTCTGAGCAACTCCAGGCACATTAGTCCACCCCCCAGAGTATACAAGGCTTTAGTACAAATTTGGAAGGAAAGAGTCATTAAAAACACAGAGCTAAATAGAAAATGACATGAAATGCAGTACAGGAGATGTCAGGCTCATCTCATGTTAGGTGCCGGACAGAGGAAACGCGGTAGATCTCTTCTCTCCATGCTTCAGTAAGGTGTCTGATAGTGCCTTGTGGGAAATTATTAATGAGGACAGGGATTAATGGGAGAGTGGAAAGTGCACAAGGAACTTGCTAAAGAGGAGCTGACAGCTTGGTGTGCTGCACGTGGTGGTGTCTGGCTTACAGGAGATCGGTCCTGAGGACAATTGAGTAATTTGGTTCCTGACCTCAGCACAAATAATAGGAATGCATGAGTGACAGCGCGGGGAAGCACCATCAGTGTCGAGAAGGGAGGATGAATGCCTCTGAATTGCTGGTGAGATTTATCTGCAATACTCTTTACTCTTCTGGTCTTCTCCTGAAGGCAAATGCAAACAGGGAAAGGGCAGGAGAGGACTCTGCTGCTGCTGTAGGGAGTGGAGCACCCATTTGTTGAGAGGAGACACAGAGAATGGCTTCCTTGGCCTGTTAAAAAGGAGGTTAAGAATACGTCAGGGAAGGAGAAGAGTTCTTTAGGTTAAAGGACTATCTTTGTAGGGGAAAACTCACTAGAAACCAGGCAGTAATACATTTAAGCTCAGAATTAGGAGACATAAAGAAGGTTTAGGAATTAAGGAAGAAAGCAACCTACCCAGTTTTAAGACAGAGGCTGATACATTAATGTAAGAGATAATTGCATGACCTGGTTGCCTTCAACAGCAGGCAACTGAATTGATCCAGGAATCCTTTCCAAGAGATGGATGTAATCAATCCCCTTTACGGTCCCTGTGCCTCCCTGGGGTGGTCTCACAGGGGATCAAGCTAGTTTGCAATTCAGTTTTGTTGCATGATGCTCCAGCGACAGCTCTCCGGCCACTTGTCCTGCTCTCCAGCATGACCTCTCGCCATGGGGCGCCTTGCTACGATCAGCCAAGCAAGATGCACCTTCCAGTCATGTAGAAGAAAACACGTCCTCCCGGAACGTTCCCAGTGAGAGCTCCCGGCAGGGTCCGTCCACCCCGCCGCAGCCTCACATGTGTCAAGCTCAGGCATATGAATAAAACATCTTCCCGAGAACCTCAATTTTCCACTGGCTGAACCTAACCTCTGATAGCTGTCACCAGTTTCCCTCTCATACGCTCAGCAAACTCAGAGTTGGAAACGTGAAGCAGATCAAGGCTGAAGGCACCATTAGGGAAGGAAACAAAGCAAGGAGAAAGCAAGCTCATGTCTCCAACCCCAGCTTTCTCCTCCTTTTACTTGGGTTTCTATTCCTGCTGAGGAATTTATACTCAGGTTCCCATGGTCTGGCTTCTTCTTAGGAAAAACAAACCATATCCCAATGGCTTCTTGGTGCTGTTCAAAACATAAATAAGTAAAGCTTTTGATGTCAGGGAAAGTTGGGGAGCTCAGCAGTCCTGTTTGCACAGCTTTGAAGTGAGGCGAGACTTTTGCCGAGGTGGGTGGGCAGAAGATGCAGCTGGTAGGAGGAGAGGGGAGCTGAGCTTGGTGTGCAAACAGGAGCCTGGTGAGTTGGGAGTGATTGGGGTGGAAAGAGGTCTCAGTGTTGCATCTTGTCCCACTTGACACCCAGAGCTGGGGGGAGTGGGGAGAAGAGGCTGGGAGGGTAGCAGGGACTTGGGAGGGAGACAGGGATTGTCCTGGGCATGGGAAGATGCCTCTGCCTGTATCCTCCATCCCCAGAACAGTCATGATCGCTTGAGCTGCTTTCCAGAGCCTCCTGGTGTCATTCCTGATTAGGAGTGACAAAGGCTGAAGTGAGGTTCATGCACACATGGAGCACAGGGATGCAGAAGGGTGGGCTGCTTGGACTGCGGTTCACCTTAGGGATACAGCTAGAGATGCCATAGCAAAAGATAAGAGAGAGAGAAGAAACAGAATGGAAGGTCAAGTGCCCTCCCAGCTCCCAAACCAGCTCCCTGCTCCTGGCTTGGGGTGTCCCACTTGGCTTTGGGTCCCCTCACTCACACCATGGAGAGAAATCACCATCTAGTTGCCATTCTGCTGGGAGTGCTGCCTCTTTCCAGGCTGGCTCAGGGCTGGCCGGCGTGTGGGACCTCCTGTCAGGTCCCACCCCAGCCCACCCCGATCAATGGGGAGTGACAGGTCTGTGACTGCAGATATGGGGACCACTTGCAAGGAGAGTTTAGGGGATTTGCACACATCCTAAACCATCGCTGCCCCCCGAAATGCTATGAGCCGCTGCAGAGGTCAGGCTGCATGGGAATGCACGGTCAGTAGATCCTGTCACCCCTGGGAAAGCCAAAATATATTATGAAAAACTAAAAAAGCCATTTACACCCAGGTGAGCAGCCATGATGCAGGAGGGAACAGAGCAGAGGAGGTGCATGCCACAGCAGCTGCCGTTTGGCTCAGCTTCCCGTCACCGAACGTGGCAGCACCTCTTTATCGTGTTTTCCAGCTCCCAAGTGTGTCACTCAGCGTTTGACACCCCTACGTATCGCTCCGGCACATAAACTGCTGACTAGGAGCCGGCCCAGGGAGGGAGCTGCAGCCCAGAATTGAGCTGGTTTTAGTTGTTTTGGGTTCTGAATCACGTCCTTGACGAAAGCAAAGCTTCAGCTGCCTCCTAAGTGTGGGTTGAAGGGAGTGATGGCTTTCTGCTGGGTATTAATCCTCGTGGCAATAGCGGTATTCCCTCCACATCTCTGTCCATCGCGCTGTCTGCTGGGGAAGGGGAGATGTAGGCACAGATCTGGCTGCTGAGGAAACCTCCAGAAGGGAGACCAGCATAGGCGCCCGCCTTGAGGGCATCTGGGGAAGGTACCATAACCGGTGGCTGCAGGTGGGTCCCCATGGCCTCCTTTAAAGCTGCTCCACTTAGTTTGAACAACTGAGTTTTCACTAGCATTGGGATTTGAACCCAAATATAATCCAGAGCTGGGGAGCCTTTCCTCACTGCTCCTCTTTTTGATCCATGTTGTTTATATCTATTTATATCTCCTGCAGGAAAGCCTGAAGCAGGGAGGGACCGCGAGAGCCCATCAGCCTCCCCCTTCCTCTGCTGCACAACTTCTCTTGAGAAGCTGTTGTTGCTAAATGTACTCGGAGTTCAGCCTTTCCGGGAAGGTCCCGCTCAGGCTGAGGCAGAGCAGAGCCAATTCATGTTGCACTGTTGTTTGCATCCCAGTGGTTTCAGATTGATCGCTAAAGAGCTTTCTTTTTTTTTTTTTTTGCCATTTTTTTGGTTCCTTTCCAGGATGCTGCCTACCGTCCCCCTGCGTTTGCCATAGCTTTCGTAACCTTGAGCTATAAGGAGATAAAACCACTCCTAGGTCTGGTGCTGGAGTGAGGACATGGTGGGGAAGGTGCCGCTCGTGCCCACAGCCTTGGACAGCTGCTGTCCAAAAAAATGGGGATGGGCAAGAAGCATTTGCCCGGATGCATCTGTAACGCAAGTGGGGCTGCAGGGTCAAATCCAACCTTTTCCTTGATGCAAACAGTGGCTCTTGGTGATCCCTTCTTCTGGACTTTGTGAGGTCTATGTGCTGCCAATCACAGAAGGAGGAGAAAGAAGCCACCCTCCCACTCTGGCCATGTTTTGCACCCCCCAGCTCACAGAAGCAAGCTTTGACCTCAGCCCAGTCAGTGATAGGGCAGTGGGACCAGTGACACCACTGCAGAGCCGGTGCCATCAAGCAGCTATAAGGGTGACCATCATCACCACCATGATGATGACCATGAGGGTCACCAATGTCCCATGAAGCCACCACAGACTGACCTAACAGCAAACTTAGCACTGGGACCTCTTGCAAAATGGGGCGGGACAAATCACCTTGTCCTTCAAATGATTTTGCATTAGACTGGGATACTAATGGATGGAGAATAACTTTTGGTGACATGCTCCAAGGCACCCTCAGCCACCAGCCCCACTACAAGGGTGGCACAAGGGTTGCAGAGATAATACAGCCCATTGGCTCTACCCACTGCCAATCAGACAGATGGTCCACCTTCCTTGCGATAGCTGCTGAGTGGGTGGGCAGGTATAAAAGCCTGGGCAGTGGCCAAGGAAGGTCCTGGATGGTGTGGTTCTGCTCTTGGCCTTCTGGATAGGAAAGGTTTGCAAAGTTGGGTTTTTGGGGTGGGTTTGTTTGGGTTTTTTAACCTTTCCTTCACTGATTTAGGGTGGCTTGGGGGCAATTTTGTTTAACTGGGTTTCTCTGGGGTGGCTGCTGTGAGGTATCTGTATCTGCTGCTGTAATGCTCCTGCCTGTGGGGAAACCTGCATCTATCTCGTGCCATAGGGAAGCCTTGACCCCACAGGTGGCTTCTGTGCTTGCTCTGGCTAGAGCCACCCCATTGAAAAAGCTGTGTGATACCGTTCCTTGCAGAGAGCCCAACGCTGGGTGTGATGTGCTGAGGTCTGTGGTGCTCAGCATGTGGATGGTGTATGGATGATTTAGGAGGAGGGGATCCCCAGGAGCCAGCTCTGTCCTACCAGGTAAGGAGTATGTCTGGAACTGCTTAAATTTGGGTGCTGCTGTGGGGTAGGGGTAAAGGGTAGCAGTTCCAAAGGACTTTCCCAGCAGTTCTGTGGGGATCAGTTTAATTGCTCCCAACACCTGATTGAAATCTGCTACAGCTGGATGATGGATGAGTAGTGGGGGAGACCTGTTCTTGAGTCTGAGGTCTCCTCTTGAAGGGTTTGGCTGGCTCTGCCTCACAGGGCATCACGTTCGCCGGAGGGCTCTTAAAAGTGAGAGTGGAAGAGCTCGCAGCTTTAGTGCAGGCTATGCACAACAAGGCAGCCACAAAATCACTTCTGGTTTCGGTTGAGGAATTAATGCCAAGAAGTGAGTTGCAGCCCTGTGTCTCCTTCTGAAGCGTGAAGTCTGAAATAACCCAACGGCAGTTGCAAAGTCAGGCTCAGCCCCTGCGGGGGACCGAAAACCGTGGGCGAGAGGGCGGAATATCAGCGTCTCTGGCATACGTGCCCGGTGGTGTCCGAGCCGCAGTCAGGGGGTTGGACAGCTGTTCAATATCTTCTCTGTGGTCTTTTCATGCAATAAAACCCTACAGTGATTGTAGATCATAGCAACATTATGCAAACTGCCATTTGCATAATCATTATGCAAATCGCGATGGATAACCAGCTTTAACCAGACTCAAGTTGCTTTCAAGTGCCTCTTTCTCAGCCGCACTTCAATCACTTAAAGGATAAAAAAAAAAAAAAAAACAAACCACCAAAACTGCTAACTTTCTTCTTTTTTTGGTTAAGCAGTTCACTGGGGCAGGGAGGGAGAGGAGGTGGCTTGTGCAGGCGCTGCAGTACCCGAGTGGCCTGGTGGGGTCACTGGTGGCTTTCACATTCAGGAGCCTCAGAAGGGCTGTCCGGAGCTCAAAGCCCTCAGCTTGAAACTGGAGGAGTCCAGTGCATGCTGTTCTCCATCCCAGCTTTCTTGAGACCTTTGGAAAGTCTCTGGGCCTTCTTCATTTTGAAGTACTTTGTGGGACTGTGAGGAAGCTGCATAGGAAGTGATGGGATATTCAGGTACTTTATTGGTAGCTAGGCTGCTCCTGTTGCATCTGAGGGGTTAAGAAGTTTAACTGTCTCCTGCTAGAAAGGATATCTAAGGTACGCTTCCTGGTATGGAACGGACCAGTCCCAGAGCATCCCATCCCTTGTGCTGTAGGGGTGAGGGAGCTGGACTGGAGTGTGTTTGTCCTCTCCAGGAGGGCTGGCAGGGGCAAGCACAAGTGTTGCACGCTTCCGTATCTAGGAGTACTCTTTTCTTTCCCCTCCTTCTGTCAAGTGCTTTCAGCGCAGTCACGGTTCAGTGGCTGGTGCTGACAGCCCCTTCCTGGGGAGCTGGGTGAAGTTAATTCATCCCTGGCCCTTGCTGCTGGAGTGCTGCTACGGTGTGAGCCTGCATCCCTTACGGGATGCTCACGCTTGCCTTCCCTGCGCCGCTGCGGCCGCCCTTTGTTGCTCACCACTGTCTCCCTCCTCTGCTCTGCCTCCTGCCAGCCCTGCCTTTCCTCTTCCTGCTTGCCCATCTCAGATATCTCCCTGGGATATCTTCTGGATGCATGGCTGCTTTCCAGCTCTCACAGCCTCTGTAACAAGCGATGGGAGCATTAACCATTAGATGCTTCTCATTTTGCTCTCTGCAAGGAAACTTGCAGTTGTGGTCCTCATAGACCAGCTCTTGTGTGCGCCATCTCTGTTGAGTCTGTGACAGGCTGGGTCAAAAGCATGGGTGGCTTCTTGGTGATCTGTAGATGCCTGTGTGATGCAGCTGTGCTAAACCTCAGCTCTTCTCCCTCTCCACACCCTGGGAGTCCTTGGGCGGTTCCTAACTAAGCAACTGCTCTTATCTGCTCTGTGGTTAAGGGATATCCCTGAATGTCCCCAGAGAAAATAGATTAGGAAGTGTGTAGGATGACTCCGATAAGGACTTCTATCAAGTGGAGAGGTGTCAATGCATTATGGGGGACATGAAGATGTCATCCATAGACCTCATTAGTGACAGCTGCACAGGATTTGGTGCAAACCTGTCTGACCCACCCTGGATGTGTTTCAGCATCTCCCATCCCAGCTGACACAGGGACTCAGGCTTCCTGCACCCACCTGCAAACTTCCTGGCCCCACAGTAAGGAAATGGGGGGCCAAAAGGGCTGTGGGGTGCCCCGAGAGCAGGGCTGGAGCAGTCATGATGGAGGAATTGGTCTGTGACCCTCCGGATGGGGGAATATATGTGGGGCTTGAACAAGCACTGTGGACACACACCTCTGAAGCGCAGTGATGGACAGTAAATGGTGTGACAGTCCTCTTCACGGGTCCTGCACCTTGTAAACCTTCCCTGCTGTAGGTCCTAGCTCCAGCACGCTGCTTCCCTGACATGCTGGTGTCCTGGCCTCCAGCTTGTAGAATTATTAACTTCTGAGTTAACTAAAGGCATTTATACTAGGCAGGGCTATCAATGTGCAGATATGAGTCCTCCTCAGGATCTAGACTCAAATAGAAATGAGGCACGTAAGGAGAACTTTGATTTGCTTAAATATGAGGACCAAGGTAATACAGCATCTGTAGCTCTTCATGTCTGGCCATGAGGGGAAGTGCTGATGGGTTAGAATTGGCTGAATGTCTCCTGTGCTAATCAGTGTGTTCAAACATATATTATAATAAGTATCTAAAGGGCGAGTGTCAAGAGGATGGGGCCAGGCTCTTTTCAGTGGTGCCTGGTGACAGGACAAGAGGCAACAGGCACAAACTGGAATCCAGGAAATTCCATCTGAACACGAGGAAAAACTTCTTTACTTTGAGGGTGCTAGAGCACTGGAACAGGCTGCTCAGAGAGGTTGTGGAGTCCCCTGCTCTAGAGATAATCAAAACCCACCTGGATGCCATCCTGTGCAACTTGCTGTAGGTGACCCTGCTTTGTTGGGGGGGCTGGACTAGATGATCTCCAGAGGTCCCTTCCAACCCCTACTATCCTGTGAAAAGGAAGGGCTAAAACCCTTCCTGTGGCAGCAAAACTGGAGGGGGTGGTGACAAGGGGCAAGACCTTGGTAGGTGCACAGGTGCTGGAGATTCTCAGGCAGGAGCCTGAGGATCTAAAAAGTTGGAGAATGGGTGAGAGCCAACTTAAACATTATGAGATTTTGCTGGCAAATGGGATAAATTGCTGAACCATCTGTTTCTGAGCTTGAGGGAGATGATTCAAGAGTCGGGGGTAGAAAGAGGGGCGACTTCAGGAACACTTTGTGTCTTGAAGAGCAAAACAGCCCCCAACCGAACTGAAATAATGGATGACTTCATAGTGCAGCGCCTGCACCCACTGCAGCCCAACCTGCTAGCAAACCTCATCCCCACTAACAGAAGAACATTAATTGCTGGAGGGGGGGGGGAATAAAGAAAACCCATGATTGCCTGAAGTAGGTGCGAATGTAATTTGAGTGCAGCCCCTGCCTACTGTGTGGGTCTGCCAGGATGGCAGGACAAGGCAGTACGCAATGTGTTATACTCCGAGTGTTGTGAAACTGGGCTTTTTTTGTTGCATCCTCAGTAGTGCACAGGTGTAGGGAGGAGGGAGAAAACAAATACGTTGGCAAATGCTAAAAAAGGAATGTGTTACCTAAAAATACAGGTAGCAGTTGGAAGAAATCAAAGAAACTAATGGACTATGAATGACCAGAAGGGTCAAAGACAATAAGAAAGCACTTAAATAGAGCAGAGAATTTATTTCCATGTCAAAAATGGCTCTGTTGTTAGAGACAGATGGTAAAATTGTAAATAGCAGAGTGGAAAAGGTAGAGACGTTCCATAGATATTCCGAATACAGAAGAAAGGAGGCAGGAGGATAGATTTGCCACACGGTGCTGTGGCTGGCATGTAAAACCTGCCGTTTGTAACACAGGAGGCTGCATGGCAGTCTGGAGAACATCTAAGGCTTTTCAGTCTCAGTGGGGAGCCCTAAAGGAGGCAGCCAGGCAGTTCACCAAACTGCTGCTTCCTCCACCCAGATTTTCAAAAGCTGGGAGACTTCCAGGGGCTGGAGGGATCCCATTGTTGTTGCAACTCTTTGGGAAGAAATTGGGTCATTCTGAGGTAGTCATGGGAAAATCCATTAGAAGTGTTATCAGTGAAGGAGCAGGCACTGGGAATACCTTTGTGAGTCGGCATGGCTTGGTGCAGAGTAGGTCAGACTTAATTGGGGTCTTTATTGGCAGCTCTTTGGTCTGGAGGCATCCATGTGGCTATGGGGAGTTAAGATTTGGGTGTATTAAGATTTCTTCAAGACCTTTGACTTAGTATTATTTGGCCTCTTGTTTCCTTCAGGTGTATTGTGGAGACTTAAAAGGGTCCTTATTTGCTGGGTGGATCACTGATGGCTTTCAAAATGCAGTTATTAATGGAGGGATCAGTGAATGTTTCTGTTTCCATTGGGATCTCTCACGGAGTCTCTTTTAGGTTCAATGTCATTCAATATCTTGATGAGGAAAAGGTAAAATTGCTGGTGTGATGTGAAGGAGGCATGGCGAGGGGGGACAAATATTGAGCAGAAGAGGCCCCAGTGGTGGTCAATCAGACAGGGCCACACAAAGCTGCTGTCAGAGGCTGCTGGGAACCAAGAAAGGCCAATTTATTTATATGAACATGCACAGGGCAAAAGATCATCCTTTAAAATGGTGAGTAATCAAAGGGCTTTGCTGTCAGCACAGATAACTGCCCCAGGGGCTCCTCTCAACACCGAGCAAGCAAAGGACCGCTGGGGTCCCAGGTCACCCTTTCCAAACAGTCGGTGCCCTGGGTCTGAGCTGCGGGGCGGGGGGGGGGGGGTCCAGGATAAGCCTGTCTGTTAGCTGCAATCAGCATTATCTGTAATAACCATCGTTATCATTGGGGCTAATGGCTCATTATCCAGTGCGGAAGCAGGTCAAGTGAGTTGTTCCAACAAGCTGCAAGGTCAAGCCTGGACCAGGGTGTGAAAAGCAAGAGGTGAGAATGAGTGGGACTGATCAGCTGCTTCTGTTGTAGGATGTGTAAATGTGGGAATTAGGGGATTTTTGGGGTGGCTTTGGGAGGAAGGCTGGCCCAGAGGACAGCCCAGTCATGGCTGCAGAAACCTCGCTCCATCAGCATCCCTGTACGGGCCCAAGGCGATACATGGGTCTAGCAGCAGCTCACTTTGGATAATACTTTGTACTGGAAGGCGACTAATCATTGAAACAAGCTGTTCCCATTCCCCTGGGAAGCCAAGGGGGTGGTGTCCCCCCCCACCAAGTCACCCATATCTCATCACAGCTGTGATTTGGAGGGGCTGGGTGGGGTGCTTACATGCATTACTCTTTAAGATGAAAATAACTAAATAACCCTCCGAGCCCCCTGCTCCCACACTGGAATCACGACTGGCCATGAATAATTTATCTTCAAATAATTAATTATTCAGCTCACTTCTTCATTAGCTGAAGAACCTGAACTCAATTAGCTGCTTACCTCCACAAAAAGAAACTTTTTCTGAAGCAAATAAATAAAATACGAGCAGCTCTTCAGAAGAAAAAAAAAAAGCCAACAACACCCACTGGTGACCCTTTATACCAGGTTCCCTGAGGACCTTTCCAAGTGTGGTATTCCCACATGGCTGCTCACCCATGGTGGTTGAATTGGATAAAAGCCTCTCTGTGCTCCTGTGGATGCAGTCCCTAAAAAGCTGATCTAAGCCAACAGGGATAGGGTGGACAGATCACTGGGGAATATGGTTAACCTCTCCCAGCCCAGCAGCCAGAGCTGCTTTATTTAAACTGACATACGCTCACGTGGGGGGATGCTGCCTTCTCATGTCTTTAAAATACTGTTATGTTGTGGGTTTGTGTCCTTGAGCCTTTTAAAATTTATTCGTCGGGGTGAAACTTGCCCTGTGCCATGGACTGTGGATGCAAACCCAGCCTGATCCTGCCTCCACGGCTGTCTTAGTAGACCTGGGTGAGATGGGCATCTCCGCTGGCACCAGGAAAGCTGCCCCCTCCCTTAGCTGGCATTTCTCATCCCACAGGGGGTTAATGGGGTGGCTGTGAATTGTCAACTGTTGCTGCTGTCCTTTCCTTGCCTGTTCCGCTGGTTCCCTTCGCAAGCCTGTAGTTTCCCAGCTAGCGTGGAAGGGGAGTCCCCCGGGAAAGCTCCTTGCAGGAGCTCTCTGGTTTTCCATGCAGCTGCTTGGTTTTGCTGGTGGCTTGTAGTTGGCAGCAGTAACACCCTGGCCAGGGCCTTCACGACATGAATCTGTAGAACTGGTGCATTTACCTGCCTTGGTTTGTCACTGCCCGGCCGTTAGCTGGTCTGTCTGAGCTAGTCCAGTGGCCTGTAATACAGCTGCTCTGTGCTATGTGTCTTCTGCATTGGTGTCTGCTCGCCGGGATTAGTTCATCAGTAATGTTGCGCCTGGAGAGCAATGTCATGATGTGACTCATTGTGGTGCTGGCTAGCATGAGCTCCGGTTGAAGTCATTTGGGGGGAAAAAATGATGGTAATAATCAGCTGTGCACAGGTCATGGTTTCCTCTGTGTCGGAGCAGTTCATCTGTCTGCTGTGGGCTGGCCCTCCTGCATGGGTTACAGATGAGCAGAGGTTCTCAGCTCTTCTCTCTAGTACTTCACGCTTACGTGGCCATCTCAATCCTATCTATTTATGCTTTCATTTTAAGGGGCAATAACCACTCTGCCATACCACACCACGCTGAAAGTTCCTGCTGGTATTTTATAACTCCCAACACACTCACTTGTGGTGTCCTTGGCCTTCCTCTTTCTTTCCTCCTCCATTTGATATCAGTCCAGGCTCTGGGGTCAAACCTTTTTTCCCACAGTCTCACAGCTGGAGGAGCTTGTCGCTTGGGTTGTGCAATTTGTCCTGATGGTTTTCTTTAAAAAAGTCTCTGTATAACTCGCTGTGGAGGTGGAGCACGCATCTGCCTTCTCCCTGCTCCAGTTGCTCAGAGGTCTCTGTACCAGGCCTGTGATCCACTTGTGGTTTTTAAGATCAGTTGCGGCAGACTTGGCAAGGAAGAAGCCAGACGTGTGTCAGGGATCCTTCCCCAGGGGTGGCAATCTCTAACTTCTCGTCTGTGTGTGCATCCAGGGTGAGGTCAGCCAAGAGAAGCTCCGGACTGTAGAGGTGTCAGGCGAGGGCAGGACACTGCATGCGCCTTTTGCTCCCATGGGAGCAGGAGCTTGGGGAAGGGCCAGAGCTGGAACAAGCTTGTCAGTTGTCTGGCCACTAATTCCTCCTCTTCACAGTGGGTTTGGAAATGCTCAGCGGCCCGTGGCTTGCAATAGCCGCTTCTCTCTGGCAGCCTGTTGCGGAACCTCACAAAACCAAGCCAGACTGATTAACAAACCAAAAAACAGGATTTATTTTTACAAGAGGGTAAGAAAATCAAACTAAGTTTTACTCTAACTGAAACCGCTTTGAGGCTCTGACAAACATTAACAATCCACAGGTTCAGAATGTTGTTTGAGAGTTAATACTACACAACCGACTTAAGAATTCTTAAGGTTTATGGCTGATGACCCAAAATGTGGAATCACTCATTGAATAAGGGAGGGCTCTTAACCTTTGAGGAGTTTCCTTGGACAGTGTCCTGACCCAAGGGGAGAGTCCCCAGTTGCAGACCCACTGCTCCGAGGAGGATGAACTCAAAACGGCTCTTGGGCAGGGCTCTGTTTATACCCTAGTCAAATCTGATCTGTGGTCAAATATGGTCACGTAGCCCTCCTGTTGGCTGAGGTCCCCAACTTCCTCACCTTTTGACCACAATGCGTACCTGCTGACCACCACTGTCTGGGTGTGACAGGAGCTGTGGTGGGAAGTTTTGTCGGGCTCTTGTCAGGATGGGTGCGTCTGCCACACAGCCCCCACGCTAGCCCAGCGGAGCCAGCCTTTTGGTAGCCCAAGGAAACACCCCAGTTTCAGTGCCTTGTGGATTCTGTGGCCATAGTGAGCTGCTGCAGCTCAGCCTTGACAGTGCAGGGTGTCCTGGGGTGCTCCTGGCCGTAGGGCAGTGCCAGGGGTGCCGACCAGATCCCATGCACCTGCTGGGTCCCTGCATGCTGCAGTTCTCCCATGTGCTGGCCATCCTTGGCACTCATGTTGCTGGGTCAGAAATGAGGTGGCTTCACCTGACTACTACTTTGGATTATTTCTTTAGATACCTTATGCTTCCAGTCCCTTATTTGCTTCCACTGCAAGATGTGTCTATGGTCTGCATAGATGTGTATATGTCTGCTGCCATCAGGGTTTTGGTCCACTCCAGTGATCCTGAAACTTGCGGACGCGGTGTTTCGATTGTGCTGGTGTGCCTGTTGCCATATCAAACCTCCCATCCCCTGGTCACCGGCACTTAACTCTCCTTTCATCTCCCACTGCCTGTGGTGGCAGCTTCTCTTTTTCTCTCCATATTGTGTCTGAGATGCAGATTTGCTTGAGCCCGCTTTGTCAGCTCCACATTTCTTCTGCGTTTCTGCTGACCCTAGGAAGAGCTTTGCATGCTTTATCACACTCCTTTTTTATTTATTTGTATTCTTTTGCCTTGTACCGGAGCCAAAAGGGCCTCAGAGTCGATGTCGCTAAGTTCTGCAGCTGGATGCTCTGTACACCCTGTACCTTTTGTGCATGTTCATGCAAAATTACTTTGTGTCCTACTTTAGGCGATATCCCTGGCTGGCAGCTAACTTCGTATGATGCAACCCACACCTATTGCGAAGCCTTTGCTAGAGGCTGCAGGTGGCTTTCTGTGTATGTGTCTCGATCTGCTGGCCATATCTTTGTTTTTATCACACGCACGTTGGCAGGTTGTAATGACTGCTTTTATCTGTTCTCTTGGCAATCTCGCATAGTCTGGGTTCTTCAGACAGCTTTTGCAAATGCTAACTTCTGTTACCTCAGTGATCTTCCTTCTTGTATTTCATCTGGTTGAGATTAGGCTGTGTGCTGAAGGATATGCATCTTGCAATTGCCTTCATTATCAGATTTAATGGGGCTGCTCGGTTTTTCCAGGGCCCTGCATTTCCTCATGGAAAACTTTGCTGTGCCGAGGGGACACGAGGACTGGGGGAGGAGGCGGCAGAGGCAGGGGGAAGGCTGGGGTACCCCCTGTCTCTAGCTGCCTGCGATGGAAACAGAACCTGAAGCATCAGCAGGGTCGCTTTAGGGGACTGTTGAAGCCATTGATGCAACCCCCTCCCCACTGCCCACGGGAGGAGCTGCCTCCCAGGCTTGGGAGGGGTCAGTGCTGTTCCCAGATGGATGGGGCATCCCTGGAGAGGTGCCACTGAAGCACCAGTGGAAGCCACTTACTCCATTGCCTCCCAGGGGCTGGGACTGCTCTCCCACCATCCTCTTCCTCGGTGCAGCCTCTTCATGGCGGGGAAGCATTGCTGCGAGCACCAAACCCCCTCCAGGATCCCTGTTCCTGGGGTCAGCAGCATGGTCCAGCCGGGTGTTCGTGTTGCCAAGCAACCCATCTCCCACCGCTGGGTTTCCATGGTGATGGAGCAGGAGTGTGGAGGGGGGGGTAGAAGCTGAGCAGATGCTGCTTTTCAAGGGGCTGCACCCCTGCCCAAAAGCTGGGCATGGGGATGCGAAGGGTGCAGGAGCTCTCTCCTCTGCGGGCACGGGGAGGGGGCAGAGATGCGCAGGTGGGCGCACATGGGTAAGCAAGAAGCAGATGACCTTGGTGGACCATCACACCCGTCCAAGGAGGGGTCCAAGAAAGCCAGCTTGAAGGCTCAGTGCTTGACCAAATGCTACTGGGTGCCTTTGGATGTGTAGCGGGGAGTCACTGAAGGTGAAGACAGCAAAAGTTGGGCAGGGAAAGGACTCTGTGAGCCTGCGAGGCAGACTCGTGTTTGATCGCTGCCCTCTTTGCTGAGTACAGACTGCTCAGGCTTCCCGGTCCCCTGATGCCAGCCTGTGTCTCATTCATCATTACCGGCCCGCTTGGTCCGCAGTATCCCCCTGCTGTGGCCGGTGGATGCACAGTGAGCGCTGGTCAGCATGGGGGAGGAACACCCCCTGACTTGTTCTCCTTCCAGTTGGCTGAAATCTCAGTGGCAGCACCCTATTTCTAGAGTGCTGTGTCAGCTGCCGACGTCCTCCTTGGTAGTCTCTGCCACCAGGTGACCCTGGGCATAGGGCAGTATCCAAAATTGCTCAGCATTTCTGGGTGCTTTAGCCACTTTTTGGCTGCTCTGAAGACAGCTTTTTTTTCAGACCACGAAATCCATTTTGGTGCAGGGCTGTTGGCAATGTGGCTTTGTGGGGATCAGATTGGAGCAGACACAAGCAAAGATGGGGTCCCAGATGGGTGGTGAGGATTAGAGCAGGAGAAAAAGGAGGAACCTGTGCTCATGTCCCATGCCAGGCGTGTGCAGCCTTGTTCAAGAACAGTCCCTGGTTTTTCTGGTCCAGGAAATGCTGAGTTTACCCTTCTAATCCCATTAGGAATGTCAGGGACTGGAGGAACAAGCATGCATGGCAGTTTGTCAGCTGGATTGAGGCTGGGAGCTTGGGGCATGTGTGCCAGAGGGGGACCGGGGGCATTTTGCATGACAGCTGGCTGTTCTTGCTGCCCCTCTGCTTTGGAGAGAGCATCTGCTGCCCTAACCCTCAATGGCTGCTGGCCTCTACCCTGCCCATCCCATCTTCTCACCCTTCGTCCCCTGGACAAAAATGCACAAAAATCTCCCCAGAAAGCAGATGATCTGGTTAAGGTTTGCATGCAGAACACCTGTGGACAAGACTTCCAGTATTAAATGGTAACAGGTCCTCCTCCACCCAGAGGAGACCTAGGGCATGTTACAGAAGAAACCCTAGAAAGCTGGCACCTCCTGTAGGTAAGAGCTCCTGGGCAATGAGCCTGGAGAGGAGCCTGGGACATCTATTTTGGTACTCTGCTGCCATGGACACAGTACCTCCCAGCCCCCTTCATGGCCTGGTTCCTCAGGCAGAGTGTCTCAGATGGCAATGCCAAAGCTGGATCATGGGAATAATTGGAAATTTCCTTCCACAGTTATTTACAGCCAGTTTCTGCCCACTTGTCCTCGCGCCAACATTGTCTTCTGGCTTCAGCAGCTTTTCTGCCTTCTGTGTATTTAGACCCTGATGTATTTATAGCTGACAGTGATATTCCCTCTTGGCTTTGTCTTGCTAACACAGGCTCCCTCCTCACGGTTTCCCTCTCTCCTGAGCATAGGTGGCCAGATCCCAGGTTGTCTCTCCTCCCTACAGCAGCATTACTCCTTAATCTACAAGTGGAATGTGCTTCTCCCCTCTGCGTACCGAGACTATGTTAGTTTTATTCACAACCATGTGGCAGAGCTGTCTCAGAATCGTCCTTTGCTCAACCTGGCCCTCTTTCTGAGGAACTGGCAAAAATGCAGAGAAGAATAATTTTAATCCAAGTACCTGGCCTTACACCTCATGCTGTTATGCTACAATTTCATTCCACTTCTAAGGCACTCAAGTCTTACAGTACAATATCCCATCTTCCTATTTTGCAACCAATCTCATCTGAATTTTCCCCTCGGGAACAAGGGCTCTGTTCAAAGTGCTAAGCAGGCTTGGTCTCACTGTATGCCTTAGGCAGACTAAGAGAATATTATTTTAATGATCAAATAAAAGGAGGATTTCTACATGGAGGCAACGGTCCTCTGGTGCTGCCATGGTCATAGGGTGGTTCCCCTCTGCAGATGTTCTGAAGCTGCCTTTGAGATGCCGTGTCTGATGTCAGGTTGGTGAAGTTTCTCATCTTTTCTGCCTCGCTATTACTACCTCCCTGTCTTTTCTCTGTCCCGACCCATGCAATGTTTCTTCTGTGTATTCCTGTAGCCTTCATCTTCGGGTGCTTTAGTTCTGTCCAGGTGGATGAGAACAGTTGATCCTGCAGACAAAGGGGATGTGGTAATCCACTTAGTCTGGCGTGATCTCCCTGTGGTAAGCCCTCGTAATGTTGTTTACTTACTTTCAATTAGCCTTGCTGCCTGAATCTGCTGTGAAGCCTCATCCTCTACAAGATCAGATTAATGGGCTTGTGTCTCGTATTTAAATACAGCCCCCACATGTGCTGTATGCCAAACCAATAATACTTTATCTTGATGTAATAAAAATAATTGCCAGCAGAAATGCTTTCCCTTGTGCCTATTCTTTACCACTCCAGGGAATTGCTGGCTCCTGTCTCCTGGTTCCCTATTCCACTTCCTCATGTGTCTCTTACCTCCATGGGCAACTTCACCATGGTTGAAAACTGAGGTCAAGTAGTGCTAGGATGTGCCCTGAGTTATCCTTTAATCTTTTCCCTTTTCTCCTCACATAACAACCCTTGTTCTTTCTCTCTTTAGGCCAGAAAGGTTCTGAGACTCTATAACTAGCTATTTGTTTCAGTACCTTTTTTGCAGGGTCTAACTCTGACTTGATGCAATTTCCACTTTGTTGAAAACTTGGTGGCCTCAATGACCTCCATTCCAGGACTCCTCTCTTCCAATCAGTGCAGGGTCCCTGCTTCTTCCTAACACCTTTCTTCAAGTGACTGCTCAGCCCATTACCTTGCAAGCTCTTCTTTGCAAGCTTTTATTTTTAGTGTCTCTTCCTCCTGCTCAGGATTTCTTGCAGCTCTAACACCTTTTCACTTGATGCAATTCCAGGCATCCTGCATATTTGTGTCCATGACCTCTCTCCAGCTGACTTCGCTAACCAATTCCTTTTGTTTCCTGATGTCCACTCTGCTTGAAATCAAGATCTTCAGTTGCAGGCTTATTTTCATTTGTTCATTCACTTGACCAAAAGTTGATTTAGGTCAAAGTATTCAATTTGGGGCTCACTTCTGCAGTCAGCCCTTCCATAATATCCCCCTTTCTCACCAAAACTAAGTCTAAATCATTGCCTCATGGGTTCAGGTGAACATAAACCTGCCAGCTCTCGCATCCAGCTTTGTCTGCTCTATGGCTGCAAGCAGCATTTGCTTTCCAGACTCCCCTGTAGACCAGAGCCATTGAAGTGATTTCCACAGGGTGAATGATTGGAGTGCCTGGGCAGGAACTGCTGCCACATCTCCCAGAGGGGAGGTGTGCTGCGTGAGGAGGTCACAGCTTGTTCCTCATATTCCCGGCAGTTCCTATAAGAAGGATTACTGCAACTGGGCTTTTCAAACCACTTTTTCCTTCCTCTCACCCCTTTGGATTATTCACCTATCCCCTGATGCGTGTGTCCTCCGTAGCATTGGTCTCCAACAGGTCTTTGGAGAATGCCATCGCTGCTTGCATTCCATTGCAACCCAGCGTCATTGCATGGGAGCAACCAGCAGCTAAAGGGGTTGGTCCTTAGGACTTGCCCTGAGCTGAGCTACCCCACATCTCCCCATCCAACCCCTGCCTGCTTGTGCAGGGTCCCCTGGCCAAACCTGAGCCTGGCCTTGGGGAGGTGATGTTAATTCCTCAATTTTCAGGGCTGTTTATCTTAGCCAGAGGGTGAGGGAGCTGGAGGTGGGCAGGAGGCCAGGAGGCACAGCCCAGCAGGGGACTGGAATTAGGCAGTGCTCTCTAATCCAACAGAGGTGCCCTCGGTTCAGTGCGGGGTGGTGGAGGTGGCTGGCCTGGACTCTGCAGATGGAGGCATTGGACTGCTGACTCTTAGGACACTTGATTATTTTCTGACACAGCCTTTTTTTCCCCCCAAGGAAACACTGGTATAATGAAACGCCTATCTCGGAACTCATCCAGCAGGCACTTGGTTGACTGGGTCAATCTGACCTCCTGGGTCAGTGTGACATATGATAGAAATGGCCAAAAGAGCAAAATCGAGCTGGGAAGGTTGTCAAGGAGGCTAGAAAGGAAATCTTTTACTCAGCTTTTGGTTTCTTGTGAGATAAAGCTGAATTTTCAGCAGCTCAGGGCAAAATGTAATTTTCTGGTTGGCTTTACTTGCAGTCCACCTGACTGCTCTTTTCCCCCTTGCTGCTCTGCATCTGAGATGCCTGCATCCCCGCTCCCACTTCTGCACTCCAGCTGCCATCCCAGGCCCTTGGAGGATCAGACCGGAGCAATCACCATCCCACCATGAGACTGGACACAGCTGGGACCCAGCCACCGACCACCCCGGGAGCTGCTAAGAGCCCTGTGTGCCAGCACGTGGCAGGATGGGGTCCGCCAGGGAGGCGGATGGAAAGGAGGGGTGAGGAAATCGTGGCAAATAGGAGCTGACTGCCCAATAATTGTGGACAACAAGGCTTTTCAGCAGGGCCATAAATCAATGGCAGATGGAGACACAATGGGTGGTGGTTATTGATTTCTTTTTTTATTTTTTTTTTGTCCCCTCCGTTTGCTGCCCGGCAGAGTGGAAAGGCTCTGGAGGCAGCACTGCAGGGGCTTTCTATCTGCTCGGCAGCTCACCCATATTCCCTCCCTCCTTCTGGCTGCTGTGCGGGAGGGCAGCGCTCATGGGTGGCCAGCATCAATAACATCCATCCATGGAGCCTCCTGCCTGTCCGCATTGCTGTGCCTGAGCCTGCCTTGGCATCCCTGGAGCTGCCTTTGAGCCTGGGGGGAAATTGAGGCTGGAGGCAGAGGTAGAGATGGGGCTAAAAAAGGGTGGACCACAGCTCTGGCCAAAGCCCCCTCTCTGTGTCTCCAGCAAGCCACCTTCACCCTGCCACCGTCCATCTTACCCAGCCAGCAGCTTTCCCACTCTCCTGCTTTTCATCTCTGACTTGTCATGTTTTTCTGATGAATGCATCAGTCCCTGTTTGTTCTTCTCCTCTCTCCACCTCCTGCTTGCAGTTCTCAGATGTGATTTAAGGCACCTGCCAGGTGTCTCTGCTGCTCCGAGGGGGACAGCTGTGGGGAAGAGGCACAAACCTTGCACTACCTGGGGGCCGATCCAAGGGATGCCCTCCAGCCTCACAGTTACCAGTGGTGCTAGGGGTAGGATGGGATGTTCTGTGGACAAGGATAATGCTGCTAAAGGAAATCTAGCCCATGGGGGTGGACAAAGCCATGGCTTTGTGGCAGGACCAAAGTGCTAGGAAATAGGGCTTTTCTCCCTGCTTAATCTTAATTCTTAAGACCTTCCTTCTACCTCCCATGCTCTTGGGTGGCTCAGCTCTTCAAGGAAGGTCTTTGTGCAATGTCTATGCAGCACTTTGGGTAATGAGGGGCTCCCATGCCCTGAGCTTCATTGGTACTTCTGGGCACTATGGTAATAGTGAGGGTGTTACTGTCCTCTGGCTCGTGAAAGCAATGTTATCCGCATGGGGGAGAGGGGATATCATTTTAGTAATGGCTTTCTTTCCAGGATGAAAAGCTCTGCCATTAGAGCCAATCTGGGCTGTATTTTTTTCCCTTCCCTTTTGTTCAGGGCTGCGCAGAGCACTTTGGAATTCATAAACTGGTAATTTATTGAACAAGTCTTTGGAGAAGGGAAGTAATGAAAACTGCCATATAAATTATGGGAGCGTTTGGGATCCTATTGCTGGTGGGAGCACGGTGGCACCGTGGTCTCTAATGGAGCCAGTGTCTGTGTCGAGACAGACACCTCACAAAGCCACACCAGAGGTGGGTGGAAATGGAATTGGGGCTGCCAACAGCAAACCAGTAGCCACGTCCTAGGGAGCTGGAGCCATGCTCCCTGCGGAGCAAGCATCTCCTGCAGAACTGCTGTTTGTCCTGTAAGGGGAGGGGGGGGATGGAATTTACTGGCCTTGTAACATCAGCAGCCCCTGGCACGGAGGGGCTGCTCTCTTTTTTTTTTTTCCCCCTCTCTTCTGCATCTTTTGCTGTGGGCAAGCAGAGCCCTTGCCGCTCCCAGGCTCGGATGGGTCACTCCTGGCACATAGTCTGCAGTGATGGAGCGTGCTGGCTGCAATGTTCTCGGACCAAGGAGGAATTCCAGAGCTTTTACGTGAGCGGGAATTGGCAGGTGTGATGTGAGATCCCGCTCCCAGCCTGCAGCACGTGGGCTGGATTTGAACCTCCCCGAAGCTCTGTGTTCAAAATCCCAACCCGAGGCCGTGCTGCAGAGCTCCGGAGATGCCATGGACGACCAGCAGATACACGGTGCTGGCAGGAGGCAGTGTTCCCTCTGCGGGGCACTGTCGCCAGGCTGTGATCTCACCGCTGTTCTCCACATCAGTCTAATGAGGTGCAGCGGTGACGGCCACACGTGGCAGCCTGTCCGAGCGCTCTCAGGCTGGATGC
Source organism: Burhinus oedicnemus (assembly GCA_008921705.1). NCBI lineage: Eukaryota > Metazoa > Chordata > Aves > Charadriiformes > Burhinidae > Burhinus > Burhinus oedicnemus. The sequence goes on along the minus strand of VFFE01007584.1, from coordinate 144,618 downwards.
AAACCCTTGCAATGCACCAGTGCAGCTCAGCTCACCCTAGCGAGCCCGCCGCAGGGAAGGCAGCAGGATCTGTCGCTTTTGGTGATGGAGGCGTTGGGTTTGGTTTCTGAAAGCCTGACCCTGCTAAACCCTCTGTGCACACATGCTGTGGAGCAGAAACCTGTATCAGAGGTGCTTTTGGAGGAGCTGGGATGCAGAAAGAAGTAAGGCATCAGCTTTCCAAGGGCTGCGGAAAGCGAGGGACGCGTGTGGGAAAGGAGGTGGGGGCTGGATTCACGTGCGAGCCAGGGCAAGGGACACCTGGCAGAGGTAGAATTATTGCACACCATAGCGTTTTCTGTGTCTCTGGTTAATCAGAGTAATGGGCTGTTCACCTCCAGTTGGCTCCTGTTCAACACTCTGTCCTTGCAAGGCCGTCAGGGAACAGGGGTGGGGTGGGGGGGAACAACCCTCGCTGGTGGGGTGGCAGCGCAGGCACTGCCCATGGGTGCTCCTCACGGGTGAGACTGTCCTCAGGGGCAGTAGGAGTTTGGTTGCCTGTTTTTTATATTTACTGGAAACTCCCGTCTCGTTCCTCCAGCCTAAAGTACTCCATGGCCACAGGCGCACGGACTTGTTCCACGTCAGCAGGGAGAGCCTTGGTGAGAGGGAGCCAAAACGTTAATACAGGATCACTGGGGTTTTCCTCCTGCCGTGCAAAGGCAAAAGCCCATTTTTCTGGGTCATCTGATCTGGAGTGGTGTTAGGGGACCCGATAGATGTGGCTTCTTCCCTGTGGCTGTCAGAGGTGGTCACTGTGGAGCCCACCGTACATCTTTTACATCTGTCTTCGGTCCTGGGAAGGAGGGAGGTTTGGTTGAGCACTCCCAAGCCAGAGCTCCTGTGGAGCTGTGTGTGATGCTGAGCAAAACACTCTCTGGGAAATGCACCTGGCCACTGGGTCCACATGGAAACTGGTTTTGGGTAAAAAAAAAAAAAAAAAGGTGTTTCAGTGAAGCCTGGGAAGGGAGAGATGCGTGGTTTGTACCTGAGCAGCATAAATAAATGAATTAATGAATGGATTAAATGTAAATTGTGGCAGCTTTAAAATGAAAGTCATAGTTTCCAAAAGTGCTTTTAACCGGTACTTATTTCTGCAGCAATATAACTGCCAGCAAGAGCTTAATTCATTATCACCAGAACAAAATGAAGACCCTGTAAATTTGAAGTCCAATTTAATTTCCTCAGAAAGAGCTTTTTTTAATCTTTCTTTCCCTTTCCTCTCTCTCTCTCTGCCCAAGGAAGGAGGATTTCCATCACTTACAGCTGTTGTGTGCCTCCTGCAAATGGGATTTTCTCAGCCTGCCCAGCCGTGGCCACCCACTTGCCGGGAGCGAGGCGGTGGCCTGTGGTGGGTCCATATGTTGGGGCTTTGTGCTGCACATCGACCCTGCCAAAGGCCAGCATCGCTTTGGAGCGTTCAGGCTGTAAATCGGTACTGGATGGGGTGGGAAGCAGAGGCTCAAAGGGAAAAAGCAGCTTGTCCTGGGCTGTCTTGGGTTCGTGGCAAAAGACAGGCAATGACCTGAGTGCCCGAGTCCTAACCTACTGCCCAACCCCATGGCCATCAGTGTGGTCCCAAAAGGGTTTGCAGGGGCCGTTGGTCGCACTTGAGGCAAAATCATCCAGGTTTGGGGACCTGCTCCTGGGAAGATCAGGAAAAGCAAGGATCTGGCAGGGACTGAGGTGGCCGTGGGCCAGTTCCAGCGGTGGAGCTGGGTCTGCTGCCAGGGCTCCTGGGGCAGAGCAGCTGCTAGAGACAACTGAACCCGAGGGGTTCTGTCCATAAACTAGCTCCTGACGCTCTGACCTGCTGCCTCCTCCTCCTCAGCTTCGTTAACAGCACCGATGGCCTGTACATGGGGTTGGAGTGTGTGTGCATGCGTGTGCCTGCTTCCAAAGCTATAGAAAGTCAGTAACAGCATGTTTCTGCCCTAAAATGTAAGACAGGGATGCAGCAGGAAGAGCATGATGAGGCCCCTGGTCTCCATGGAGTCTTTGTTTATACTCCTCTCATTTGCCTGTCGTCTTTCTTTTTCTTTTTTGTTCTTTTTTTTTTTTCTAAGGGAGTATTTTTAGCATGTAGAAGAGAACAGCACACTGGTTCGCTGGATGCAGGGCAGTCAGGAGCAGAGGGTGTACAAGCTTCTCACGCTGTGTTCCCTGTAAAAAAACACCTCCATCTCGAGGTTACTGCAGTCCTGGGCTCCCCGTCCTCCTCCTCCTCCGCATCCCAGACCTTCCCTGGCTTACCGCCCCCATCCTCAGCTCCTGGGGCAGCTCTTGTCAAGGACTGAACGGCACTGGTGGTACACAAACCAGCGCCTTGTGCAGGTGGGTCAGATGCATTCGGAGGAGCAAAGGATGGGGCTGGTGTGCAGGAGAGATGTGGTGGCCCCTGGCCACCATCATCCCCTTACTCTTGCAGCTCTCTGTCCCCTCCCTGCACCCAATAACCTTGTGGCATGGTGTGGTTCAGATGCATTTTAACCAGGATGCCCTACCAAGGCCGGTAATGTTCTGAGCATCACCTTGTTTCACCAGCAACGGTGGTGGCTCCTGTCTCGGTGCTACACCAGCAAACCTCCTCGCTCGCTCCCCAAAATCCTGGCAGCAAAGGGAATCCCTCCAGGTGTCTGAACAGAGCAGCCATCTCTGCTTAGCGCCTCGGTGTGCTCTTGTTAGACCATCCCCATTGCGTTTAATTATAGATATTATACTCTATTTTCCTGCAAAGAAAGACTTGCAGGATGCTCCCGGAGTTCATTTGAAACATGAAATTACTGGTGCAGCTTTCATACGGGAAAAATCGCCGTTGTGACCTGCAGGTAATTAACGAGATGGTGCACGGCCAGCAGCCCCGGAGTAATTAGCGGCAGCAGTGGGAGTGTTCTCTGTGGAGCCCCACTCCCAGAGGCATGTGTTTCTCTGCCATGGGGACAGCCCCGGTGCGGTGCTGAGGCTGGATGTGGCCGGAGGGGTGTCATGGTGTTGAGAAAACAGGTCTGCGGGACTCGTGAGATGGCAGTGCGAGAGCTGCCAGGGTGAAAGCTCGGTGCAGGAGCCCCAGGGAGCCACGGACCTGTTGTTCTCCAGCCCTCTGCATGAAAATGCGGGAGGGAGGAGGAAACGCATGAATGAAATAGGAGCTGTCAGGGAATTTCACCTACGGATTACACATTTGCTGGGATCTGCCCAGCACGGGTACAGCCAAAACATTCCTTTCCAACACTGGCTGTTCCGCTCTGTGAATCAAATATTCAGTATAATATTTAAATATAATTAATTCATGTAATTTCAGCTTTTATACTGTAGTAAAATATTCATTTTCAGATAGTATAAAGGTTGAGACTGCATCCATCAAAAATTAAGTAAAAAGGATAAAGCTTGAAATAAAACTTCCTCCCCGGTACCACGCTGGATGTTGGGGAGGTGAAACAAGGGAGTCAAAGTGATTTGCCCTGGTTTGTTCCTGGCAGTTTGGCCCCTCCGCCAGATAGCAAAGGATGGGTACAGCAGAGTCCTTGTGCAGTGTTGCAGGAGAGTGAAGCCCCTCGGGAGGCACCTGGGTGCTCCCAATGCCAGGAGAGGACCTCAGCGGCTCTGGGAACTCACTGGCGAAAGAGAGCTCCTTTTTCTTAAGCGTGACCATCTTGTGTGCGAATGAAGCTGGAACCAATCTAGCTTTTATCCCTGCACAAAATGAAACAAGCGCCAAATAACACATCTGGCAAACCAGCCTAGAGGAGAGAATTCCCACTTTCATACCTGCCCCCCTCCAGCTAGAAAAACCACTGGTTGGGTGCTGGGGTCCTTCTGGAGGAAGCTGGGGTGAGGGTGCAGAGTTGCTCCAGTAGAAGTTGTTTCTCCTGGTGGCCCTCTTTCCCAGGAGCCTGCTCCATCTCTGCCCAAGGAGGAGCGGTTTGGTCCCTCTCTGACACAGCAGAGTCAGGGATTTGATCCTAGGTCTATCCTATCCCAGAGATTCACTGTTGCCTGGGGATACAGGATGCCCAGGAAAAATTATTCCTGTGCAACGCATCAGCTAGACATTGGTGTGGAAGGGAGCTGGAAGGGAGGACAGGAGGCAGACAGACCATCCTGGGTCTCTGCTTCCTTAACCAGGACACGTCACTGTTTCTCTTCATCACCTCCAGCCATGGCCCAGTGCCGCAGTGGGGATTTACTGGAGGTATTTGGCCTATCGATTCCCATGGTCAGCGCAGGCTCACAGGGGCTTGAAAAGCGAGGGCTTGATTTAGCCACAGACCCATCCCGGTGCCTGGCCCGATGGCCGGTCCCCTGCTTGGGCACAGCAGTGCAGGTGTGATTTAGGTGAGCTGGGGACCGGGGCCACCGGCTGACCCTGATGGCACCATGCTGCACGCTCCTGCCGAAAGATTTACGTGGGGGCATAGTCCTCTGGTCTGGCTCACAACTCAAAGAGCGCTTGGTGGAGAGAAATGGAGAGGGAAGAGTAATGATTTCAGCCCGAAGGGCAGCACAAGCTATCTCTGGACTGAACCTGGGACAATTAATACCTCCAAGATGGGCTTAATGGATTGTTTGAGATTTGGGACTATGAAGTACAATCGAAAGCAAAGTGTTTGACTATTGTTATAATTGTTAACAGGCTCCTTTTGAAGCCCCGTGCAAAGAAATGGATAGACTTCAGCCATCAATAATATCGCTGGAGGAGAAAATTGAAGGGATATCTGCCCAATTAAATAACCTACAGGGCTGGAATTGAGAATCAATGTGGCATGAACGATGAGGTATGGACTACCGACGCTGAACACTAAATCCACTGCAGCCTCGGATTTAACAAAGAGAGAGGGATGGGGAGGAATACTGCAGCTGTGATCACCCAGGCTGTGCACATTGGCCTTGGTGTGGCCTCTGCAAGAGGCAGGAGGTGGCCGGGGAACAGCTCGGCATCGCTGTCCTGTAGGCTGGAACACAGCAAAGGTATGAGATCTTCAGAGATCTTCCCTGCTCAGGTAGGAGCGTGGGCAGAGGCAGGGCTGGCGGTGCGGGGACACACACATGGGGATGGATCTGCATCCCTGGGGAGCACCCACGAGTTGCTCGTGGATGGTAAACAGGGACTGCTGGGAGACCAATACGTTGTTTTCTGGATATCTTCCTCCTTCCAGTTTAGGTAGGACCGTAGGAGGCCTTGGGTAACACGGGGAAGTGGAAGGGGTTTGCTGAGGCAGGTTTGAGTGTTTAAAGTGGATTTGTTGAAAACGAGTGGGGTGGTGAGAGGGAGAGAAGGGCAGGTGGCTCTGGGGATGGGGCAGGGTGTCTGCTGAGGACAAGGGACTGCAGCTGAAAAGGTGGAGAATAGGAAGAGGGTTTGGGGGAAGAACCATGGATCTTTTTTTCCTTCCCCGCAAGGAAAACCCAGACTTGATCACTGGTATCTGTGTGCATTTTGCAGGACATACCATTTGCTGGCAATGCTGGGACAACCATACCCAAGCATCACCAGAGCCACCAAGGTAGGGTGGGCCCTCTGTCTTCATGGAAGGACAATCCTGTCATCTGGGCCCCTTTCCAGCAGGGATTAAGGGTAAGAAACACCTGCTCTGTGTGGCTCATTCCTCCTCCCATCATCACCAAGACGTGCCCCACTGCAGCGCGGGCATGGAGCTCCTCCTGCAGTGGGATGGTGGGTGGGGGCACGGCTGAATCCACGCTCTGCCCCTTTAATTATTTTTAAAGGAGAAATTAATTTTGTCTTTGCCTAAGTACCCATCACTTTAAATTAATGTCTCTGATAGTGAAAATGACGAAGCAGTCAGGTCATTAGGCAAATTTTAATTAGAGGCTCAGATGGCCTTCACTAATAAGAAGCTACAATTCCTTCCCAATGTTCTCACTTTCCATCCACAGGGTCTTTGCGAGCCCATCCGAGGACGCGTTTCCGTATCGCTCCTCAGCACCCATGTGCTCCTCTGTGTGGGCATCCAGCGTCAAGTTAGAGCTTGGGCTGACACAGGGCATATCGCTCAGTGCAAGGGATGCAGGAGACCCCATTTTCCCTGGAGACACCCATTGCATCGGCTCTGCTGTACCGGGAGCTGGTGTTTGCAGCAGCACGTACAGTGGTTGCAGTAGCTTAGGTGATGTCAAGGCATGGCAGCATTTCTCTCCGTACCATGGGAGAGGTTTTCCCACCCCGGTAGCCCCCAGGGAGTCCCAGCCACCAATGGCGGGGTGGGAACACCTCGATGATGGGCTGGCTTTATTTATCATTGCAACAAGCTGCTGCACCTCATGCTACCTCAGGAGCCTTTGCCAAGAGCAGGGAGAAGTTTATCAGGCCAGTGCATTATGGAAGATTATTTATTAAGATTTTATGCAGAGACTAAAGCTGCTCCCCCATATGCATTCCTTTCCTCTATCCATTTGCAGTTGTTAAAAGGGGTAAGAAATTACCTAATGAGCTGTCACTCCCCATGTTTTCTCTGTCCGAATAGATGTGGGTTGGATCTAGGGAGAGCATCCCTGGGCTGGCTGTAAATCCAGCCTCCAGCCCAGCATAATAAAAACCTCAGTCCGTTCCTGGGTGAGCGAGGCTGATCTCTTGCTTCCTTACGGCACAGCCAGGGAGGAGAAATACAGCAGAAAGCTGTCCCTGGGCCAGCACATGGCCCTGGCCACAGAGAAGGGGGAAAACAGGAGTGAGGAAGAGAGGAACAGGCTCTTTTCTCCCATTCTTCGCTGGTAACAGGATCAACTCTCCTCTCCTCCTGGTGTGACCAAGCCTCTGTGCCCCGCAGATACATGTGTTTTTGTGCTGGGTAATTTCACAAGTGAGATCCATCCATTAAGCTGCCGGTTCCAGTCACCACCCGGTGCAAAATAACCAACAAATGGGGCTCTGACCTACTTATATATTTTTTCCTGTCGGTGCAATTTGGCTGGAGCCGGGCAGGGAGCAAGGGATGCAGGAAGGTGGCTACAGCGAGTCTGTGCCTGGATCCTGCTTCCTTGGGGCTGGGGGCAGAAGATGAGGGGGTGACCGAGCTCCTCCTCGCTGCAGCTTGATCCCGCATTGCCTGCACAGTTACAGCAGCTGCTCTGTAATTCCCTCCCCCCCTACCAAAATGCTGCAGGGAGGGAACCTGCTCTGGGAAAGGAGCCGATCCAGGATGAAAGCAAGAAAAATCATCCACTTTCATGGCAGAACTTGCCGTGTCCAATCCAGAGATTAATAATTTCCTACAGCCAGGAGAGCATCCCTTTCAGCCGTGCATCCCGAGGCTGCTCCGGGTGCTGCCAGTTGCTGTACTGGGCTCTCCAGTGCCGGCAGGGCTGGACAGACCCCTCCCTTCCCAGCCCATGGTCCAGCCTGGGAACACGGGTTTGTGACCACACGTGCCTCTGCCATGCCAACTTTGTTATTCCCAGCACTTGACCGTCCCCGTGGATTCACACGCTGCTTGGAAATCCTCAGCAGGAAGAGTTTTATTGACAGGAAAGGCGGTTTTCTCAAAATGGAAACTTCCCACAAGAAAAGTGGTGCTTTCAATCAAATGTTGGTTGGGAGGGTGAAGGAAAGGGAAAAATATGTCACGGAGCATTTTGGTAAAGTGAAAACATCCTTGTTTCCACACATTTGGAAGGGAAAGCTTCAATTTTGCACCTCCAAATGATTTTCATGCTGACATTTCTTTTATTCCGTATAATCAAGCAGCTCTAAATATTAGAGTCTCGCTGCCAGAAGGAAAAATTTTGAGCGGTGTCTCCCCGCCTTTCCCACCTTCCCTTCCCTTTCCTCCCTTTAGGCATTTGGAAATAGTGGAATTTCTCTCAGGCGCTAGAAATTCCAATGCCTCCTTGCCTCCGGCACAGGCTGAGGGCATTTTAAGCCTTCCTTGCACCCCGAAGAGCCACAAACCCTTGTTCCTTATCCCACTCCTCCCGCCCTTCTGAGCACCACCCTAGAAATCACGCCGAGCTGAACTCGGCTCTTGCTCCTTTTGAAGCGCCAGCGTGCGTGAATGTTCGATGTCTGGAGACTCGATGGTAGTGACCAGCAAACAGGGGAAAGAAGAAGATTTATAAAGAAGATTATGCAAAAGAAGTAGCGGCCCTTTTTTCCCCCTTTCTCCTCATCTTGTGCAAATTACCCTATTATTCTGCTCCCTTAGGATGCCTGAGTGTCCTTATTTCTTCTTTTGAGCTAAAGTCATCCATGCATTAAATTAGTTCTCTGCCTAGAAATAGCTTGATTACTTTCTCCAAGCTGCAGTTAATGCGAGGTTCCCCGAGAGTTTAAAAAAAAAAAAAAAACCACAAACAAAACACGGGGCAAAAAGGGAAGAGGGGAGTGAAAGGGAGGAGCAGGGGCAGGATGGAACCCCCTTGAGCCAGTAGAAGATCAATTTACCTCGAATGTGAGGTGCCACGGCGCGGGAGAGGGGGCAGCGGCTGTCACCTGCATGGTGTGACTGGAGGGGTTGGTCCCCTGTCCCCTGGGAGCAGTTGCCTTTCACGAGAGCATGTGGAATGGCTGGGGCTGGACTCGGCGGCCCGTGCGATCCTGTCCATCCTCTCTTCCCATAGCACTGGTTAGCTAATGATATTTTTCCTCCTGGCTTGCCTCAAATCACACCTCAGATTTCTTATCTTTTCCGTGTTGTTGCTCTGTTGAACTCTGACTGAAGGGAAGGAGAGAGACCTTGGCAGGACGCCCCATCCCAGCATTGAGGGCGAGTCGGTCAAAAAAATTGTCGAAGCTCAGGAAGACCCAGGATCCCTCAAGATCCCAAATTTTCTTCCCTACCGTAAGTTGACCCCCAGTGCAAGGCTCACCTGCTTCCAAGGGGGGAGTCCACTGCAGAGAACAGCATATTTGAATAGTAAAACCTGAATTCTCTTACGTCGCTTGCTGTGGTGACACCCTGCAGGAGCGGGCTCGCATCCCCACCCCAGCCAGGATCAGCTCTTTAGCCCAGGATGCAGGACCGCAAAATGCATTCCCACCTCCCTGAGCTCCCCTCCTCCTCCCTGCTGTAACTCCGAGTCTGTTCCCTCATTGCTGGGGACAACCAAGCTTCTTATCACTCCTTCACCCGCAAACCACAGCAAATTATTTCCCTCCCAGCCCTCCTCTTAGTCTGTAACCAGCAGGAAAAGTGAACGCTCAACCCTGCACCCCTCTGAGCTCGGCATCCCCGGTGCCTCCAGGCTGGCACGGCACAATGCCTGTGGCTCGAACCAACTCTGGGCTCCCCGCTGGGCGTCAAGATCATCTCTGACTTTCACTCCCCGCCGAAATACGCTCTCTGTTCCCCTATTAACTGCAGCCGTTTTTCTTCTCTTCACCCTCGTTTGCTTTCTGTGCTTTTCCAAGGAGGCAGCCGGGGCTGAGCCCATCACCTAAAAGGGGCTGTGAATCTCAGATAATGGCCTCAGAAAATGTCCTGTGCTATTTTGTGCTCATTCCTTTGTATTGCCTTGACATTTGTGCTAGGTTTTGGGGGTTTTTATTTTTTTGTCCCTTAATTCCCCTGACTGTTGGGCAGGTGTCTACTCCCAGCTGTTTGCAGGAGCCCCAAGAGCTGTTGCCTGAACATCAGCCGCTAATTCAGGGCCAATTATCCCTCCTTTCCCACTGTGTTTTGCTGTATCCTTTACAGAACTACCGTGTGCAGACGTGGGGCTTCATTCCTTTTTTTCTCCTTCCCAGTTGCTTTGCTTCCCACAGGCTCCTCCAAAACCCCCTTCGCCGCTTTTACCGACTGCTGGAAGTAATTTGAGGAGCATCAGCAAATCCACAGTGAAGGTGTGTGGCTACCATCCTCTCCCAAGCGCTGCATCGCATCCCATTGGTGTTCCTCCTTCTCTCTGGGAGCAGACCAGTTCTCCCAGTAGCTGGGGAGTCACTGGAGGGATCCCCACGTGCAACTCTCCCGTGTACAGCCGCTAAAGGAATAATTTGCAATAACCCAGAGCCCAGGCTGCCTGCCCAGCCCAGCCGGCATCCAAGCAATCAATTCCCATTCAGCGCGGTGGCCTCCCTTCCTGCTCTCACAAACAATGACAAATGGAGCACCGCATCGACTTGGATGGAGCAGCAAGCATCGGCAGCAGGAATAATTACCCATTTGCCAGATGAGATAGGACGTGTGGTTTTCCTGCGCCGCCTTGCCGGGAGCTCGGCAGCTCACAGCAGTTGAGCGCAGAGCCGGGGAGAAGGTCCCCACTGCAGCCGCAGAGCAGATCCTGGTGGAGATGAATCAGCAAGCGATGCTCCGGGGGTCCCCAAGGCTGGCACGTCTCCAGTGCAGGCTCCCCAGCCAGCACTGGGGACAACGTAGCATTGCTGGGGTCCAAATAATGACTCTGCTATCTCTTCAGCTTCCAGGGCAGCAGTGGGATGAGCTTCTACAAAGCTCTCCAGATGCTTGGATGAGACCAGGTGAGCCTGAGGTCTTCTCCATAGTCTCTGTGGGGGAAGAGCCACATCTGGAGCAGGTTTTGCACCATCCAGCCTGGCTTCTCCATGTGAATTCACACTCGAAGTGTCTCTCTCCTGGAGTTAAAATCTACTCCCTGGCTGGCTTTGACCAAGGCACAGAAGAGCTCCTTGCCATGGATGAGGAGGTGGGAGGATGAGCTCTCCAAACTGGGGTATACCACCACAGAAAATGTCCCTGGGCTGGTCCCAGCCCTTTCCCCAATTGCTGGAAGTGAGATAAACTGCTTCAGGAAAATCCTGTCTGTGCCAAGAGGTGTAATGATGCCTGCGTGTCGCTACAGCTTTCCTCTTTTCTTCCTTTAATTAAAAAGAAAATGTCTCCCTCCAAAGTCATTAATTACTAATGACACAATTAGAACCAGTAAAGAGGGACAGGAAGAATGAGATGAAAAAGAAAAAGGAGATGAAAAAAAAAAAAAAGCAAAACAAACCCAAAACCCAAAAAACCCTCTGGCAATTTAAGGCATTTGAAGCTTGAGAGAAATTAAGGAAATAATTACTTGATTTAAACTTTATTCTCATTCCTGCTGGGCCCACACAGGACGAGCAGCATGTGGATGGAAACCACCTTTCCAGTGCTCCTCCCTTCCATCAGAGGAAGGAGATAAGTCTCTCTATCTCATGTAATCTGATTTTCATGCTTGGAGGCAGGCCCTGAGGCAGCGTTTCACATTGGGCTCCTTTTCTGCAGTCTGCCAGCTTTCTGTGCAGGAAACCTGGTTTTAGCACCGTAGCCCTCATAGTCACATTTTTCCACATCTCCCTTGCCAGCACTGGCATCTCTCGTGGCCTCACCCCTGCTTCTCTCTCTCCAACCATCCCATCTCCTCAGACAAGAAATTACAGCTCTTCCCTCCTGCCCTGTCCCCTATTCTGCTGGCGACCAGGGATGGAGCAGAGCTGTGAGCTGAGGACAAGCAGGGACAACTCTCGATGTCCAAGTTTAAAGCTCCTCAGCTTTGAAAGGCCGGCTTAAATTGCTTGAAGACTCTCTGAAAAATAGATTAAGGGCGTGGGAAGAGGGAAGCCCAGCAGAGCTGCTGGCTGCCTGCTGAGTGCTTATTATTTCTGTCAGCTGAGTGTTTTAACTCGATAATCTCAGATTGAAATGGGTTTTGGGAGGGGAGGGAGCAGCAGGAGGCGAGGCGGCTACTCCTGTGGGAGTCCGGATTAGGCAAAGAGCGAGTTTCAGCCTCTTTTTTGATGGTGAAAAGCAATCTCTGACCTCGAGGTGGAATGGGGTGGCAGCCCCTAGTTTGGCAGAGGAACAGGTGAAGCAGGTCACCTCGTGATGGATGTCCAGGCTCCACACCTCCTTCTCCATCCTGGCCATCCCAGGTCCTCAGAAAGGGAAGGTACCCAAAACTGGGCTTCATACCCCCTGGTAGGTGTGAAGACCATAGCAGTCCCTCTCCTCTGGGGTCCACAAAGGACAACGGGGTTTCTGTAGGTCCTGCACTAACTCCCCTGGCAGTGGTGGTTTAAGCTGTGTCCACGAGGGGGGGCTTTTCTGCTTGCTTAGGGCTCTGGCATGAGCATGCCTGCATGGTCTCAGAGGGGGTTATTTTTCTTGAGGGATATACAAGAAGGGGTGACCCTGCTCCTCCACGCACAGCGAGGGACTGTGTCCTGACACCAGGACAGTTTTTCTGATCCCATTTCAGTGCAGAGCAGTTTCTAGGCAGGACATGCTAGAAAAGACCCTGGAGGGAGGACTCGGACACGTTTGCCTCGCCTACAACTGTGACCTCTTAGCAAGAGCAGGTCCCCGGCAAGATGCAAGGGGAGATGGATCCCACACACACGCTACCTCTCTGTCTCACCACCTCTTGCACACCAAGACTTCGCAGCCCCAAGGCCCAGGGTGCTGCCTAGTGATGAAGGAGGAAGGTTCATCCTTGCTGTTCTCCAGCTGACCTGTCTTGCAGGTGGGCAACTACACTCCCTCTCATCAGGAGGCTGCAAAGGTGTCACCCTAGCCTTGCTTCAAGTTGCAGCAGTTTTAGAGTGAAGCCAAGCCCTTTTCTCTGTGCAACGTGACCATCAGATAGCAAACCTTAAAAACCTGGTCAGCATTTGTCGTGGAGGTCATGGTGAAGGTCTCTGTGCCCCACCAAAGGCCAGCTGGACTTCTGCTGGGGCACACTCTCAGCCCTAATTCTCACTGACTTTCTTCTTCTGGATCTGTAAGGGGTGTGCAAAAAAACAGGGAAAGCCAAAAAAATGGGAAGGAAAATCCAAGTTCTTATTGACTGCTGGGTCCCTCCGGAGGCCATGGCAAGTGGGGATGGGGAGGGAGAAAAGCTACTAATACATCGTTTTGTCTTCAAGCAATTATGTGAAAATGAGTTAATCACAGGGTCACAGAAGCCATAACCATTAATTAATCCCCAGCATGAGCCGAAAAGATGAATTTCCTGCAGTAAACAAACGTGAGTAACAGCGTGGCAAAGAATCCACCTCCTGCCGCATTATCACAGCCCGTGCCGGCAGCTCTACCACGGCTCCGCAGGGCAGCCGGTTCGCACACCAGGACTGCAAACCAGCCGCTTGCATCCCTGCCGAGCCCCAGCCCTTGAGGGTGAAAGCTTTCCTGCCAAATCGCCGCCTTAGGGTGGCTGTGAGGAGGAGAGCAGGGGAATTGCCACAAATACAGATGTTCCGTCACTCCTGCAAATGGTAGGAGGCAAAGGCACGTGGTTCTGCTCCCTCCTGGTGCTGTGAGCAGGGCTGGCGTCCCCCCCGTTTGGAGCAGGGGTAGGAAACTTAGCAGGCAATGATGCGGAGTGCCAGGGGGTATCCTTGCTGTCCCTAATCCAGCTGGATTAAGCTTGGTTATAAATGGATGAAACTCTCCACTGGATCATCTCGGCAGCCTCCAGATGGGAAAAGCCATGAAGGTGCTGCTGGTGGGTCTCTGCCCTCCCGTGCCATCCCAAGAGGGTGCGCTGCCTCTGGGCTCTGCTCTGTTATGATGGGAGGGCGGACAGAGGGCATGGAGGGATGGATGGGAGGATCTACATTATCTATTTAATACCCATTTTCACATTATTGGCATCTTAACAACTATCTGCTCCTGTACTTTGAACCTTTCTTGAAAGATCCTGTTAAATCTCACACGCAGCCAGATCCAGCACGTCTCCTGGTGAAATGGCTCCAAAGCCAGCCCAGGACAAATGCAACTTTGCTGTAAATTCAAGCATCTCCTTGAAAAGTGGCCTTTTTTCTTTTGTTCTTTCTTTTTGGTCCTTCCCCTCATTTCCCCACACGAAGCAGTTAGGCAGTGGCCCTTTTGGAAAGGGTAGGAAACCCTCTGAAAATTCATCTTGTAGCAAACTCTTCCTCTAAACTCAAACCGCACTAGTTCAATAAAAATGATGGTTTGCTTTAGGCTGTGCAAGTTGGCTGCGTGCACACGATTAAATTAGTTTAAATCCAGTCTCTATTTATTTAGCTAAATGGAATAGGAATAATGCTAAAACCAAACTGAAATCATCCAAATTCCTCCTGGGCTGTCAGAGATTGTTCAGGGCAGGCATGAAACTCCCCTCACTGCGTCTCATCACCTCTCTGCTTTGCAGTTCTTTATTAAGCCCTTGCTCTCGCCAGTGCTGTGGTCAGCTCATCCCAAGAGAGACAGACCCTCAAAGCCCGAAGGTGAATAGACCTATGGTATCATGACTGCAATCCCCATAAAGCAATTTATTGGAATAAAGCAATTTATTAGCTTGGGAGCTTCACCCAAATTTTGCAGGGTCGGACTAGCCGCTGGAGATGCTCCTCCTTGGGACGTTGCACCCAAGCATGGTTTCTCCTGCATGACTTCCCTGGTGGCATCTCACAGGTCCAGGTGACATCTGACCACTGCCCAAGAGGCTGCTGCAGCCCGAGCCTGGGTGACCGCCCCGTCCCAGGCTGGATCACCACAACAAGGTCTGATTTTGGTCCCTTGTCCCCATGGCCACTTCTTGCTGCAGACCCTCCAGCTTCATTCTCCTGTCATCCTCCCCTCCTCTCTTCAGGTTCTTGTAGGAGGAAAGCTGTGCTCAGCTGAACTGTATTATTTGGCTGGTGTCAACCCAGAAGAGCCATTCTTCTGAGGTGTGGGTGTCTGGGAGTGTGTGAAAGGAAAAAAATCATAAACTACATCACAGCACATCAGTGGGAAATGGGTTTTTTTACACACGTGCCTCCCCAATAAACATAATTTTAGGGCCTATCTACCCTTTTTTTTTTCTTTAAAATCAGACATTTTTAAAAAAAAAAAAACATTAAAAAGAAGTCAAAACATTTCACTTCAAAATGATCCGAAGGGAGCTGAGTGTCCTGAAGTGAAATATCTTATTTTGAAAGCATCAGAATGAAACCTTCCAGCTCTTCCCAGACACATTTCTGGGTGTCTCCAGCCAGACCTGCTTGCCCAGGCTGAACTCCCCTGGTTGTCCCTTTGCTGGGTATCCACCAGTTAATGCATTTCAGTACTGGGATAAGTGACTCTCCCATTGACACAAGTGTTTGCACTGTTTTAACTGTCGCTGGTTAGCTATAGATCATTGCTGCTGTTACCTCCTGAATGAGTTGTGCAGAAATAAACGCAAAGCCCGTACAACAACCCCTGTCGGTTGGCAAAGCTCAAAACCCCAGGTGTACGCTCGAAACCCCGCCGGTGTTCGTATTCAGAGAGCAAAAATTAACTCCAGACACCGACAGCTATAAGGGAGCCCATTATAGCATCCATCAAGCCTTGTGCTCGATCAGACATTTCCAAGAAGCAGGGGCATTTTGCTGAAATTTCTCATCTCCTCTCATTTATTTGATAACTGACCTTTACGAAATTTGCCAAATCTCGCACGGCCCGAGTACCACTCGGCGGTGTTTATTCTCCCGCAGCTGGCTCCCTGCTCCTAATGATCAGTCTCTTCACAGCCATACTAACCTTTGACAAGAGCACTTCATGAGCCTTATTAGCTGCTGGGAAGTTGTACGATGGCCCTGTACGTAAACGGAGGGATCAGGATGAGAAATTTCCCTGTGAGAGAGGGTGTTTTGCATAAAAGCCGGCTGTTGGTGGTGACTCGAATGTGAAAAATCAGTTTGGAAGAAGCAGGTGAACATGGCCAGGCTGGGGAAGGTGCTGCTGGGTGGTGGCTTTTTGGTGGCTCACATGAGCGGGGATAAATGAACCTCAAGCCAGATGAAATTACCTTCCCAACCCCAGCGACCCAAGCGGTCAGAGAGCAAAGGCTGGTGGCGCCACGGGGAACAAAATTCCTCCTTCACTTGGGTGAGGGGTGAGGACGGGGATGTCAAAGCGGACGGATGGGGATGTCTCTTCCCCAGGACTATTGGAGTGGTACCTGGGAAAGTGCGTGGGGTAATTTTGGGGAGCGATGGTTGCATGCCTCGCAGCTCACGGGAAGGTTTGCACACCCCATTCGCTCTGAATCATGTCAAGGCTGCGCCTCGTCCTTGGCTCCGAGTGTGCCTGGGGACCAACCCTGATTCACCTGGGCTGAGACCCCAGCCAGAGCCAAAAAACCCACAGAGTTTTTGGGATGCCTCCAGGTCTGCCTGGGGCTGCAGCACCCGGGAGCGGTGGGGTGGAGAAGTCCTCAGGCCATGGGGAGACCGTGGGGCTGTCGGGCAAGGGGGGGAGATCACCCAAACAAGGTGCCGGTCCTGCGTCGAGCAATAATCCCCTGCTGAAAAGCAGGCAACGTTCATGCCTGCGTCCGGGGAAAAGGCTGGGATATATAAATGCTGCCGGCAGGAGAGCAAAAGGGAAGCCAGACAGCTCCCCGCTTTAAAAGAGAGAGAGAGAGAAAATGAGCCTTTGCGATATCCTCACCCATTTACACACATAAAACTTTCTAAATGCTAAGCCAAATAAAGTCGTCTTATCGGCGTATTACCACTTAAGGCTCTTTCAGGCAGATTTAGAATGAATTAGTGCTTTTTTTAACTACAAATAGGAGCAAAGTGAAATTTCTTACTCCATCACCCCGCGCGGCTCCTGCCTTAACCCTTGGAGGGGAGAGCGGCTCCCCGGGCAGGCGAGGACCAGGCAGGGTCCAGGCTTGGCCAAGGGCTCCTGGTACCGCGGTCTGGTGTGAAAGCTGCTGCCTCCCACAGATCCTGGAGATTCTGGGCCAGGATTTGCTAAGGTGAATCTGCTCCGTACCATCCTGATATCCCCCTTATTATGCTGAGTTACGCAGCTTTTTGGAGCATGGGAGGAGGTACCTTCCCTGTCCCACCTTGCCACCACCAGGAGACTTAGTCCAGCAATGGGAAAATGCCACCGTGGCTTGTTATAATGGCAAATTGGCCACTTGGTCAGGACGGTGCCAGCTGCTGTGCCCATCCTGCGAGCACAGCCCGTGCCCAGGGCCAGTGTGGTCCCCCCAGCTGCGTCTTGGGGGGTGACCTGGGGACCCGGAGCAGATCCAGGTCCTGTTGTCCTTCTTCCCCACGTGGGCAGAGGTTGGGACACAGTGCAGATGAGCACTGTTAGCACACATGGGTGTCTTGCTCTATGCAATTAACTCAAACGTGGTGCCTCTCTCCTGGTCACAGCTTGGACAAGAGGAATGACAAAGCTGGGCAACGGCAGTGGTAGTAAGTGGCTGGGGAGTGATGGGATGATGAAGTCCCTCTCCTCTTTCGCTTGCCGCAGGTGATAATTAACAGCTCCATGCACACAGGCAGGGGTAGCTCAGCCGGTGTGTATTTGTGGGTGTTTTGTGTCCTCTTTGGTTTGAGAAGTCAAGGGCCCAAGCTGGGTCTGAGGCTCGGTTGTGCCTGCACAGGATTGATGCGGTCGGGTCTCCTGGTGACTGTCCCCTCCGTGTCCGGACAGGACACCCACGCTGACTCCTCAGGTGATCCCTGGGGCAGAGCCAGGGCCTCTCCCAGCCCCAGTCATGCCAGACCAGCTCCCACGTAGGGCAGAAACCCCCTGGGGCTGAATCAGGCCCCTCCAGAGGAGCCACCCAGCCCTGTCAGCCAGCAGCTTGCCCACCAAACGGCTCACTGGCCACGCTCCTGCTGCACACAGGGCCCCCATCCCCCATCAGAGAAACACCGCTTGTTAGCAATTAGTTGCCTGACTTAATTGCTCTGCAGTCCTGTGGTTTCGTTCAGGCTGTTCTGCTGTTTCAGGAACGCTAATGTTTTACAAAGCCTTTTTTTTTTTTTTTTTTCCAGGGAGTAGGGGAAACATCCGTTGGAGGCTTCATGGCTAAAATTATTTATAGAGATTAATGGCTGTGGCTTTTGGTGCCTCCAGGAACAGAGTCACCATATGCTAGCGCTTCTCAGCGAGACACGTGTTCTCCACGCACACACACACCTACGCATGGCTCTGCTCCTCGCTGCCGCTCTGCCGTGAGGCCGCTCGCAGAGGCGGGTCGGGGCAGCCAGTGAGGGCCCAGCGTGGCTGAATGAGGAGAGGGGGGACACAGGGGCTCCAGAGGGGACCCCACCACCTGGGGAAGCCGCTGGGAGGAAAGGAGCTCCCACCAGGATGCTCCAACTGCTGTGGCTCCAACCTGGTCCAGGCTGGTGGTACCCACTCTGGGGATGCTTTCGCAACTTGCCCTGCCTGCCGGGGCTCGCTTGTAGGAGGGGTGACTGAGTCCTTGGTGTTGGTCCAGCTGCCCTTCCTTCCCCTCCTGCCCCACCAGGCAGTTCGGTGAGCCTTGGGAATGTTCTCCTAACCATACTGCAGAAAAATCCATGGATCCCCAAAATCCTGGGTTTGTAGAACTGCAGGTGCTGGAAATACTGTTACACATCATCCCTCGAAAGTCAGCCTGGGCTTTTTTAGGACTTTGCAGTCTGTTTGTCCCTCTCCTCAGCTGCCTGAGGACCGAACCAGCACTACAGGAGCAGGTCACTATGGGGTGGCTTCCCACACCTCCTTCCCTGAATACACAGGGCTGCGATGAGCCTGGGCTGCCCGGGGCTTGCTGGGCACAGCACTGGTGCTCAGGCTTTTCAGTTGGGATCTTGTGAGATCAGCTCAGAACCAAAGGTTTGTGAATAGTCCTTTTGACCACTCCGTGGTGGTTTCTCTCTGCCCTGTCCTGGACACGGCCAGTGCTGCTTTCACTGAGACCTATCACCCATATAACTTCCCAGCTCCTCTCTGTACAGCTCTGCAATCAAAGGAGGAGCTGCCCAGGGAGAGAAGGGTTTTGTATGAGGTGGGACATGAGCCAAGAGCTCAGGGAAGCTAACAGTCCTGGCAGTTTGTATCCCATGCCCTCTTACAGCGAGTGATGTGGGATGATGATATGGAAGGAAAAGACACCAAGATGTTAGTCCTCTTGGAGGCCAGCCTTCTTCAGGCTAGCTCCAGTTTCTGTAGGATGTTGGCATCCAGGATATACAAGGTCCAGAAAGGCTGGGAAATAACATAACTGGTGGCCATTAACTGCCAGCTGTTCAGCAGACATCGAATGATGCCGCCCAAACCATCGCTGCCAGCGGTGGAGGTGATCTTGGCTGTTTGCGAAGGTGAAGATCTGAAGCCAAATCCATCCCTGAAAGGTTCACCTTCAAGCGGGACATCACTGGTGCCCTTCCAGAGTCCTGCTATTAATAAGGAGTCATTAGCAGTGCAGCTGTTGGAAAGAACCTCCTGGGACCCAGCGTGCAAGAGCCATATGGTGCAGAAGGGATGGGTGGAAGAGCGATGTCAGAAGCCTGTCAGCATCTGCCAAACTGGGGCGATCTGGGAGGCATCTTTTGCCACATGCCATGTGATAAATGGTGCTTGGAGCAAGGCTGACATCTCCATTTGCTCCTCTTCGTTGTGTAGCTCTTGAAAGTCTTCTTCAGGCATTGGGCTGGGGCCATGAGTCTCTCCCATATGTGTGTGCTCCAGTGTCTCATGGAGCTGGTGGGAAATTTGCCATGAACTGTTGCTTCGATTTGGGATTTTCAGCTTGCTCTTTTGCACTGTGTTAATCTTCCACATTCTTGAGCAGACTCCAGTTCCCAGTGCTGACTGAAAGGAGAATTTCCCCCTTGGTGAGGAATCAGCTTCTTCCCGATTCCTTTTCAGTACCTGCCAGGATGAGAGGAAAAATCAAAATATGCTAAATCTCCAGCTAGGTATGAAAGACCCTCTTCGACCCTTCACAACCCGCTTTGCAGTCTGTTAACACCAACTCCACTATCTTATTCTCATTGATTTTTGAGAGCTCCTGGGCCATCCTACAAAATTCAGAAGCTGTCCAGGTCTCTCTTTTTTTTTAAAAAAAGCGTACTTCTTCCCAAGGCAAAAGCAGATTCTTCGAGTGTGCCCTTTTCATGCAAGGCAAATGGAGCTCACTGAAAAAAACCACGCGGGCAGGAGTGAGTCCCATAGAATTAAAAAGCAAATTGCAAGTCCTCATTCACAATGGTCGAACAAAGGGAAAGTACAAGGGCTGGGTTTAGATTCAGGAAAGGGAAGTGACATGTGGCTTTTGTTCACCTTCAGCCTCTGTTTAAATGAACAAAGTACTGGACAAGAGCTACTGCTGCTGGAATTCCATCAGAAACAAGAAAGCAGTGGTGGCAGGAGACCAGTTGGAAGCCTTTTTGTGCCCATCAGATGTAGATCGGGGTGTCTTAGCATCACCTTCATCTCGTTGTCCTTTCCCATGGCCTCTCTCAGCATCGTACCTATCTCCACTGCTTGGAGAGCATGAGACATCCCCAGCCCAGAGCCTTAGCTCTGAGCTGAGACATGGCTGTTGTGAACTGTCCCAAACCACTCAATGACACACGAGATCCATTTTCTCACAAGAAAAACAAACTCGAAAAGAAATTTCATGCAAAACAAGAATCTTTTTCCCCCCTCCTAATTACAGCCACAAATTTGTCTTTTATTGGTGAGTTTGGGGAGGCTTTGTGTGGAAAAGGTGTGAATG
This sequence comes from Burhinus oedicnemus, assembly GCA_008921705.1. Taxonomy (NCBI): domain Eukaryota; kingdom Metazoa; phylum Chordata; class Aves; order Charadriiformes; family Burhinidae; genus Burhinus; species Burhinus oedicnemus. The sequence goes on along the minus strand of VFFE01007584.1, from coordinate 124,161 downwards.
GAGACCTTTACTTGCCTCCCACTTCCATCCCTATTTTTCTGACTTAAAAAAAAAGTCTGCTCTCCTTGAAAACCTCATCCTACCTAACGGCATCACATTGCTGCTAACGAGAGAATTCAGCTATTGTCATTTTGCCCTGGGATGGCTTCCTTGAGCTCAGCATGACATCGCAGGGGAGGAACAGCAAGGCTCACAGGAAATGAGAGGTGTGCGGAGGACGGAGAGGAGACTAAATTAAGCAAATGTCCAACTCCACTCTGTCCCTCCACAGCAGCTTGGACCATCTAGGGGGTGGCAGTGCCTTCTCGCTGGTGCTTCAAGGTGGGGCTGGACGTGCCTTCCTGAGAGCTGGTGCTCCAAGGAGATGCAGTCTCTGAGATAACATCATTAGGCCCATCCCTCAAGTGTGCAAACGAAGGGTGTAATTAGGTGCATCAGTAATTAGTGCAACCCAAAGAGACTCAGGCCATGGCTGTCCGTCTCCATCCATAGACATGGGTCATAGCTTTGTTCACATTCCCAAAGAGGGCAAACTCGAGGTCGCTTAGTGTGTGGGGAATGGATCTGGCTCTCAGACTCTCCAGGTGACCTTGTGCCTTGTGCTAATGCTCCAGACTGTCTGCACCTGGGGTCTGCAGTGTCCCAGCTCCCAGTTCACTTTGAGCTGGCCCAACCATGGCTACCAACAAAGGTCTCAGCTGCTCTCTGCTCTCCCACCCCAGGCCAGCTCCAGCCCCACTACAGCCCCAGGAGAGCATGCTCCAGGGGACTCTCACCACCCTGCGGTGACCCTTTCTCCATCGATCACCATCACACTTCCTGCTCCCCTTTTCACCCCTCCCCAGATCTGAGCCATCAGAACAATTTCTCTGCAATTTCTTTGCAGCCCTGGAAGGCAAAAGGTATTAAAAACCATGACTGTACATCTGAACTGTGTGTTTCTTGCTGTTGTTTGAGGAAAAAGGGCTGGAGCTTGTAACTGTGATGAGTAAGTAGCAGTGAAAGAACCAAATTAATAAATATGAGTAAAAAGAGGATCTAAGGGAGGTGATGGATCAAGACTTTGCCTTGTCTGACTGCTCACACAAACCCTCCCACAAGTCCTGTGTGCCACAGTATTGCAGGAGATGTGACTTTATTGCCCAAACCTCTGGCAGAGCCAGCTTTTCTGGGAAAAAAAATCCTTTTTGCACAGCTCAGATAAAAACCAGTAGATTCACGTCAATCTAACCTACGTCTTTTTTCCCCATCTCCAGTTATTTCTTCTGAAAAGTCATCATTTTTCCACTTGATCCACCAAGCTCTTTGTACAGTATTACAAGGTGATAGTGCATCCAAGGCCCATTTACAACATCACTTCTGACAGCGCAGACACTGGGGCTCCGTGTTTAGGAAGCTTTCCTTAGCTGAAAGCCTGTTCCGGTTGGATGGCTTCTGTCAACAGGCTGGTTGTCTTGGTCTTTCACGCTCATATCTTCCAAGGCACTTCGAGCAAGTGAACACCCAAGACCTTTTCCTGGGATGAGGTGATGCACCTCTTTCCTTGAACAAAACCTAAGCCAAGCATGTTTTGCCTACACAGGTGGTGTGGCTGAACTGGCAAAGACCTTCTCCCCATCCTGGTGCATGGAGCAGGCTGCGTTCTCCATCTCCATCTGTTCAAGACCAATCGAGAAGGTTGGACAGGCAGAATTTTGATTTCTGACTCTGTAGCTCATTGAATTTTCCCCCCAAAGCAGCACACTGAAGCTGCTGCCAGCAGCCACGTGCCCAGGAGCCAGCCCTCTTTATGGTCAACTGCCCAAATTTAAGTAGAAAGCACCTTCAGCTTCTTTGAATGCCAGCCCTTCAGCTCAACATCTCCATGTCTTATGCTGAGACAAGACTCTCCCCTTGACATACGAAGACTCTTCCAGGCCAACCCTAATATTATCTCCTCTGACCAGTCACTCACAATGCCAACGTTTTACTTGCTGAATCCCTTAATTTTTGCTTTTTAGCCAATTTCTCCTGTTCAACTTGAACGTATAATATTTAGCTCATGGAGCAAGGGCATTTGGTACCAGACACCAACCTGTGCTTGCGTGGCTCATGGCCAGCAGCTCTCTTCCTCGCCAAGGGTTGCATCTGCATCCAAGGAATCGCACCCACGGATGACAGCACAGGATCCTCTTTGCTTCTTGTAGTCTTGCACAGTGTAGAGGTCGGTGCTGCGAACCAGGTGTAATGGGAACAGTCACCCAGCAGTTGTTCCGGGAGATGTGGTGGCCTTCTTTTTCTCTTTGCACCGAGCTTGTAGCTGCAGATGGGACCAGTTCAGACAGCTGATGGACTCACAGCTCCATGCCAGACCTAACGTGAGCCCAGTACCCGACCTCCCCAGACAGACCAGAAAATTTTCCCCTCAAAGTTTTTGCATTGCTAGAGCTGATACAACCCAGGCTGCCTTTTCTGGGTCACCGTTTGTATCTTCTTATAGTCCTAATTCTGTATCCTCATGTGATGCACAGGTGATCTCTTCCTCTGTACAGATCACTGAACACCTGGGAGGCAGATCTGGTGGGAGATCACCCATTTTCTGGCCAAAACTCCCACTGGCTTCGTAGCTCTTTGCAGGAACGAGCCTCAGCTCACCACCCTGCTGGACTTTCTGGCTGGTGCAATAGCAGAAGACCTGCCCTCAATGCCGGCAGGCTGGGACATCGGCTGGAGAGTTGAGGACCACCTCAGCTGAGGAGGGCTGTCCCTGGGCTCCCATGGCTGAAATCAGAGTCCTCCTCTGCACGCATCCCTGGGGAGCATCTTTGCTCTTCTCACCATGGAACAGGACTAGCAGAAATTAGGTGCCCCAGGCTTGGAGCAGTCTCTTGCAAGAGCCCAGGGGCAAGGGAGTGAGCCCACTGCAGCGGGAGAGGGTGAGTGAAGCACTCAGGGTGCACTCAGGAGACTTTTTCACTTTTCTTTGCCATAAAATCCAGGCTGGGTCATCAAAAGATTTATTAAAAATCCCAGTGATCTCCTCCAGCTTTTTGGGCCCCAGCTGGGGTTGAGCGGGTGGGCGGTGACTGGAGCAGATGCTCTGGAGTCAGAGATATTTCTGTCTCATCTCAGTTGCTCGGAAAGCCCTGCAGAAAGCCATTCCCTGATTTATTGCCCCGCTGTCACTGCTTGTCCCCGCTTCTCCAGGAGGAGACCAGAGGCTGAAGCCAGAGACCATGGGTTCCTCCCCAAGTGGGGCTTCATTTTCCCAAAACCAGGGAGGGTTTCTCCTCTCCCCAAGCCCAGTGCAACGCCAGGATATGCCATAATTTAAAGGGGGAAAAAAAAGTTGGTTGTTTAAATCACTGCATTCATGAGGAAAACTGGTCCCTTAAGTGCGAGGCTGGGCTGAGCCTCACCTGCAGCCTCCCAGGTGATGGGTTGGGGCAGGATCAGGCCCTCCTGGGCTGGCCTGAGCTCTCTATAAAAGGGGTCCCTGGGCTCACAGAAGGGTTTTGGCTCCTGGGTGGTGGTGAGTGCGTTTGGCACTGCGGTAACAGAGACCTATTTTTGTCAGCCTTCTGGCGCTGTGAAGGGGACAGGCTTTTTTGGGGATGCGGGTGATGCTTCGCGCTTCTTTTAGATGATGGGGTGGTGGTGGGGGGAGCTGCCAATTGCATGACTCAGGGTGGTTTAAGGAAAAGTGCAATGAAAATATGAGGGTGTTGGCTCCCACCTCCTGTCTCTCCTGCTGCCAGGGTTCGTACAGCTGTTTCCTTTAGCTTAAAACTTGGTGCTAAAAATACTTCTGAAAACTTGGGGGTGCTGGTATCCCAAGTTGCCTTATTTTGAACTTTTTCCATGTTTTTTTTTTTTTCTTGGTTGCTTTCTACTTGTGCAAAGAGGCTGCCAGGTGCTTCCCTGCTTTGTAACGGGGGTTTCCAGCAGCAGGGTTTGGGACATGGCATTTGCTCCCTGCGGGAGGTACAGAAGGCTGACCAGAGGAGGAGGATGAGGCTAGCAGGGATGAGCAGAGCCGGGCTGAGTCAGAGCCGGGGAAGTGACCCCTGGGAGAGGCCAGATTTACACCAGCCCCAGGCTGTTCTTGGTCCAGCAGAGAAATACTCCTCTTCTCCCACCTGCCGCCTCCTCTCCGCTGGCTGTGACGCAGGAGCCATCCTGCTCTCCAGCCTGGAGCTGCTGCGGAGAGGATGTTTGCTCCAGGCAGCTGGGGCATCCCCTGTTCTGGTCCCTAAGATACAGATCCTGGGAGGTGGGGAGAGGAGCTGGGGGAGCAGCATGATGTCCTCATGCTGTATTTATCCTCTTCGCTGCAGAGCACGGTCAGAGGGTGAGTTTGGGGAAAGGCTGGAGCTTGGGCTGACCTGTTAGGGTAGTCTTGTTTCACCAGCCTATACAGAGCAATAGGAAAGAGCAGTAGGAATGTGGTGGCCTCTCCTCCATGTCATTCCTGGGGGAAACTGAGGCAGCAGACATGCCCTGTGTGATCATGTGTATCAGGTCTCTCAGGGTCTCAAATCATCTCCTCCTGTTCCCTGTTGCTTCCCACCCTGGAAAGAGAGGGTCCAGGTGGCTGTAATGCAGAGAAAAACCATCAGGAAAATCCATCCTGCCTGGGGATTTTTGTCCCCACCTCCCCCCCACCCCCATTCTCCCCCATCCCTGGGGCTCTTCCCTGCGGCGTGGCAGGTTCTGAGCCCCTCTTGGGGAGCATGTGGCCCCTGTTTCTTCTCTTCAGAGCAGCCCCCACAACTGTTATTGAAATGCTTTCGGGATGCCGAGTGATCCAGGTGCTATCGGACTTTATCTGCAATCACCCTCTGGGACGCCGATCCCCAGCTGAGCAGAGAATTACTCCGAGCAATGTTTCCTTTCAGATATTCAATTTTAACTTCCTCTTTCTTTAATTTAATTCCATCATTCCTCCATTTCACCCCCCGGGAAGCGATATCACATCCTGATATCCAGGGAGAATTTGCTTTGCAGTCTTTAATTTGGCTCCGCTATTAAAAGGCGAAGAAGAGGCAATGCTCCAGTTTGTCTGACGGGATCTTCGTTAGCCTCTCTCATCTCACCATTCTTCCATGCTTCCCAAAGCCCCGAGTCTGTGCTGGCGGCAGATTTAGGCACTCCTGGTGCTGTGCCGGAGGGGGACAGGATGCAGCCCCTTACCCTGGTCCCCATCCATCCCACTCGGTCCCCAGCGCAGGGTCAGCCCCTGTACCAGCTAATCCCTTAATGCGCTCTGCCACGATGCCGCTGCCACGCTGCCGTTTCCCGAGTGTTTCTCTTCCCCCCGGAGCTATTTTTACGAGGCCTTTGTTACTTCCTAATTGTCCAAACCACTTTTCCACATTTCTCTTGATAAAGGCAGATTTCTAAAAGCAGTTCAGCATCTCAGCCATTTTAGAATCATCATCTGCTTCATCCTTTTTATTGTTTAGCAAATGGCCTACTTTCACTCGAACATTTTTATTCCCCCCCTGAGAGAGGGTTGATTTTTTCCCTTTTTTTTTTTTAACAGTTTTCTTCTACCTCTTAAATAATTCCTCTTACATTGGCTCTTTCTGCCTTTATTTTATTATTTTATTCCCACCCATTCCTCTGCTGGGCCAGCCTCCACAGGCTCTGCTTCTCTCCCAGTACTGGGACTTGGGTTTATTTTATTTCCTTTTCCTTGCAAACCTCTTGGGTTTGGGGGTTTGTTGCATTTATCGAAGAAGGGGAGGCGCTGGCGCTGGGTCTCATCCACCCATGGCAATGTGCTGGGGAGCACAGTGGGGTGGTTGGCATTATGTTGGCCATACGGAGCAGGTCGTTGGGGTTTCTTACTTTTCCAAGCCTTTTTTAGCCAAAAACTGTCATGTATATCCGCTGTTCATGCAGAGCTTCAGCCCTTCTCTGGTGTTTCCTGAAGAAACTCGTTGTTGGAGGAAAATCCCAACGGCCCCCTAGTCCTTTACCCAAGTAAATTTGGCCCCAAAATGGAGCCTTTGGAGCTGCCTGGGGACTGCCATCAGCTTTAGCAAATTACTTCCTATCAGAGGGAAGGAAATGGAAAGGAGACAAAATGCATTGCTGCAAAACAGTGTTGTTTCCAAATATTGGAAGAAGGGGTCTGAAGGGAAAGGGAACTTTTAATCTCGGAGGCGAACAAACCCTTTCCCTCCAGCTGATGCAGGTGAGATTGCAGGAGGGAGGCAGCAGATAGAACAATCTATTAATGGGGTTTTTTAACTGCTTTTTAACTTCTCACCGGCCTGCTGTGCCCCAGGGCAGCCTCCTTTAGGTTGTAAGGATACAGAGAAACAAACAAAAAAATCCTTCTGGGAGATAATGCTGAATGCCACCCTGGTCTGGCTGAGCCCTGAGTGGTCGTTTGTGGGGGACCTGCTTTGCTATAAACTTGACAAACAGGAGCTTTTGCATTTGCTGTTTAAGACCATTTTTTTATAAAGGAGAAAAAAAAAATGTCGGGAAGATTAAAGTTTAGATTTGAAGCAAGCCTTTCTATTAAACCTCCCAAGGATTCAAATCGGTGTTTCCATCATGAGGTTTGAGCAAAGTCCTCGGCTGCAATAGCAACGTTCAGTTGGATTCCAGGTGTAACAAGTGATATTTTAAGATTAAAGATATGTACAGCACATCCCTGTGCCTGCACAGAGCTAAGTGGAAATGGCAGGACAAGCACGCTGGTCCTCCAAGCACACGTAGATGGTCTCAGTGCTGGGGAAATGTAGGGCAGCACGAACTGCGATGCCCTGGTGGAGGGTGAGGATGGAGGGAAGGATCCAGCCAGCGAGGACTGGCAAGGACCATGCATGCCCATGGGCTCCTCATGTCTGGCTGAAGCGCCTTCTTCCTCCCAGTGCTACAGCCATGAGCATGGGACAGGAGGTGAGCGGGTGGGTGAGAAGGCTGCCAAGTGGCACAACTATGTAGTAGACACCAGCGAATCCACACAGGAGAGCAATGGTGTGATGTCTCAAATGGGGAAAAACATTCTCTCCAGACTTGCCCCAGCAGACCCCAGAGTCCCCGCTGCCGGTTGGGGTTTCCCAGCAAATTCTGACCAAGGCATTCCCCCTGGGAACTGCTCTTAAATGCCTGTAGAGTCTCTGATGTCTAGTAAGGAAAACACTCACAACGCGGCCTTTTCCTCAGCGGGGCCATTAATTATGTCTTTCACTCCTCTGCCAGGCTGTGGATCCTCAGCAAGCCTGTCAGAACATAATTCTTTTCAGTTTCCTATTATTACTGTCAAATTTGGTTCAAATTGCCTCGTAAGGTATAAAATGACAAGGAAAGACGTGCTGGCTGTCTCAGGCACAGGCAGTGCGATTGCATAAACCTCTTTTCCTCGGGAAACCAGGCTTATGGAAACCAAAATGCCTGTTTTTTTTTCTTGTTTCTCCAGAGCTCAGGACATTCAGCCTGGCAATGATGCGGGACGGCAGCGACGCAGCGGCAGCTCTCCGGCAGGCAGTATCATCCAGGGACTGTTCCCTCCAGGGATGCTTGGACCCCGTAGCACCACCAAAAACCCCTCCCAGCAGAAGCCCATGATGTCCTTGAGTCACGGGAAAAGCTCCTGACCAAACCCAGCCCCAAATACTTTGCTGAGCTGGAAGGACATGGTGAGCATTGCAGTGGGAGATGCCCTCTGCCTCAGGATTTCACACCAAGGGGTTAAATGGGTTTTAGCTACGAGCTATGGGATAATTTCTTTTTACCCTAAATAACCTCTGTGGGGTGCAGAGCTTGGTGCTTTCAGGGACTGGGAACACCTCTATTTTGAGGGCTTACAAACCACCTAACAGGACTTCTCCATCCCTTCCCTGGGATGTGCCGGTGTCTCTATTCATGTGCTATTTGGCACTTGCCATCTGCAGATAAAAGAGAGGAAAAATTGTTTTATAAGGTTAACCCCAGGGGAATGGTGTCCATCCCTTGTCACCCTCCCATCTCTGTGAGCAACCACTGGGGAGGGTGGGAGCCAGGAATGGAGGAGGGATCCTGAGCAGCCGGATCCATCTTGACTCTGCAACAAACTAGAATAAAAGATTAAATGTTTTCTCTCCCTTTTTAGTGTGCCTTATGCCTTATTTATGACTCTCATTGAAAGCAGGGAGCGAGCGCAGGGACATGGGCAGAATAATGTACTGGCTAAAGTTGGGGGAGAGGAATTGCCAGGGAGAATAAGTTCTTGCAGCAAAACCAGGGCTGTACTGGGGGAGTGGCATGGGGACAGGGACCTGTCCTGGATGGGGAGCATCCAGGCTCTGGGCGAAGCATGGCTGAGGAGTTACAAAAGGCTTGAAGAGAGAACAGGGATCCGGTAGTGGATGAGGGCTGGGAGGTGGGTGCAGGCTGAGAGCAAGGAGGCAGAGCAGGACCCTGGGGGCAGCTGAGCCCCAAGGACAGGATGATCTTGGCCAGGCTGTACCTGGGGATGAGAGCATGAGCTGGAGCATCCTGCAAGGTACCAGGTCACCCCAATGGGAAGGTGGAGGATGGGGCGTGATGTGTGCTTACCCATCTGGAAGGACACCTCGTATGGGCTGCTCAGCCCCTGCAGAGGGACTGACAAAGCAACAGCAAGGAAAACTCTCTCCCTGAGCGCTTGGAGGCTTCACTTTTCTCAGCCCGTCCTCCCTCTCTGGGTTGCAAGGCTGAAGTTGAGCGAATGGAGTAGGGAGATGGTTGGGATGAAGGTGCTGAGCTCGCCTTTGCCGCTGCCTGAGGATTCATCCCTGAACCCAGCGTGCAGCTAACCTAAACCCTAGAAACCGTTTCAGGGGGAAAAAAAACCAAACCAGAAGTCTCTCTTCCTTTTGGAGCGCTTCACAGCTTGCAGGAGTTGTTTGTGCTGCTTCCCCCAGCCACGGAAAGGTGTGCGTGCAAACACGAGCCCTCGCTTCCTCCCGTGTAAAGTAACCTCCCTCTCCCAGGGAAGGAAAGCAAAGAAATGAAATCATCAGCCTCCACAAAATACCAGAATGCCAAACCCAGCCAAGATCCAGCTCAAAAATAGATCACTGGGGTGTGAAGCGGTTTGGTACCGCAGCGTGCATGTGGCAGTATGTTAGGGAAGGCATGGCACCGTAGTTTTGTATGCACGAGTATTTGGATGTGCCCTTGGTAACTGTGGGTGAGTGTCGGGCTCACCATAAACCCACGGTGAGAGACCAAACATACCAAGAGGTTGAAAAGCCAGAAATGCTGGAAAATAGGCTACCAAAGTCCTGCTCGTGCAGCTGCTCTCTGCAGAAGCCTTGCGGACTGAGCTCGATGCCTCTGAGCAGATGTTGTTCATCCCACTACACCAGCGCTCACCTGCTGCACAGATGTCCCTGCTTAATGAGCAGCTACTTCATGTTTTTTTTCCCTTGTGCTGTGGGTTATCCCAGGTCTGAGTGATTCAAAAATATTCATTGACCTTGTAGCCCAGCACAAGTCAAAGGGTTTTGCTGGGGCGTTAGAAAGCTCTGGTCCAGTGATTGACCGGGAGGTGGATTTTGGGAGCCTTTTAAAGTTCCTTTTAAACCTGGGATGAAGCAGTAGGGTTGATGCATGGTATATCCCTCACTTTTCCTCCAGCAAACTCCATCTTGGGGCTTTGGATGCTGCAGCCACAAAGTTTGCCCACCGTGGCAGAGGATCTGCACCGGAGGTGGTCTGAGAGCCCCCAAACTTGTTGCACGCAGGATGCTTCGGTGCCAACAGCTGGGCTTTTTCAGATGAGGGACTTTGGACGGGAACGAGCATCCTACCTCTGACATCTCCACTGAGCCGTATTATTAGTTTTGGCGATTAAATAGAAACCCGTTTGCAGGTGACAATGCTGTAAAAATAAGTAGGTACCAGAGCCGACATTGTGAAAATAAGGCAGGAGAACAGAGCTCAGGCAGCATACATAATCCGTGGGGAAATAAGTGTGTGAATAATGAATGTGCACTGGAAAAATAAAATACATTATTGTGGTAAAGATAAGTCTATTAAAGTCTTGCTGCAGAGCCTGCGCTGGGATGCCTGATAGATTACCGAGTTCTCTGCCTCTGTGTGCAGCACTCTCCTCCACTCGGCCGTGTGCCTCCACCTGAGCATCCACCCGGTGTAAGCTCGCCAGACACCCCTGGCTCACCTGGGATGAACACCTCGGACCTTCTTGGCCCTTTTTCCCCACTCCTTGTAAGTGCCCTGCCGTGACTTTTAGCTGAGTTAAGGGAATCGCCCGCTGGGATGGAAGCTGGGTACAGCTGGGAGTGCTGGACCCCATGCCTCCCCACCCCAGCGCTGCAGGGCTCAGTCCCTGAGCGTTGGTGGGATTTCTGCTTAATCCCGCTGCAGGCTCTACCCACGCTCAGCCTCTCGGCACGGGGATGGTGTTGCACCATGTTTGCTTTCGAAGGGGAAAGGCTTTTTACTTGCCAAATCCAGAATTACTGTGCTTGGCTACGAGAGGCAATGGGACTGCCAAAGCTCGGACATCACCCCAGCACCTCCATGAGCTAACACCCACTGGTTTTTTTCCTGTCCTTGCACTACTTATTGCACCTTCATCCAGGGCTGAACTGCCCCGAGCTCTTGCTGGGCTCAAGGTCCCAAGGGCTTCATCCCTTCATCACCCTCCTCTGCACACACCTGGGCAGGAAGACCCTGGGGCGAACACTCATGTCCCATGGGATGCCCGCAGCCATCTCACGTGCTGCTCTGCGTTGAGTCCTTGCAGAGAGAGACCCTGATATCGCAAACTCTTTTCCTGCCCCAGCAGCCCCACAGGTGCTGGCAAGACGGAGGACATGTCTGTCTGTCCCTGCCTGAACATGAGAGTAGCTGTTGCTGCTGCTCTGCAGGATAAAGGCAACTCCTTGCTCATTGTCTGGGCTCTCCTCAAGCTCCAAAACCACCTGAACTGAGCAGGTGGGGTGACCTGGGTAGAAAATGCCATTTTTCTTCTCCATTGACCCCAAAGCAATGGCAGCTGAGGGCACAGCGTACCCGGACCTCACCGATGGCGCATGCGGGCAGGGCTGGATTCACACTTCTGGGTTGGCAGCCGGCACGGCCCAAGGCTCAGTCCCACAGAGAGCTGAGCCCTGCTTTGCAGTCCAGACAGGCTGCCCTAATTAAAAACACCCAAATTAATTGATGCGGTGCTTTTCCATCACGGCCTCTCTGGCACCGAGAAGAGCCTGTGTTGTTCTGCGCTGACCTGAAACGATTTGTCGGCGGTCAGTTCAGCTGCGCTGGGGGACGATGTCTGCTCCCATTACGGCTTTCCTTTCTGATCTGAGCTTGGTTTCCCTGGTTTTTTTCCCCAAAGAAAAGGGGTTTTGTTGATTCTTCTTCTTCAGCAGGAGGAAATTTCCAAAGGAGCAGTCACTTTGAATCAAAATCTTTCCCTTCGGAACGGGCTGGTGTGGTTTGGGGAGATTTCGCCTGTTTCTTTTTGAACTTCTCCTAGATGCAACTTGGGCGAAGCGGGGTGAAATGGGGTGTGAGGCCACCCCTGGATGCCCTCCAACTCTGCCAGGTGAGACCCTGGGGTGGCCAGTGGCTCTGGGCTTTGAGGAAGATGTGTTTCTCTGTTTGATATTCAAAGAGCAAGAATTGTGGAGTCTTTTAAATGCAAACTCCTTCTCTAGCCAGTGGAGACCAGAGGATCCATCATCTCACCTTGTCCAAACCCAGGCAGGACGCCAGCACTGAAACCAATACAACCGACACCCAGACCTGTAGCTTCGTGGTCACCTCAGTCTCGGAAAACTATTTCAGATCTCAGTTCATGCTGGTGAGCTTGGTCCCCACGTTAGCCCCATAGCTCCATCGCCCACCAAGAGGAGGGTGGTCAGGGCTTTAGGAGGGATGAGACGGCTGCACTGACCACTAAAGCTCCCCAGGTTGATTTTTTGCCACGTGCATGAACTGCCGATGAGTATGTGCTGGCTGGCAATGGAAACTCTGCTTTTGTAGGCATTGCCTGAAAATGAAGGGGGAAAAAAACCACAACAGGGTAGGGGGGGAATAAGTATGAATTATACACGGAGAACTTCACAGGAAAGACACAAAGTGTAAGGATTTACTGGGGCGCGTGGAAAGGTGCCCTTGATGCCTTCAGCTTTGGAGGCTTGAAGGTTTGTAGATGGGTTCAGTTTGCTTTGGCTTGGTTTTTCTTATCGATAGGGTGGTTTTTTGGTTTTTTTCCTTTCAGTAGGATATTTTTAACCTGCATCCTCTTTTTCCAAGAAGGTGGCAGCTGGGAAGATTTTATTTTTTCTTTCAATCCTTTTGGAGGAAAAGGACAGGAAAGCGATGCCTGGGGCTGGGGCAGCTCTGGCATGAAGGATGCCAGCTTGGAGGGTTGGGTGTTTCTGAACTTCCTGAAGAGCCTGTTGGTGAAAATCTGGGTAACTGGGTTCTTAAAAGCCAGATGCAGGAAGGTAAGTAGAGATTTCCGAGCAGAAAAACCCACCCAGCTGCCCCCTCCTATAGAGCCATGAATTTCCACTTCCATTTCCTCCTCCCCAGCCTCTGCGTTAAGCAAATGTCTATAAATCTGAATGCCTAAAACACTGAGGCTTTTGGAAAAAAAAAAAAATCCCAGCCCTGGTCACCTCTGTCACCGGAGCCAGCCATCTCGCTGCTGCCGGCATCCCCAGCCTACCCGGCTGGTGCAAATCAGCGTCGTGCCCAGGTAGCATCACCCACGGTGAGCCCAGCTGGGGATCGGGGTTGTCCCTGCGCGTTTGTCCCCTCCAGCCCTTCTCCCTGGCGCTGAACTTGCTCCCTACAAGAAATGTGGAGAGCTTTACCAGCACTTTTTGCTCCTGCCGGGAATAGGTGTGAGCCCTCCCGGCATGACCCCCCGCCTCGTTCGGCTCAGCTCTGCGGGAGAGCAGGGGCAGATGTGAGAGGACAAACTGCTGCTTGATGGCGATAGCCCGTTAGCTAAACTCCTGCCTTGTGACACATCAAGGGACGTGGCTTTGGGGTCTTTTTCCCCCACACTTTAGTCTGGAGCCATGACAGCTTGGGCCATGGCTGAGCGTTTATCACCGCAAATGGGGCAGCTGGAGCTGGGAGGCTCTTTATCTTCTCAGCTGAGGCTCAGACCTGGGCTTTGATGAAGAGACTGGGAGGATCACGGCGCCGATGCTCCAGCGGGGCCGCAGCTAAGTGGGGTTGCTGCAATCGATGTATGCATGCAAGCGTGCATCGAGGAGCCGCTGAAAGCAGCTCAGGGAAATCCTGCCCCCGTTCGCCGTCTCCACCGCGCGCCTGCCGGGGCTGCTGCACGGGAGGGCTGTCAGCTGGGAGATGCTGCAGAGCACGCCTCTGCTTTGATGATGAAAGGTAGGAGCGGAGAAATCGGAGCCATCACAGGAAAGGGAAACCTTTCAAGTTGGGCTGTTTAACTAGCTGCCCGCCCCCAGAAAAGCACTGTGTACCCGTTCCCATATATGCTTCCTGGCCTCCTCCAGACTAAGGTCCATCCCTCTGTCCTGTTCTCCCTGGGAACATGGGGCTGGTGAACAGGGCACAGACTGACCCTGAGCAGGGGTGGGATGTCCCCCTCAATGGCCTCAGCCTGATCCTGGGACTGTCACTGTCCTGCAGCATTGCTTAGTGGGAAACTGCACCAGCATGATTATTGCTCTGTTGAAAGACAGAAAAAGAGAGAGACCTGCTTTGGGATGGTCCCGTAACCTTCGGCAAAGGGCAAGATAGCCCTTACTGGGCATGTGAGCACTGCTGAGCATCGTTTCCTCGCTCAGAGCTGCATCACAGGAGCTCAGGGATGTTTTTCTAAAGCGGTCTGGGGTATCGCACCCAACCACGGCACTCGGTGCTGGTGCTCTGCCCAGAGGGAAGCCCAGGGTTGCTCCATCCCAGGGTGACGCTCGTGGTCTCGATGGCAGAGCTGCAGCTTGCCCTTCTCCTCCGTGAGCTGCCGTCCTCTGGGGAAGGTGCTGGGAAGGTTTCCGCAGCCGAGAGGAAGCACCAGCCCCAGCCTGGTGGTTGAAGAATGAGTTTGATGCACATTGTGTGATTTGGGGAATTGCAGGGGGGAGAGGGGGGTGGTGGAGGAAATGTCAGCTAGGAATATTGGGGGTAAAATAACATCAATAACGAAAAGAAAGCAAGAAGGAAATGAGCCAGGGCTGCCTGTCAGCTTGCTGATTTAAGATTCACTTTGAAAACCTATTCCCCTTCAGGGGAAACACGTGCCTGCCCTGCCGGCAGCCGACCCCGGCACGCTGCTCTGCGAGAGGCAGCGTCGTGCTCCCTGGAGGAGGCGTTTGGGCAGGGAAGTAAGTGATTTCAAGAGCTGTTGGTGTGTTTACAGCAAAGCAGAATTTTGCAGTGCCAAATCACTCCGGGAGAAGAGCTGGGCCAGCAATTCCCACTCCCGCAGCCCCATCACACCTTGACAAATGGAGTGCGGAGCTGTGGGTCGCTCTGGGCTTTGTGCTGGGAGCTGGGAGCATGGCCAGGGCTTTGGCTCGGAGTGGTCATGGGGCAGGTGCCACGGCGAGTCCTGGGGTGAGGACCAGCCTTGGTGTGGGAATCCAGGCATATCTCCCCAGGAAGAGCTTCGAAGGCTCTCCCTCCTTAAATACCTTTGCTCCTTATAGCCTCTGCTTTGCATTTTCATTTTTCAAACACCTCATAATCACAGTAATTAATACATTCTGGGATAATTCTTCCTGGCTTCCATCAAATTTAAATCAGCATTTATTAGCATATCGGCATGTCTGCGTTGTTTGTTAAAGTCCAGCATAACCTTGTATTTCATTATGAACCCAGGAACTATTTCAGAAACGAGCTGCAGCAATGGAGAGCAGTGAGCTGCCATCAGGACGCCTGCCTTCATTTTCCTCCCAGATCATTAGAGCCCTTCTGGGTACCATGGTAGTATCTTGCTAGCACCATGCCCACAGTGAAATTCAGCTGCAGCCAGCCAATTCATAGCCCGTATTTGCCCCCCAGGCATTTCAGTGGAGCTGAAATCACGGTGGTGAGGCCAGCAAGGGCTCGTGTATCTGGTTGACCCCACCAGCGCTCCCTGGGGATGCTTTGCATTGTCTCCCTAGCGGGAGTGGGTCGTGGCATCATCCTGCTCCAGTGCTGGGTCCAGGCTCCTCTTCCCCAGCCACTTCCTTGTCCCTGGAAGGTGACACTGTGAGATAAGTAAAGACTGGCTAATGCTGTTTTAAAACCTGCCAAAAGAGGTAATTTTGCCCTTTGCCCCTGCTCTCTTCTTGCCTTCCCTCGTGCCAGCAGCAGTGATGGAGCAAGCTGGGGATGGGACAGGATGGGATGGGATGGAACAGGCGCTTGGGTGGCTTTTACTCCCCAAGCCTGTCTGTCAGAGCCGGGCACAAAGCAGCTCAAACACCCTCTGTCCTTGCGAAAGCCCAGGGAGAAGGAGGGTCTCTGGAGGGGGTCGGGTTGTGGCAGGCTCTGCCCTGGGGAAGGGGTTTGGCGTGCGAGTCCGTCGAACACGGGATGTGAGGCTGCGTCCCACTCCCTCCCGCCTGCCATAGCTCCCAGGGAGAAAGTGGGTGTTTAATCCCTTTGACAGCCAGATTTTTGTGGCCGAGGGAACAAAAAGGTTTGGAGGCTTTACAACACAAATCACTCAAGATTTTGGCCTTTTGGTTTGGGGTCAAAAGCCCCCCCACGCCCTCCCTCCTGCCCTCAGCAAGTGCAGAGAAGGTGCAAGAGGGGTAATTGAAGAGGTTTAAGGATCTTTTTGGCACATTTACTCTCGTCCCCCAGGGAAATTCCCACTGCAGAGCAAAACCAACCCTCCCTCTCCTCCCCGTGCACTCTCTTTCCTGCTCCCGGCAATGGCAATAGCCGCAGCCGCCGTGATCGATTCTTGGTGTCAGCGCCGGCCCCCATGTGCCGGGGCAGGTCAGGCATCCGCGCCCCCAGCGCTGGCCGGGGTGCGGAGTAAAAGTCAGCCAGATAACCGTCACAGCCATTAATCATAATTAGAGGTGCCAGGGCGGGTCAGAGCAAATATACCCGATCTCATCTCGGCTGTCGCTTGAGGTCCCGCAGGGCTGAGCCCCTCCGTGCCCCGGGTCAGGCTGCTCTGCTGGGGCTGGGGGGACGTGATGCAGCCCCCTGGGAAGGGGCAGAGAGAAGGCAGGGAGGCTGGAAGTTAATGAGGAGGAGGTGTGCAGAAGTTTGGGTTGTGTTTTTTTTAAAAAACATAACACGCATATTTGAGTCATGCCCTTGCTGGGATAGCCACTGTCTCCTCCCTTTCTGTCCCAACAGCAGCAGCTCCAGGACCACCATCACCTTTCACAACCTGATGCAGAAGCCCCCAGATGGGCCAGAAAACAGCACAGGTTGTAGCACTGCACCAAGATTAATGCTAGCCCTAATATTTTCCAAGTAATGGTTGTTTGCACGGAAAATCTCTGAGACTTTTGCCTCTGGCTAACACATTCCCCCATCACTGCATTTCTCCTGAAAACATTCCCAAAATATTTGTGGGGCTTTTTTCCAGCTGTCTGGCCAGTTAGAAGGGCAAAAAAATGATCAAACTCCACCGGCTGCTCGGTGCAGGAGTGCTCTGCTGCTGCTTTAGCTGTATCAGCTTGGAAAATGTATCCTTCAATCAGTTTAAGCCCCTAGGCTTGATGTAATTTTACCGCTGCCTTCTCTCTAAGGTACTTTTACGGCTGCTATCTCGAAGTATTTACAGACGGGGAGAGCAGCAAAGTGAGAAGAGACTTTGCTCAGTTTGTCCCCGACATGGGCAGCAGCTCCAGGGTTGGCAGACGGGGTTTTTCCTCTCGTGATTCTGCAGGACCCCCCAGTGGGACATGTCCTGCTCACTATCACAGGCAAGGAGCCCGTTTCAACACTGGGAAAACCTCCAGCCTTGGCAGGAACCGAGGCATTTGCTGGTCCTTAAATCCTCCCACCCCAGATCTTCCTTTGGGTGGGAATTGAATTTGCTGTGGGCGCAACCTCACAAGGATGCTCTCCGATCTCCACTACCCTTCCGTTCCTCCAGTCCCCTCTTTAAGGTCCAGCATCAGGTTCCTGGGGAGGAAAAAACCATCCTGGCGATGAGGGGAATGGTGTGATGCTGCACGAAGAGACACGTGCGTGCCCACGCTGAGATCTCCACATGCTGCTGCCCCATGAAAACCGCAGAGCCGAGGGCTTTCTAATGTCAGTTTATAACTGAGTTAGATTTTTGCCTCCGTCTCTGTTCATAAAAATTATTCTTGGACGGGTCTCTGAAGCTTAAACTGTCAGCAGTGCTACGTTACATTTTTAAATCAATCAGTCAATAAATCAAGTGCAGAATAAGGAACAGTTAGGCATATGCTTAATCTGGAGACTGAGATAAAAGGACCTGCTTAAAGTTAAGCGTGCACTTAACTGCTCTTCAGGGCGGGCCAAGTTTGCTAAATCCAGCCCTGCAGCGAGCTTTTTAAATATAGCTAATTGCACATTGTGTGTAATGGGCAAGTTCTCGCCTCCTAAATAACCAACAATTAATTATTAGGAACGTTCTTCAGCAGTTGCATAATAGACACCCATGGGGTGCCGTGGCCGTGCCCGTTCCAGCTGTATTTGCAAGGTCGATGGCATTTTGCTCGCTATATATAATAAGTGGTCTACTAAAACAGAACGGGGGCTGTGTTTCAGACACCTCATTTAGAGCAGGGCTGAGCCATCTCCCACTGGGGTGTGTCGGAGTGGGACCCACACAGCAGCCAGAAACCCACAGGGGACCGGAGCGGGGAGGGTAGAAGTGATGGAACCCCTTGCTGTGAGCATCACTGGCCTGCAGCTCTCCCCATTTATCCTGCACCCTGCAAATAAGGTGGTTTCTGCACCGTTTCTGCTTACCTGCTGCTTGTCCCTAAGTGCAGTTCATGCGGGGGGGCGGAGGGGTTTCCCTGCTGTCCCCACTCTGCAGGCACCCCAGCAGAAGCGTCGTGATCCCTCTCCTCCATCGCTTCTCAGGCACTCTTGAGCTGCTCACGGTGGTAACGCCAGCAGTGTCCCGTGTCCGAGGGCAGCGTTGTAGCATCGTCTGGAGATGTTCAGGCAGGAGAGATGTAGCAGAGCCAGTGTCCCACCTGGGGGCTGCAATGACAGCCTTAGCCTTGACTCTTGGGGACGTTCATCCCCACTCACTTTTAACCTGAACTCCATGAACCCCATGAAACAGCTCATCCCAGAGCCAAGGGTCTTGAACTCCATCCAGCTTCTCTTTCCTTGGGTGAAACCCATTCCAAACCCACCCTGTGCCCATGAAAGGTTCTCTAAATGCTTTTTATAACCTACTTTTTATCTCACCCTGCAGCTAATTGAAGTTAATTTACCCACACGGCCCCAGAGCTACCATGACCTTCTTCAGAGCCTGCTCTTGGGTTTTGGCATGTCACGCCCAACTCTCCCTCTTCCAGTCATTTTACAATGCTCTGGATTTGAGTGGCAATGGCCACAGAGAGCAACGGAAAACTTGTCCTGTGATTTTGTAGGTCTCTTTTCATCCCATTCCTGAAAGGCACAAGGGATTCCCACCAAACTGATGTGTTTTCTGCCAGGTGGGAAATTGTTAGAAGCACCGTGCATACAAAAAGCCCATCTTTCCATCCCTCTATCCATCCCTCTATCCATCCCTCCATCCCTCTATCCATCCCTCCACCCCTCCATGCATTGCATCTCTATTTGGCCTGCCCTGAGGCAGGCCCACTTCTTGCCTTGACCATGCAGATGAAGGTGTGGTTGTTAATGCAGTAAATGAAATTCATTAATCAAGTAGGAGAGAGGAACCTGAAGGGAAGAGCGTTCATTCATCCACTTACTGACGTGTCTAATGGTGCTTTTGTTTGCTTGCATCTTCATTTTTATCCTGTCTCGCAGACACACGCAGAAATTTCAGGACTGCGCCGAGTTGGAAATTCCAGCGGAAGAAAGACAAAAATTCCCCATCACCACTTCCCTTTGCATCCTCCAAACTGGGGAGGTTGCTAAGTGACAGCATTTCTGCTCGCACTAACACACTGCGAGAACCTGAGCGCTTAAAAGCAAGAAAATGGCTATTTAAGGACATGATAACTCATGTTCTTCGGTAGCGGCCAACAAGCTGTTTGTTCTGAGAGGACTGGGGATATTTCCACCCAGAAACTAAATTTGGAGGGGATGAGTAACGGCTTCGGTGGGAACTTGGCCTTGTCTACACCTTGTCTGCAAACACATGCTGGGATGTGGACTGTGCGCAGGGACCTGCATGCACACATAGGGGGATTTTAGCCCAATTTGTCTCCACAGAGCCCGATGGGCAGAGCTCGGAAGGGAGGGGGGTGAACGTACCCCTGCCTCAGTTTCCCTGCCCTGTGCAAGGAAGGTCGGGACCTTGCTGTAGGGACAGTCGCGTGGTGAGTCTGGGAGCCCAGGGCCGTGGATCCCGTCCCAGGCGTGATGCTGAAGATCTGAGCCCAATTTTATTTGCAACACCCAAGACAAAGGAGCAAGGGGAGTTCACTTGGCCCTTTGACAGCTCGCCCCTCGCTTGGCTTTGCCCAGGCAAGTTGCCAAGCGGGTCGGCCGGATCCCCTCTCCTGTATCCCATGCTGGCAGCTCCAGTGCCCATCACCAGCGGCAGAGCCTGAATGCAATCAGCCCGGCCGCTTCACCTCTCCTCACTGCCGACCAGCTCCATTTATTTTTTTTTTTATTCCACTGTTGTTGGGATTGCTATTCTGTGATCCCATTTAAAATCATTGATTTACCACAGAGTCCTCAATAAGCAATTTGGAGCAATTGAAGCTGTTATCTTGCTATAGATCACATGGTGCTGGGAGTGGGGGGAAAGGTAGACGGAGAGGAAAAATAAGAAAGAAAAATGGCTGGAGCTCCCCACAGCAAGCCTGGATCCATCCCGCATTGCATCCCTGAGCCCCGTGGAGGTCAGGCAGTGCTTTGCATGTTATGTTCTAGGAAGAGGAAGAGGGTCTTTGCTCCCTTTATTAGGATTTAACCCAGATTTACCGGCACAGAGAGCATGAGCTCGGGCTGGACCCCAGGGGCTTTGCAGGGCGGGCAGGTACGGCATCTGCAGAGCCTGCGGGATGGGGGGAGCCCCAAGGTGGGTCCCGAGGGTCAGAAAGGGGGAAGGAGCTGGATTTTTCCACCACTGATGGGCAACAACCACAATCATGGACATGGGCACTTGTGGAAAGTGTAGCATAGCCCCATGCACCAGCAGCATCCTTGCTTTTTCAACTTGAGTTCAAAGATTTCTCCTCTCTCTGCTGGGAAGGAAGGTTTGTAGCCCGGGATGCCACCTCCCCTCCTGGCTGCCTTTGCCTCCTGTGTCTTTTTGCACACGCTTTGGAAAAAAACACCTTTTTTTTGAAGCACTGAGGATTTGGAGGGAAAGGAAAAAGAAATCACAACCTGATTACAGGGGAAATTTGCCATCTCTGCATCAGTGAGCTGTGAAACAAAACATTCCCTGACTACGTTAGGCAAATAGAGATTTGCAGGGCCATCGAGGAGGAGGATTAAGCATCCCAGCGCCACAGGCTGGGGGCTGTAGTTTTTAGCAATAGGGTTCCAGTGACTTCATAACCCCCCCGAAGGGAGCTGGGGTCTTCAGAGTTGGAGATGTCGCAGTCCCAAAAGCACAAGGAGGGCAGGTTTTAAAATACCTGTATCTTCTCAAGCACAGCCATTAGCTGGGAATCAAACCGTAAGAGCCCAGGGAAGCTGCCCCAGAGAGACTTTGCTTCCATGCTAATGGGTGGAGAGCTCTCTCCTGATCATAACTCGCAACGCAATGCCTAAATACAAAATCAGGTAATAAAGAAAGGACCGGGCAAATGTGTGCACTGCAGTGATTTGAAACATACTGTGAATGTTTTGAGTGCGGAGAGAAAATAAACAGGTTATAAAACAGCTACCTGAGAGCCACAGTAAAGATAGCTTTAAAAACACACTAATGAAATGATTCAACTGCTTTCAGGAGGGTTTGGGAGCTGCTGTATGGTGGCAGACACGTGCAGGAGGGTGCTTGTGCCCTGGTTGCATTCACAGTGTGCAGACTGTTTCTTGGTGAAATGGCACTGAGCTGCCGCTCCCGGAAAGCCCTGGATTGTCTCTCTCACACCTCCAAAGTTTTCCAAGCCCATAGCTTCTGCTTAGCCTAGCTGAAATGGAGATGACCTACGATGCTTCTCAGGTGGGCTCGCAGTCACACAAGCAAACGCTGCCCGGTCTGTGTGGTTACCCTGCGCAGCGTCCCGTGCGATCCCAACCAGCCCAGAGGGCTGGAGCCAGCCAAAACCCAACAAAGTACTCAATGGAAATAGCTCAGCAAAAATAAGCTTGCAAGTTATAAGGATCCCCAAAGACCCAGTTTTTCTGGGGAGAAGAGAAAGAACTCAATGGCAATGTTATTATGTGATGAGCTGGGGCAGACGTTTTTCCCCATGTCCCCATGCCACAGGACCCACTGCCTCTCCATCCTTCTGAACCAGGCTGAGAGACTGAATTCTTGCAATCTCCCCCCAGATGGGATTATTTCCATGCTGGAGAGCTTCATTCTGGCTTCAGGGATGTTCCTCCATCCTTCCTCTGCCAAGGACACCGGGGCCCTGCTCCTGCACCCCCCAGCTCCCCTCCAGCTTTCATTGGAGGCATTTTGGCATCTCTAGCTGTTGGCAGAGCTGAGCCAAGGCCAGCCCCTCCAGAGACCTCCACATACTCAATAGCTCCTTCTCAGCTGTGCCAACAACAGATTTATTTGGGGTTTTTCTTCTTCCCAGTTCTGGAGAGGTTCAGAAAAAAAAAACCCACTTTCCAGAGACATCATCTGTGCTCCTGCTCTGTTCCAGTCAAAATCAAAAAGCTTGGGTTGATTTCCAGCTTTTTAAGGCAAAAAATAAATAAATGCAATCAAAGGACGTGTCAGGGGGAAAGAAACTTCAGATCAAAAGATCGAAGCAGCTTATTGCAAGTCAAGAAAACATGTCAAAAGGAAATATTTTTATTTTTGAATGTGTTTTTTCTGTCCTTTTTCTCCTGGAGTGTCTTGGCGTTTCAGCCACGAGCGATGAGGCAAAGCAGGGACAAATCTGAGGGACTCAGAGCAAACTCCTGGGATGCAACACGCCTGTTGCTCCCGAAGCAGCCAAGGCGATGCTTTCCTCAGCCTCCAGCAGCCACCAGCCGGTCCTACTTATTTATCTAACGCTACAAGATGTGTCCTGTGAAGCTGAAATCCCACAGCAGGATGGGAGCGCTACTGAAAAGCCTCACTGGAGCAAGTGATTTGGCCAGGGCAGGCTCAGCCTCAAGCCCCTGCGCTCTGCTTGGGACACCTGGGGTGACACCACCGTGGTCACTGATGGACCCTGGCCCCTCTCCCCCACCAGGGAGCATTTGCTTGGACAGCTTTCGGCTCCTCGCACCTCCAGACCTGTTTTGTGCATCACTATTTGGAAGCAGTCACCGAGGCGAGCAGTATCCAGTGATCAATCCGGAGTGGTGAGGAGCCCTTTCCAAGCAGCTGGGACCAACGACTCTGCTGGGGAAGGCGTCTCTCCCACCGGCAACTCTGCCTGCACTTGCATTTTGGGGTTTTTTATTGTTGTGGGGGGTTTTTTGCCCTATTTATTTATCTGGCAGTGTTCACTGAGCCTAATCCTGAGAAGCAGCACTGTTCAGCAGGTCCCTGTAGGCATCTGGGGTGAGGAGAGGTAGTTTAGGCGAATGCACTGATTCCCCATGGAGCTGCCTCTGCTTTTAGATGTTTCTGAACCTGCTGGTCAGTGCCCAGAGTGGCTGGGAGGAATTAGTATCAGCAATATGGGGGGGAAAGGATGGGCACATGGAGAAGAGGCACAACCCTTAGCAGCCACTAGAGAATCCACGGTGGGACTGAGACCCACTCATGGACTTTGCAGAGGTGATGATGGGTGCAGGTGCGCTTGGACCAGCTCTTGCTGGGTGCTTCTCTGTGTCTCCCGGGTCATGGCCCCTCTCTTGAACTCCCCAGAGGACTCCAGCTCCATAAACCAGTGGTTGGATTATTCCGATCTAGAAACAGCACCTTTTTTTCCCCTCCACTAGAGATACAACTCAGAGAATCCTCCTCATTCGCTAAGTAATGCCAGGACCATTTGAGAGCAGCCGCCAGCACGACGTGAGCGGCAATTATTCCTCATTTTGTTTAACTGTGTGTGCGGGAGAGCCAGGAAAGGCAGCGCCTCTACACACCCCCACCAGACCTAAACCGGGGCGATGTTTATTAATCTGCTCAGCGGGGTCCTGCCAGGCGAAATGTATTTCACTGTTGAAACAGAAAGAAATGGGCTCCCAAGAACAAGCAATATTATTTACACGGCATTGATCGGTGCAGAGCTTTTGCTGGCTCAGCAGTTTGAACCCCTGGTTTTCATCAGCGGAGTGCTTAACCCTTGGCTAATTGGATTTGCCGTCGTTAGTGTGATCTATGCTGTCTCCAATTACTCTTTGCACAGCTCTGGCTGGGCACCCGCCGCTTTCAACAGGGACAGGGAGCCAAAAGACCTGAACCCCTGCAAGGTCGGGGCGGGCAAAAGCATCCTGGCATGTTGGGACATCAGCTCCCTGGTAAACAACGGTGACAAAGCTGGAGTTGGAGCTGGGTGGAAGTTTGGGGGGGAGGAAGGATTTTCTTTGCTCTGAGGGGGGGGCTGTAGTTTTATCTGGCCTAAACGGCATCTTGCAAAGGACAGAATTAGATCCTGTAAATCCAGGGAGGGGGACAGAGAGGGTGTGAAAATTGGCTGTGATTAATTATGTAGCCGTGAATTATTATTTCATTAATTAGGCTGCATCTGAGACTGAAGCCCTGAGCCTACATAGTCACAGGCTTCCCAGCAGGGTAAGGACATATTAGTGTCAAGGTAAACTGAGGCACAGCTGGATGAAGCCCTTTCCCAGGGCCACCTATGGAAGCTTTGAGGGACTGGGTGGGGGGGGGTCTGAGTCCTGTCCCCGTTGTGCAGAATTGTGACAGAGATGCTGTTTCCATCCCCAGTCTGGTCTTCTCAGTTGCATCCCGGTTTAGGCCATTTTTCCCTCAAGGCTGAGCTGGCTTCTCCCACCGCAGAGGTCTCCATCCTGCAGAGCAGTTCATTCTTTGGATTCCCAATGAAGAAACAGAGTGACAACAACAACAAAAAAAAAGCCACAAAACAGCTAATTTGGAAGGAATGCGGATCCGTGATCTTTTTCCTGCATGGCCAAAAGGCTTCATTTTCCCTGGCCTGGCACCAAAAACCACTTGGTGTTTTGGCTCCAGAAGTGCAGACACCCCAGGTGCTTGGCTGCCCCTCAAAAGCCAAATATTTGGGAGGTGCTTTCTCCCACAGCGGGCAGCTCCCCCGGGGAGAAGGAAGGGACTCAGCCACACGCGGACCCTCGCAACCGTGTTTTCAATCATGGCCAAGAGAAACCCTTTAATCGGACATAATGCAGAGCCTCGACAGACGGGTAATTGGGTGCCATTCGCTGAGCCGTGTCATGAGAGGTCAGACGAGATGCTCTTTCGTGACCTTTAAATCCACGAACTAACAAAATTGGGGCCTTTCTTTGGCCGCGCTGCCAGGACCGCCAGCAGCATCTGCTGCCTGGTTCTGCTGCGTGGCCAGGGACCGGCCAGGAATTTGGCAAAGCACCAGCTGGGCGCTCGCTGGCCCCCGCTCTGCGGGGACCGAGCCCCCCCTACATCGCTGTGGGTGAGAGCCCCTCATCTGCCCCAGCGCAGCTTCGCCGGGCTGGAGGGGGGGGACATGGCATCGCTGGGCATGGGGCTCCCATCCAGCTGTGCCAGCGGCGCCCGTGGCATCGGCCAGAGCCGGACCCCCACCAGTGTCATCCCACCGGCACTGCCCCGTGCCGGGCACGACCCCACCAGCGGGGCGGGAGCGAGTTGCGGGAAATGATTTCCCCCCGGTGCTGAGTTGGTGAAATGAAAATGAGCGTTTTTACCTTACGGGAAGCAGAAGCTGATTTAAAATGTAAGGGCGATTAAAAGGGATCGGCCTCCCCTAATGCCATCTTGATAATATCTTTACCGAGGCACTTGAACGAAAGCCCAGAGCAGGTTTTGGGGGGAGCTGCCACGACCACTTTCTGTGGCAAATACGGGGCCCGGTGCCGTAGGACCCAGCCGTGATGGAGCACCCCACTACTGCCCATGCGGCTCCATCCCCCCCCCAATCACCCAAGGGTGCTTTGATTTTATTTATGGGGAATTTCCGGACGTGCAGCGATTGCGTGATGTCAGCCGAGACAGAGCATCCCACAGCCGCTCATCCAAGGGCCTTCAAGAGGCGGCTGGTGCCTTGGGGGGGGCACAGGCAGCTGGGGAAACTGAGGCACCCCCTGAAAAATCAAACCCTCTTTCTTGTGGCCTGGGTGCTGCGGTGTTTTGAAGCTCTACTGACCCTGCTATTAATTCACTGAAGTTGTTATCCAAGGTGTGCAGCCAAAGGTTTGGAAACCAGCTCTGGATCTGAGAATTTATGAGAAGCTACAGGAAATTCCTGGAAAGGCAGGGAAACCTCAGAAAGGCCCCGGAGTTCCCGGCAAGCCGAGGGGAGTCCTGGAGAGCAGCAAAAGTTCCCAGCAAGTCCTGAAGACCTCCTAGACAGGCTCCGGTCCTACCATCCCTGGAAAGTGCTGGGGAATTCCTAGAAAACGGGGAAATTCATAGCAGGGTCCTAAAACCTTGCAGAGACTCCCAGGTGCTCCTGAGTGTTTCGGGAATCTGCAGCCAGCTCCCCAGCCCAGGGCTGCCGGCTGCGGGGCTGGATCCAGCTCCGGCTCCTCTCACTTGCCCAGGGAAATATTTTGGCAGCACGGAGGGACCCACAGTTGGCAAGAGGGGAACAACTTCCCAGCGCAGAGGAGGAGCCCTAAAAAGTTTGAGACCCGATGGATTTCCCTATTCCCACTCCCTGAAGCCACTTGGGAAGCCCATCCTCAGCTCCGGGTGGTCTAGGGAAGAGAGCATTCCTCCTCTTTCCCCAGGGAGATACCTTCGCTGAGGCAGGCAAAAAAGTCACCGAGAGCCCCCAGAAATAATAGTGCAATTACCAAAGTAATTATCCTGGCTGCTGTGCAAATCCTGCCCAGTTAATGTCAACAGCGAGGGGGAGGCAGCACACAGGTCCTGCCTTAATTAAACTTCCCCCGGCCGATGGCTGTGGAGAAGCTCTTGTTATCGCTTGTATTCCTGGAAAATAAATCTCTCCCCCTGTCGGGAATATCCCTCCATCCTCTGTGATGGGGGGCAGCTCCACCCGCAGGACCACAGAGGGTGGAGATCATCATGGGGACGAGAGCGAGGATGGAAAAGCCATCGGGTCCTCCACAGCCCCTTGGGCTTTGTGGTCCCTGTCCCTGTCCAAAACGTCCCATCACGGGGACAGAGCCGCGTGTGGCGGGGACGTGGCTGGAGGCATCTCAAGGGGAGCACAGCAGCAGTGTGCTGGGCTGGGATTGGGGTAAAAGGGCTCCGATAGCTGTTCCCAGTGGAGAGAAACCCAAGGCATGAGACAATGATGGGGGAGATATTTGAGGGGGGTGGAGGAGAAAGAGGGTGGGGGGACACTGGGGCTTAGCTGGGGCTGACCTCAGCGGAGGAAAATTCCTATTTTTTTCACCCTTACTCCCTGCTCTGTTGTATGAAAGGGTTGGATGCTTTTATGAAGTCTGATTATTTGGGTTTTTTTCTTTTTTTAAGAGCGTATCATTTTTTAAGGGGAGCATTAGGTTCTTAGGAAGGTGGCAGGATCGGGGCCGGGGGGGCGGGGGGAGCCAAGCATGCGTCAGGGTGCAGGGGTGCCTGTCCCCGGCTCTGCCTCCTCCTCACAGGTGGTTTGTGGGGCCTCACAACTCTGCATTAAAATGCAAATTTGTCCCTGCCTGCTGGGAGCAGATAGTAAAACGCCAAACAGGAAAGAGGCAGCGGAGAATAAACAGAGGGCAGCGCGAGAGGAGAGCTGGAATAGAGGCTTCTTTTTAATTATTTTTTCCTCTTTCTTTTTTCCTTCAGTGAGATTTGGCTCTTTGATGAGGGGCTATTTAATGGGCTCTGCAGCCATAAGGGAGGAAGGTGCTGGTTTCAGACTAGCTGGGTGCTGGGGCGCAGGTGGCCGGTGGCCTGTCCCAGCGAGTGCCACCAGCCCCTGGCGCGAGGGTGCTCCGCAGCCTAAATCGTACCAGCTCCAACTGCTCTCTTGGGTCTTTTAGTATTTTTTATTTTTTTTTAATTCCACGTCCCAACTGGTCATTCCTGATGGGGAAAAAAATAAAATGGCAGTAGCAGGTGTAAAAAGGACCAGCTGGGGAAGGGACCGGGCACCGTCAGGCTCCACCAGAGCCTTCACAGTGTTCCCGTTTTCCTGGGGTTTACCCCGGCGTTTTGCCCGCTGCCTCCTGGTGCGTTTGCCGACAGGCTCCAAAGGCATCAGGAGCCCAAACAAATTGTTGGTGAGCTGCTTGCCTCCTGCTCCGAACGCCCTGGGGGGGTTTTGAGGGCTGGGGTGGTGGGTGATGCTCAGGGGCAAGTGTGTGTGTGTGTGTGTATTTATAGGTGTTTGTACGCGCATACACGCACCCTTGTACCCGAGCAAAGCCCTTTGCATCAACCCATACAGGGACTACACACATACATCCGTTTTTATATATATATATTTATTTTTATATATATATATATAAAATAAATATATATATGCACACACATATTATATATGCATATATATACATATGTATAATGTATAAATATATACATATGTATGAACTATAAATATATACATATTTATATATCAATAAATAGACAGCTATATGGAAGTTTTTGCTCTCTTCACTCAAAAGGGAAGCAGATCTCTCGCCCACCCCGCTGTCCCTCGCCCAGCACCGCATCGTCCCCACCAGCTGTGGGCAGGCAGCGATGCTGGCAGGGATGAAACGCCTGGATGCAGGTGCCGGGGTGGGGAGATCCACCCTCAGGGAACACGCTGGAGATGCACGGGCACGAGAGCATCATCAGCCCCTGCAAACAGCTCGGGCTCCCCTGGTCCATGGGCACCACCTTCCCAAAGGCTCTCGGAGACCCAAGCCAGGGCCATCAGCTGAAATGGGAACTGATGGGCTGGAAAACCGCCACTGATGCTTGGTGTCAGACCTTGGGCCCGGCTATAGCTGCCGAGCTCCGGGAAGAGGCGGTGGGCGAGCAGCCAGCGCCGCTCAGGGGGGAGCTGGCGGAAAGCTGACAGAAGAAGGGGGGGCAAGACCTGGGGGAGGCGCAGCTGCGGGGACACCCCACCTTGAGCCCAGCCAAGCAACATCATCCCTGACCTCTGTGGGTCTTTGTTTCCCCCCTCCCCGCTGCCTTCCATCTTGGCAGCCCCCGAGATGCGCTCATGGACCAGGAGCTGGGCGCTGCCGTGTCTTATTACAATTATAAAATTTTATTATACATTTTTCTTACTTCCCCCCCTTCCTTTTCTTCTTTTTTTTTTTTTTTTTTTTTTTTTTTAA